>JAVYIG010000198.1:600000-768768 GCA_035222895.1 Strongylocentrotus droebachiensis | reverse complement strand
GTCACAAGTGCGTGATAGTCGGTCATAAAAACCACAACATCGCGAATCAGGCCGACTTCGAGCAGGAGCTACGGGTTAAGGTAAGTGTGTTCAGCTGGACATAAAGCGCTTTCATTTGGCTACTATTATGCATTACGTGGTATAGGGCAGATATTTCCCTCTATCCTGGGGGGGGGGGGGGGGGGGGGGGTGGAGGCAAATTCGTTTCTGCCTCCTCCCCCTAAGGCCAAATAACACAAATAACGTGTTCTCGTCCAGACTTTTAAACAAAATGAAGGAGGCAGGGCATTACTATATTTACTATTGTTATTTGGGCTAACAAGGCCAAATCTCTTTACAAACAATAATTTTTGAGGAAATTCATGTTTCCCGTATCCATTGCCAGACAAAAACTTATGATTTCAATAATTTCACAGTGTAACCATCTCTCGCGGTCGTTTCGTTCCTAGCTTCCCACGCACACTTTCTTACTGAAACGTCACATCGTGGAAACACAGGATTCTCTCTATCAAGTGGGCGGCTTCATTTTGTTTCTTTTACAAGACATAACTTTGGTCCATTGATCTACAAAGAAACAAATATGCAACATGGATTGATCGGACTTTAGGGGAAGTAGCTAGAAGACGATGTATTAAATTCCTCGGTCCTCATATGATAATGGTAGGGGGGGGGGGGGGGTCGAGTTTCTAACTTTTGTGCAACATCAGGTGCGTCAAAATGTTGGTGTTCGATTTTTAAACCAGCTCCATTTAATGGCATACATCTCATTCTAAAAACATGTTTATGTCACTTCTATACTATTCGTTTTGTTTAGGTGAACGACCTTGTCCAGCGCTGTGCCGCTAAGAAATCAGAACTGGAGAAGAACATTCAGAATGTGGAAGTACAACGTCATGAAGTATACACTGCCGTGCAGAAACTACTGGACGATGTCAGTCAAGCCTACAGCATCAAGGCCAAAGAGCTTGAAGAAAATCATCGAAATCTCATCGAGCAAATAAATGCAGTAAAGCGGAGTTTCCATGACGACCTCAACGTCTTGAAATCTAAGAATCGACAGAGGATTAAGAGTATTTGTAGTTCAATAACACTGGTAGCTAATGACAGACTGGGTCGTCTTGAGACAGACAGTCTGTCTGCTCATACCTTGCTCTGTGAGGAGCTGGATGCCATGCTGAAGGAGGCTACTGATCACACTTCTGCGGCAGCCATTACGAAGAAAAGCACAGGAGAAGAGGTTCAATCCTGCAGATAATACTCGTCTTGAACTCGGTAGCATCTCAGAATCAGATCCAAGGTGCAAGTCATTCAGTGTGTAGATCTACGGGGACGGATGTGGGGTATGACCCTGTACTCCGATGACAGTGTGGCTATCGGATATAGGGATACACATGGTACAGATATCATCGATTCAGCTGGTAAAATGCACAAGGATGCAAACATACCAAGTAACATGTGTTATGATCTTGTGTTTCAACAAGACAGGTCGGTATGCATAGCGACGAGTAGCGGAGAAGCAAATATGTATTCTCCCAATGGATCCAGGAAATCAACCATCCACGTGAATAGCAAGGGCTGTCTTCTCAAACTAAACAGAAGTCCATCAGATGATATTCTCATCACTAACAATGAGAAGAAAGTATATATCTATGACCCGATTGGATCCACTCTCAAGCACACTGTTCCAGACAAAACACAACAAGACGCTCCAGGTATCTGCTACCAGGTCGGGTTTGATCGTCACGAGTTCATGTGACACCAATCCAAGCGTGGTAACGGTCTATGACAGGGATGGGAATGCTGGTAAGTCTATACAAGCTCCAAACGGTGTCTACCTGTATGCTGCCCTGGATGAGCAGGACAGGGTGTATGTAGCAAGTGTTGATCGTAAGAAGGGTAACGTGGTGATCAGGCTCTATGACCTTTATGGTCTGAACCTGAAGGAAAGAGTTGGGTTCAATGTACTTCATTTGACGCGTGACGGTAATTGGTGTTATTTGGTTTCCCTCTCTCCAGACATGCTCGCGTTTGCTAGTCACAAGATGTTGTATTTTATCAAAGTATCACTGTAATCCATGCCACACTCTATGATACCATCAGTGGCGGATCCAGGGGGGGGGGGGGGCCCGGGGGGCCCGGGCCCCCCCCCCCTTGAGAAAAAAATCATGTAAAATCACGCGATTTTTACCTTTTTGGGGGGTTGGGGCCCCCCCCCCTGGCGCTCAAGGGGGGGGTGCAAATTAATTTTAAAATTTACGAGGACCAAAAAAAAAAAAAATGTGCTCACTACCCCCCCCCCCCCCCCCCACTGAGTGACTTTTCGGCTGGCTGAGTCGTTGCGATTTTTTTTTGGACTCCAAAAAAAAAAAAAAAAAAGTGTCCGCTTACCCCCCCCCCCCCCCCCCCCCCCCCCCCCCCCCCCCACTGAGCGACTTTTCGGCCGGCGCGATTTTCAAATTTTCTGGAGCAAAAAAAAAAAAAAAGTGGGCCCCCTCCCCTAAGAAATCCTGATCCGCGCCTGGATACCATCATTGTTGGTGTGTATACTTCACTATCAGACTCTCTGCTCCAGCCCTTCTCTAATATCGGCCTATAATATGTCATATTATATTGTTTATTATGCGATAACAAAGCGAATGAGAAGATACCTATTCTCTCGAAAGATTTTAATTGCCTGTATAAAGTTGTCATCCAAAATAATGATAAAGTTCCTCTCTCGAAATGTTATGTACCTGTAAATACATACAATATAAATAGCCTATGCTTCTTGCATAATAATAATATGATATTTAAGATTTATATAGCGCTGGTATACAACTACAGTTTCTTAGCGCTTTACAAAACAAATGAAATGAAAAGTACGGTTAAACTGAATATGTGATAAGGATCAACAAGAAACGTGAAATGAACAATGCGCTTAATTAATATTTGACGAATTACTTAACTAACAATATATAACAATAACATGATAATCAAAAATGAAAATGTAAATACAATAATTAAGTAACATTAATAAAACTGCAATAATTATGTACATTAGATAATGAATAAATTACAAGAAGATAGGTCAAGTGGTTATAAATACGGTATGATGATGGGCAATTACTTTGTGTTGAATAGATAGGTCTTAAAGGCACACTGTCCTACTTGTAGCTACTTGCTCCCTCTATATAGAAAACTTCCCAAATCGGTGCCTGTTGGTCCCCCATGATCCTCTTTTTCTATGTTAAATGAGAGCTGAGTTAATGAGATAGCCACCTGTCACAATGACCTCGCTGGCTCGATGTGTGGTCTAATCCCTTCTAGCTGCAGTAGTAACGCCTACCTTTAAGTCTACGTTTAAAAGTGTCAAGAGTTGGAATTCACGGACAGAGACGGGAAGATTATTCCAGAGTTTAGGAGCACAAACAGAGAAGGCACGATCTCAATAGCGGGCGTGAGTTCGAGGACCAGATGGTAGTTGAAGATGAACAGATGATGATGAGCGGAGCCTGATTGATGTATGCTGGAGCAAGTCCATTACGAGCCATGTAGGTGAGAAGCAGTACCTTGAATTGGATGCGCTGTGGAATGGGGAGCCAGTGAAGAGAACGAAGAATAGGTGTTATGTGTTCGTGCTTTCTTGTGCGTGTGAGGAGACGGGCTGCAGTGTTCTGGATGTGTTGGAGTTTGGTCAGATGTGAGTTTGGTAGATTTTTCAACAAGCTATTGCCTCGTATTTTTTTTCTTCACTATGATATTTAAAGAGGTAATTGATACTGCAAATCATATAGATTAATATCGAATACAGAGTTACAGACTTATGGTTGAAAGTTAATTTTGACTTGACTCATCGTTTTTGCGATTTATTCTAATGAGTGCAAGAAGAATATCTTTAGTACGTCAGTATTCGTTGCTATATTCGTTGATTGAAATATCATTTGTTTGTGTGTGTGACAAAACACATACTGACTAAATATCGTACCTTAGAGCAAAAAGTATTTTTCAAACGTCTGATATCAATATTCCCTTATCCCTTTTCCTTCTGTTTCATTGTAGCATAATTGGATGCTACTTAAAAGCAATTAAAAACTTTAGAGACTTTGAAGTTGAATTAAAGAGGTACCTATCACTTGAGATGCAAGGAATTATAGAAGCAGGTGAATTGATAAAAATATGGATTAACTTCTTAAAAGGGATATTTCCCTTATGTTGTTATTCTCAAAATATTTAAACGTTTATTTTGTTTGTGATTATATTTCTTGATCTTTAATGTAATTGCTTTTTATCTTTAGATGAATAAATAATCCATACTGACTTTGCAAATAGGCCCCATTATAACAAAATCTTTCCAGCTTACATGGGTCATCCTGTCAAATTATTTGTATGAATGTTTTGGTTTCATTTTATGATATTTTTTTTTTTTTTTTAGCAGATGTTTCTGCATTTATTGATAAATCAAATACAAAACATTCAAATAACAATAATAGTATATAATATAATTGATTTACATCAAGAGTGACAACTTAATACACACAAAATAAAATATTTAAAAAAAAATACATAATTGAAAGCTTGAAAGTATGGAGGTAAGTAAAAATAATCAAGATAAATGCAGAGGCCAACTATCATAAGCTAAGAAGCTTGAGGCGATAGCAGATATCATTTTACTCTTCGTAGTTATGCTATATTGAACTTGACTAATGCATCAAGTCAAATTTGTTTAAAAGCCTTACAGGACCAAGATGTAAATATTGCTGCATTCCATTAAAAAAAAGGAAAAAAAAAGAAAAAAAAGAAAGAAAATCCTTTTTGTTCATTTTGCACCCTGTCTGGAAAACCATTAAATTGAATACTCTAGAAACTGATAACATGACAGATTACTTCGATATGATGTGAAGAAGAACAATGTATTAACAAAAATGAGGCCTATTTTAACCGTCGGAAGTTTTGTTTCATTGACTAAAAAAAGTAAAAAAACATCCTAAGTAACGTAAAAATATATTGATACATTATGTTAACGTTTACTAATACTGCAGTTCTGTTATAATTAGTAACTTCACTTTGAATATATTTCAAGTAAATGCGGCAGTTGTCTTCTTAATAATTACCTCTTAAATTCAATTTAATTCAGTTTAGTTAAATTCGATTCAATTCAATTAAATCTATACAGACTATCGACTTGTGACGTGGAATTTGGAATAGCTATATCTACATTTTATAACGGTATAGAAAGAGAATAGGGTAAGATAGGATTATGTTTATCATATGATAAATTGTAGAAATGATGAGAATGTTTAACAATTAACACCCACCTCTGGCAAAGCCTGGGATGTAACTGGAGAAAACATCATTTTAATATTTCCCCATCATTAAAAGATGACACCCAGATGATATGTGTTTAAGAAGATGACATCGAAGAAATTCCATGAATAAACGGTCTAGCTTCGGGAACAATCCCTCCTTCTTTAAAAAAAATAAATCTTGTGTTATTTTGTTAATAGGGGGGGGGGGGTGGTATCTGCATCTCGATGGAAATTTTTTGTTACTTTATATGTTTTTGTTGAAGAAAACAAGTCAATTATTATGGGTGAAATGGAGCTTAACACAATGTTAGAATCATCATGGGATCAATGATTGCATGGTCTAATGATTTATCTTTGCTTCTCCCCTTTTTAAAACTAAATATGTTATTCTTTTCTTCTCTTTTTCGAAGAGGGGGGGGGGGGGGGGTGTAGTGATAACCGCATCTCAATGGGGTTGTTGAAATTATAATAGATTTTATTCAAAGATTTGTTTCCTTCCCAACTGGTTCTCAGTGTATAAGGTGGGTTGTTTATAAAGGTAATGAGAATTGTCTTAGCGGAGATAAACATGCAATTATTTTATTTCTGTTCTAACCGATTCATGCTTATGTATTCAAAATGAATTGTTTATGTATGATTTATGCATTGAATGGAATCAATAAAGAATATAAAAAGGAAAACCTGTCTTCTCTCATGGTCCACTTCTATAAAAAAAAAAAAAAACATAATATCCGGGTGGACTTCTCCTCTAAGATACTGCTTTCAATCTACATGTACTTTTCTTCCATCTCGACTCTTTGTCTCCTTGTCCCTCTCCGACTAGTTTGCCCTCGAATCCATCACTCTGATGTACCTTTTCTTTCCTTTCCTCTCTCTTTCTGATCTACATGTACTTTCTCCTCCATCTCTCTTTGTCTCCTTGTCCCTTTCCGACTAGTCTTCTCTCTACCCCATCACTCTGATGTACCTTTTCTTTCCTTTCCTCTCTCTTTCTGATCTACATGTACTTTCTCCTCCATCTCTCTTTGTCTCCTTGTCCCTTTCCGACTAGTCTTCTCTCTACCCCATCACTCTGATGTACCTTTTCTTTCCTTTCCTCTCTCTTTCTGATCTACATGTACTTTCTCCTCCATCTCTCTTTGTCTCCTTGTCCCTTTCCGACTAGTCTTCTCTCTACCCCATCACTCTGATGTACCTTTTCTTTCCTTTCCTCTCTCTTTCTGATCTACATGTACTTTCTCCTCCATCTCTCTTTGTCTCCTTGTCCCTTTCCGACTAGTCTTCTCTCTACCCCATCACTCTGATTTACCTGTTCTTTCCTTTCCTCTCTCTTTCTGATCTACATGTACTTTCTCCTCCATCTCTCTTTGTCTCCTTGTCCCTTTCCGACTAGTCTTCTCTCTACCCCATCACTCTGATGTACCTTTTCTTTCCTTTCCTCTCTCTTTCTGATCTACATGTACTTTCTCCTCCATCTCTCTTTGTCTCCTTGTCCCTTTCCGACTAGTCTTCTCTCTACCCCATCACTCTGATTTACCTGTTCTTTCCTTTCCTCTCTCTTTCTGATCTACATGTACTTTCTCCTCCATCTCTCTTTGTCTCCTTGTCCCTTTCCGACTAGTCTTCTCTCTACCCCATCACTCTGATTTACCTTTTCTTTCCTTTCCTCTCTCTTTCTGATCTACATGTACTTTCTCCTCCATCTCTCTTTGTCTCCTTGTCCCTTTCCGACTAGTCTTCTCTCTACCCCATCACTCTGATTTACCTGTTCTTTCCTCTCTTCTCTCTTTCTGATCTACATGTACTTTCTCCTCCATATTCTATCCATCTTCTTCTCTGCACCTATACATACCTCACATAGTATACATACATCTCTACTCCATCTATCCTTGTTGTGTGTGTGTGTGTGTGTGTGGGGGGGGGGGGTAGAAGCAATATACATAATAAAAGTAAATCCCGACATGAAAAATTATCCTGGGAATCATTATATTGGGCAATTCCATCAATAGAACCTAAAACTCTGAAATAATGGGGCTACGTGAGTTTTCTCACAGAGAATAACATTTTAGCCTTTGTTGGAGGTATTTTTTCATTTGTTAATGGGCTAGGGGTGGTTGTTTCGCTACCTCGATCTGCGAATAATTAATCATTCTTTCCCATCAACATGTTGACTTTGTAAAACCATGATATACCTGGATGATATTACACGACATCCTCGAGGTTATCTCGGTTATTACCAACATCCTTGTCTCATTATTTCCCGGGTCTCGTTATGATGTTGTCCGAATCTTATCTGCTTCATTTTCTCTCGAAAGACATTGTCTGTAGGGGAAGTGTTTGTTTATGAGTTTATGACAGAGGTAGGACATGGCGTTTCATAATGATTTCCCAATTTCCATTCCTTGTTCGTAAACAGGTTTTAAATATTATTTTGTTGCCACGATTATCAGTTATATCTCACCACTTTTCCCAAAGGCTCTGAAAATATTCCCACAGACAACCAGTGGTTGCTTCATATCCGAGCATACCCTCTCCAAAATGTCGGTGGGCACCTAACCACAATAATTATTGTATCAAGATTTAAGCTAACATTACTTTCTTCAAGACATACTAGAATGATCAAATGAGTGGATTGATACCTAAATCGGCTTGAACAGTGAAATGAACTGAAATGAATTTTTGTATTGATTGATTGATTGTTTCGTCAGTCACGGTTTAATTCTTGTGGATTGTTATGAAGATAATTAAGAACAATTAAATGCTTGGGTAAATGAGAAGTTTTAGTCAAAAAAATGGATTGAATTAATATATGAGATGCTAAAGGAAGAGAGAAAGCGATCATATAGTGAACGATAATAATATTAATGATGATAATGATGACGCTGCTGCTGCTAAAGATTGTGACACTGATGATAATGATGACGATGACGATGATAATGTTGGCGATGACGACGATGGTGAGGATGACGACGGTGATGATGATGACGATAATGATGATGACGATTACGATAATGATGGTCATGACGATTACGATAGTGATGATAGTCATGCAGGGGAAGCTGTATTAGCTTGAATCCATTTACACTACAGTATATGGAATTCTATCACAAGTTCACCCCCTCCCCATTTCGATGCAGTCATTTCTGCGTTGGTGTTAAAACATATTCTTCTAAAGTAAGATCTAGGTTGTGCACTTATAAATGCTCTGGGTAATTTTAAAGAGAATTTTTATTTACAAAACATAATATCGATAAATCTAGACACCTGAAAATCACATTCTGTCGGATATAAAGTTTCTATCTTGATTAATTTATTTCTCTCTCCCTCTTTCTCTCTCGCTCTCTCTCTCTCTCTCTCTCTCATACACACACACACGCACACATGCACACACACACACACACACACACACACACCCACGTACATTTTTCATTTTAAATATTGATGAATATTGATGAAAAAATACACAATTTAGGTTTTCTGCGTACGTGTACTATAGAGTGGATCTCCAACATTATATTTTATCCAGCTTAAAGCTAGTGTCATAAAGGGACTATATTGAAAGCATAAATAGGTCGCCCTCTATAGATACAAATAATGAACACCGCCATAAAGTTCAAAGGTGCTTATTATTTCTGTGGGGAAAACCCACTTAGATGCACAAGCTGCTTTATATTCATACACGATCTACTCAAGTGTGAGTTTAGCATTGTAATCACATTTGTATTGATGAATAGAGACTCAGTACTTTTGATCAAAATTATTTCCATTTCTTTCGACACAGACATAATGTAATCAAAACGTGATAAATTGGTGTAGAACTGCATGCAGTAAGGACCCCGGGTAAGGACACACTTGTTACGTAGACTCAGGATATTGGTAAATTCTACGACGTCATTGCATATATTTGTTCTTGCATGAACTGACGGTTGGCTTCTAGTATACACATCAGCTAATCAAACTTTTAAGTTTTATTGCACATCAAATGGATATAGGCGAAGAATGAGCTCGTGTTTGTAATAAGACAGAAATCCGATATTTGCACCAATGGCTGAGAAGACCAAGGAAGAGAAGACTTCAAGCTCTTCAGAGAACCTGACGTGTCCACTATGTCTTGATATCTTCGACGAAGCAACCATCCTGACTGCATGCGGACACACCTTCTGTCGGAAATGCCTCAAGAACTATGACCTTTCCCACCAGGATCTCGATCACATGATCTGTCCGCTCTGCAGGAAGATCACCAAGTTGTCTGTAAACCGTGTCGATGATTTCCTCACCAATGTGACTGTCAACGGACTCGTAGACGATTACCACGCCAAATGTGGAGGGATGAACGCTGTCCTTGAGATGCGTCCACAATGCACTGCTTGCAAGTTTCAGCAAGATGCCGTCTCATTCTGCAGAACATGTAATAACTACATGTGTGATGGGTGCCTGGATTGTCATCAACGTCTTACAGTCTTCTTTGAAGGCCACGAGATTGTATCCATACAGGATATCATCAACGGGAAGGTCAGAATTGGTCAACTACCCGAGAAGTGCTGCGTCCACAAACAAGAGAACAAAGATATGTTTTGTGAGGATTGTAAGGTCCATGTCTGTCACAAGTGCGTGATCGTCGGTCATCAAAATCACAACATCAAGAATCAGGCCGACTTCGAGCAGGAGCTACGGGTTAAGGTAAGTGTGTTCAGATGACAGAAAGCGCTTTCAGGCTTTAAGGCCAAATAACACAAATAACGTGTTTCTCGTCCAGACTTTTAACAAAAATGAAGGAGGCAGGGCATTACTATATTTACTATTGTTATTTGGCCTAACAAGGCCAAATCTCTTTACCAAAAAATGAGAGAAATTCATGTTTTCCGTATCCATTGCCAGACAAAAACTTATGATTTCAATATTTTCACAGTGTAACCATCTCTCGCGGTCGTTTCGTTCCTAGCTTCCCACGCATAGACGCACACTTTACTGAAGCGTCAAAGCGTGGTAGCTCAGGATTCGTCTCTATCAAATGGGCGGCTTCATTTTGTTTCTTTTAAAAGACAAACCTTTGGTCCATTGATCTACAAAGAAACAAATATGCAACATTAATCGGACTTTAAGGGATTGCCCTTTAAAGAAGTAGAAGACGATGTATTCAAGAATATTCCTCGGTCCAATTGATTGTAGGGGGGGGGGGTTCGAGTTTCTTACTTATATGAAACATCAGGTGCGTCCAAATTTTGATGTTCGATTTTTAAACCAGCTCCATTTAATTGGCATACATCTCATTCTTAAAAAATGTTCTTGTCACTTCTATACTATTCGTTTTGTTTAGGTGAACGACCTTGTCCAGCGTTGTGCCGCTAAGAAATCAGAACTGGAGAAGAACATTCAGAATGTGGAAGTACAACGTCATGAAGTATATACTGCCGTGCAGAAACTACTGGACGATGTCAGTCAAGCCTACAGCATCAAGGCCAAAGCGCTTGAAGAAAATCATCGAAATCTCATCGAGCAAATCAATGCAGTAAAGCGGAGTTTCCATGACGACCTCAACGTCTTGAAATCTAAGAATCGACAGAGGATTAAGAGTATTTGTAGTTCAATAACACTGGTAGCTAATGACAGACTGGGTCGACTTGAGACAGACAGTCTGTCTGCTCATACCTTGCTGTGTGAGGAACTGGATGCCATGCTGAAGGAGGCTACTGATCACACTTCTGCGGTAGCCATTACGAAGAAAGCACAATTGAAGAGGTTCAAGCCTGCAGATGATAGTCGTATTGAACTCGGTAGCATCTCAGAATCAGATCCCAGGGTGCAAGTCATTCAGTGTGTAAATCGATCGTATCGGATATGGGGAATGACCCAGTACTCTGATGATAGTGTGGCTATCGGATATCATAATAGAGATGGTATAGATATCATTGATTCAGCTGGTAAAATGCACAAGGATGCAAACCTACCAATTAACATGACGTGTTTTGATCTTGTGTTTCAACAAGACAGGTCGTTATGCATATCGGCGAGTTACACAGAAGCACACGTGTATTCTCCCAATGGATCCAGGAAATCAACCATCCACGTAAATAGCACTAACTGTTTTCTCAAGCTAAACAGAAGTCCATCAGATGAAATCCTCGTGGCTAACAGTACAAAGCAAGTCTATATCTATGACCCGACTGGATCCACTCTCAAACACACTGTTCCAACAAAACACAACATGACGGTCCAGGTATCTGCCACCAGGTCGGGTTTGATCGTCACGAGTTCATGTAACATCAATCCAAGCGTGGTGACGGTCTATGACAGGGATGGGAATGCTGGTATGTCTCTACAGGCTCCAAACGGGGTCTACATGTATGCTGCCGTGGATGAGCAGGACAGGGTGTATGTAGCGAGTGTTGATAAAAAGAATGATCAGGTGGTGATCAGGCTCTATGACCTTGATGGTCTGAACATGAAGGAGAGAGTTGAGTTTAATGTACTTAATTTGACACGTCTTGGTCTTGATTGGTGTTACTTGGTTTCCCTCTCATCAAACATGCTCGCGTTTGCTTGTGTAAATAAGTTGTATTTTATCAAAGTATCACTGTAATCCATGCCACACTATTTGTTACCAGCATTGTTGGTGTGTACACTTCACTATCAGACTCTCTGTTCCAGCCCTTCTCTAATATGGGCTTATAATGTGTCATACTATATTGTTTATTATGTGATAACTAACCGAATGAGAAGATGCCTATTCTCTCGAAAGATTATAATCGCCTGTATACAGCTGTCATTATCCAAAATAATGATAAAGTTCCTCTCTCAAAATTTTATGTAATACATACAATATAACTTTGCTTCTTGCATAGCATAATTTTGTTCGCTATGATATTTAAAGAGGTAATTGGTACTGCAAATCATATAGAAAGTTAATATCTGATACAGAGTTACAGACTTACGGTTGAAAGTTAATTTTGACTTGACTCATCATTTTTGCGATTTATTCAAATGAGTGCAAGATGAATCTCTTTAGTATGTCAGTATTCGTTGCTATATTCGTTGATTGATAGTTCATTTGTTTGTTTGTGTGAAAAAGGACATACTGACTAAATATCGTACTTTAGAGCAAAAAGTATTTTTTCAAACGTCTGATATCAATATTTCCTTATCCCTTTTCCTTCTGTTTCATTGTAACATAATTGGATGCTACTTTAAAGCAATTCAATTTTTTTAGAGACTTTGAAGTTGAATTTAAGAGGTACCTATCACTTGAGAAGCAAGAAATAGTAGCAAGTGAATTGATAAACTATTGATTAACTTCTTAAAAGTGATATTTCCCTATGTTGTTATTTTCAAAGTATTTAAACGTTTATTTTGTTTGTGATGATATTTCTTGATTTTTAATGTAATTGCTTTTTATCTTTAAATGAATAAATAATTCATACTGACTTTGGAAATAGACCCCCATTATAAAAAAAGCTTTCCAGCTTTCATGGGTCATCCTGTCAAATTATTTGTATGACTGTTTTGGTTTCATTTTATGATATCATTTTACTCTTCGTAGTTATGCTGCATTGAAATTGACTAATGCATCAAGTCAAATTTGTTATAAAGCCTTACAGGACCATGATGTAAATATTGCTGCATTCCATAAACAACAACAACAACAACAACAAAATAATAATTGTTTGTTCATTTTGCACCCTGTCTGGAAAGCCATTAAATTGAATGCTCTAGAAACTGAATGACCGCATTCGCCTGCCGAGGCTTATTTGGTGGTCGGGTGCGGATTGCGTGCATTGGTCGTTGCTGGGCTGGACTAGCAATATACCTTGCCCGGCCTAGCGGCGGCTGATGTACATACGGTCCGCGTTCTGGCTATTCGAGTGCAGTGTCCCTCGGCGGGCGAGTGTGAAAGCTCGTTGGTTCATCTGTTCGATTGCATTTAAGTGCATTGCGGAAGTGACCTATAAATAAAGAAATACAAATATTAGAAATGGTTATATTTATGGATATTTCAGCCCCTTTTGAACCGATTTTGATTTAAAAAAAAGATATTTTGTCCCTTTCCGACTAGTCTTCTCTCTACCCCATCACTCTGATTTACCTGTTCTTTCCTCTCTTCTCTCTTTCTGATCTACATGTACTTTCTCCTCCATATTCTATCCATCTTCTTCTCTGCACCTATACATACCTCACATAGTATACATACATCTCTACTCCATCTATCCTTGTTGTGTGTGCGTGTGTGTGTGTGTGTGGGGGGGGGGGTAGAAGCAATATACATAATAAAAGTAAATCCCGACATGAAAAATTATCCTGGGAATCATTATATTGGGCAATTCCATCAATAGAACCTAAAACTCTGAAATAATGGGGCTACGTGAGTTTTCTCACAGAGAATAACATTTTAGCCTTTGTTGGAGGTATTTTTTCATTTGTTAATGGGCTAGGGGTGGTTGTTTCGCTACCTCGATCTGCGAATAATTAATCATTCTTTCCCATCAACCTGTTGACTTTGTAAAACCATGATATACCTGGATGATATTACACGACATCCTCGAGGTTATCTCGGTTATTACCAACATCCTTGTCTCATTATTTCCCGGGTCTCGTTATGATGTTGTCCGAATCTTATCTGCTTCATTTTCTCTCGAAAGACATTGTCTGTAGGGGAAGTGTTTGTTTATGAGTTTATGACAGAGGTAGGACATGGCGTTTCATAATGATTTCCCAATTTCCATTCCTTGTTCGTAAACAGGTTTTAAATATTATTTTGTTGCCACGATTATCAGTTATATCTCACCACTTTTCCCAAAGGCTCTGAAAATATTCCCACAGACAACCAGTGGTTGCTTCATATCCGAGCATACCCTCTCCAAAATGTCGGTGGGCACCTAACCACAATAATTATTGTATCAAGATTTAAGCTAACATTACTTTCTTCAAGACATACTAGAATGATCAAATAAGTGGATTGATACCTAAATCGGCTTGAACAGTGAAATGAACTGAAATGAATTTTTGTATTGATTGATTGATTGTTTCGTCAGTCACGGTTTAATTCTTGTGGATTGTTATGAAGATAATTAAGAACAATTAAATGCTTGGGTAAATGAGAAGTTTTAGTCAAAAAAATGGATTGAATTAATATATGAGATGCTAAAGGAAGAGAGAAAGCGATCATATAGTGAACGATAATAATATTAATGATGATAATGATGACGCTGCTGCTGCTAAAGATTGTGACACTGATGATAATGATGACGATGACGATGATAATGTTGGCGATGACGACGATGGTGAGGATGACGACGGTGATGATGATGACGATAATGATGATGACGATTACGATAATGATGGTCATGACGATTACGATAGTGATGATAGTCATGCAGGGGAAGCTGTATTAGCTTGAATCCATTTACACTACAGTATATGGAATTCTATCACAAGTTCACCCCCTCCCCATTTCGATGCAGTCATTTCTGCGTTGGTGTTAAAACATATTCTTCTAAAGTAAGATCTAGGTTGTGCACTTATAAATGCTCTGGGTAATTTTAAAGAGAATTTTTATTTACAAAACATAATATCGATAAATCTAGACACCTGAAAATCACATTCTGTCGGATATAAAGTTTCTATCTTTATTAATTTATTTCTCTCTCCCTCTTTCTCTCTCGCTCTCTCTCTCTCTCTCTCTCTCTCATACACACACACACGCACACATGCACACACACACACACACACACACACACACACCCACGTACATTTTTCATTTTAAATATTGATGAATATTGATGAAAAAATACACAATTTAGGTTTTCTGCGTACGTGTACTATAGAGTGGATCTCCAACATTATATTTTATCCAGCTTAAAGCTAGTGTCATAAAGGGACTATATTGAAAGCATAAATAGGTCGCCCTCTATAGATACAAATAATGAACACCGCCATAAAGTTCAAAGGTGCTTATTATTTCTGTGGGGAAAACCCACTTAGATGCACAAGCTGCTTTATATTCATACACGATCTACTCAAGTGTGAGTTTAGCATTGTAATCACATTTGTATTGATGAATAGAGACTCAGTACTTTTGATCAAAATTATTTCCATTTCTTTCGACACAGACATAATGTAATCAAAACGTGATAAATTGGTGTAGAACTGCATGCAGTAAGGACCCCGGGTAAGGACACACTTGTTACGTAGACTCAGGATATTGGTAAATTCTACGACGTCATTGCATATATTTGTTCTTGCATGAACTGACGGTTGGCTTCTAGTATACACATCAGCTAATCAAACTTTTAAGTTTTATTGCACATCAAATGGATATAGGCGAAGAATGAGCTCGTGTTTGTAATAAGACAGAAATCCGATATTTGCACCAATGGCTGAGAAGACCAAGGAAGAGAAGACTTCAAGCTCTTCAGAGAACCTGACGTGTCCACTATGTCTTGATATCTTCGACGAAGCAACCATCCTGACTGCATGCGGACACACCTTCTGTCGGAAATGCCTCAAGAACTATGACCTTTCCCACCAGGATCTCGATCACATGATCTGTCCGCTCTGCAGGAAGATCACCAAGTTGTCTGTAAACCGTGTCGATGATTTCCTCACCAATGTGACTGTCAACGGACTCGTAGACGATTACCACGCCAAATGTGGAGGGATGAACGCTGTCCTTGAGATGCGTCCACAATGCACTGCTTGCAAGTTTCAGCAAGATGCCGTCTCATTCTGCAGAACATGTAATAACTACATGTGTGATGGGTGCCTGGATTGTCATCAACGTCTTACAGTCTTCTTTGAAGGCCACGAGATTGTATCCATACAGGATATCATCAACGGGAAGGTCAGAATTGGTCAACTACCCGAGAAGTGCTGCGTCCACAAACAAGAGAACAAAGATATGTTTTGTGAGGATTGTAAGGTCCATGTCTGTCACAAGTGCGTGATCGTCGGTCATCAAAATCACAACATCAAGAATCAGGCCGACTTCGAGCAGGAGCTACGGGTTAAGGTAAGTGTGTTCAGATGACAGAAAGCGCTTTCAGGCTTTAAGGCCAAATAACACAAATAACGTGTTTCTCGTCCAGACTTTTAACAAAAATGAAGGAGGCAGGGCATTACTATATTTACTATTGTTATTTGGCCTAACAAGGCCAAATCTCTTTACCAAAAAATGAGAGAAATTCATGTTTTCCGTATCCATTGCCAGACAAAAACTTATGATTTCAATATTTTCACAGTGTAACCATCTCTCGCGGTCGTTTCGTTCCTAGCTTCCCACGCATAGACGCACACTTTACTGAAGCGTCAAAGCGTGGTAGCTCAGGATTCGTCTCTATCAAATGGGCGGCTTCATTTTGTTTCTTTTAAAAGACAAACCTTTGGTCCATTGATCTACAAAGAAACAAATATGCAACATTAATCGGACTTTAAGGGATTGCCCTTTAAAGAAGTAGAAGACGATGTATTCAAGAATATTCCTCGGTCCAATTGATTGTAGGGGGGGGGGTTCGAGTTTCTTACTTATATGAAACATCAGGTGCGTCCAAATTTTGATGTTCGATTTTTAAACCAGCTCCATTTAATTGGCATACATCTCATTCTTAAAAAATGTTCTTGTCACTTCTATACTATTCGTTTTGTTTAGGTGAACGACCTTGTCCAGCGTTGTGCCGCTAAGAAATCAGAACTGGAGAAGAACATTCAGAATGTGGAAGTACAACGTCATGAAGTATATACTGCCGTGCAGAAACTACTGGACGATGTCAGTCAAGCCTACAGCATCAAGGCCAAAGCGCTTGAAGAAAATCATCGAAATCTCATCGAGCAAATCAATGCAGTAAAGCGGAGTTTCCATGACGACCTCAACGTCTTGAAATCTAAGAATCGACAGAGGATTAAGAGTATTTGTAGTTCAATAACACTGGTAGCTAATGACAGACTGGGTCGACTTGAGACAGACAGTCTGTCTGCTCATACCTTGCTGTGTGAGGAACTGGATGCCATGCTGAAGGAGGCTACTGATCACACTTCTGCGGTAGCCATTACGAAGAAAGCACAATTGAAGAGGTTCAAGCCTGCAGATGATAGTCGTATTGAACTCGGTAGCATCTCAGAATCAGATCCCAGGGTGCAAGTCATTCAGTGTGTAAATCGATCGTATCGGATATGGGGAATGACCCAGTACTCTGATGATAGTGTGGCTATCGGATATCATAATAGAGATGGTATAGATATCATTGATTCAGCTGGTAAAATGCACAAGGATGCAAACCTACCAATTAACATGACGTGTTTTGATCTTGTGTTTCAACAAGACAGGTCGTTATGCATATCGGCGAGTTACACAGAAGCACACGTGTATTCTCCCAATGGATCCAGGAAATCAACCATCCACGTAAATAGCACTAACTGTTTTCTCAAGCTAAACAGAAGTCCATCAGATGAAATCCTCGTGGCTAACAGTACAAAGCAAGTCTATATCTATGACCCGACTGGATCCACTCTCAAACACACTGTTCCAACAAAACACAACATGACGGTCCAGGTATCTGCCACCAGGTCGGGTTTGATCGTCACGAGTTCATGTAACATCAATCCAAGCGTGGTGACGGTCTATGACAGGGATGGGAATGCTGGTATGTCTCTACAGGCTCCAAACGGGGTCTACATGTATGCTGCCGTGGATGAGCAGGACAGGGTGTATGTAGCGAGTGTTGATAAAAAGAATGATCAGGTGGTGATCAGGCTCTATGACCTTGATGGTCTGAACATGAAGGAGAGAGTTGAGTTTAATGTACTTAATTTGACACGTCTTGGTCTTGATTGGTGTTACTTGGTTTCCCTCTCATCAAACATGCTCGCGTTTGCTTGTGTAAATAAGTTGTATTTTATCAAAGTATCACTGTAATCCATGCCACACTATTTGTTACCAGCATTGTTGGTGTGTACACTTCACTATCAGACTCTCTGTTCCAGCCCTTCTCTAATATGGGCTTATAATGTGTCATACTATATTGTTTATTATGTGATAACTAACCGAATGAGAAGATGCCTATTCTCTCGAAAGATTATAATCGCCTGTATACAGCTGTCATTATCCAAAATAATGATAAAGTTCCTCTCTCAAAATTTTATGTAATACATACAATATAACTTTGCTTCTTGCATAGCATAATTTTGTTCGCTATGATATTTAAAGAGGTAATTGGTACTGCAAATCATATAGAAAGTTAATATCTGATACAGAGTTACAGACTTACGGTTGAAAGTTAATTTTGACTTGACTCATCATTTTTGCGATTTATTCAAATGAGTGCAAGATGAATCTCTTTAGTATGTCAGTATTCGTTGCTATATTCGTTGATTGATAGTTCATTTGTTTGTTTGTGTGAAAAAGGACATACTGACTAAATATCGTACTTTAGAGCAAAAAGTATTTTTTCAAACGTCTGATATCAATATTTCCTTATCCCTTTTCCTTCTGTTTCATTGTAACATAATTGGATGCTACTTTAAAGCAATTCAATTTTTTTAGAGACTTTGAAGTTGAATTTAAGAGGTACCTATCACTTGAGAAGCAAGAAATAGTAGCAAGTGAATTGATAAACTATTGATTAACTTCTTAAAAGTGATATTTCCCTATGTTGTTATTTTCAAAGTATTTAAACGTTTATTTTGTTTGTGATGATATTTCTTGATTTTTAATGTAATTGCTTTTTATCTTTAAATGAATAAATAATTCATACTGACTTTGGAAATAGACCCCCATTATAAAAAAAGCTTTCCAGCTTTCATGGGTCATCCTGTCAAATTATTTGTATGACTGTTTTGGTTTCATTTTATGATATCATTTTACTCTTCGTAGTTATGCTGCATTGAAATTGACTAATGCATCAAGTCAAATTTGTTATAAAGCCTTACAGGACCATGATGTAAATATTGCTGCATTCCATAAACAACAACAACAACAACAACAAAATAATAATTGTTTGTTCATTTTGCACCCTGTCTGGAAAGCCATTAAATTGAATGCTCTAGAAACTGAATGACCGCATTCGCCTGCCGAGGCTTATTTGGTGGTCGGGTGCGGATTGCGTGCATTGGTCGTTGCTGGGCTGGACTAGCAATATACCTTGCCCGGCCTAGCGGCGGCTGATGTACATACGGTCCGCGTTCTGGCTATTCGAGTGCAGTGTCCCTCGGCGGGCGAGTGTGAAAGCTCGTTGGTTCATCTGTTCGATTGCATTTAAGTGCATTGCGGAAGTGACCTATAAATAAAGAAATACAAATATTAGAAATGGTTATATTTATGGATATTTCAGCCCCTTTTGAACCGATTTTGATTTAAAAAAAAGATATTTTGTCCCTTTCCGACTAGTCTTCTCTCTACCCCATCACTCTGATTTACCTGTTCTTTCCTCTCTTCTCTCTTTCTGATCTACATGTACTTTCTCCTCCATATTCTATCCATCTTCTTCTCTGCACCTATACATACCTCACATAGTATACATACATCTCTACTCCATCTATCCTTGTTGTGTGTGCGTGTGTGTGTGTGTGTGTGGGGGGGGGGGGGTAGAAGCAATATACATAATAAAAGTAAATCCCGACATGAAAAATTATCCTGGGAATCATTATATTGGGCAATTCCATCAATAGAACCTAAAACTCTGAAATAATGGGGCTACGTGAGTTTTCTCACAGAGAATAACATTTTAGCCTTTGTTGGAGGTATTTTTTCATTTGTTAATGGGCTAGGGGTGGTTGTTTCGCTACCTCGATCTGCGAATAATTAATCATTCTTTCCCATCAACCTGTTGACTTTGTAAAACCATGATATACCTGGATGATATTACACGACATCCTCGAGGTTATCTCGGTTATTACCAACATCCTTGTCTCATTATTTCCCGGGTCTCGTTATGATGTTGTCCGAATCTTATCTGCTTCATTTTCTCTCGAAAGACATTGTCTGTAGGGGAAGTGTTTGTTTATGAGTTTATGACAGAGGTAGGACATGGCGTTTCATAATGATTTCCCAATTTCCATTCCTTGTTCGTAAACAGGTTTTAAATATTATTTTGTTGCCACGATTATCAGTTATATCTCACCACTTTTCCCAAAGGCTCTGAAAATATTCCCACAGACAACCAGTGGTTGCTTCATATCCGAGCATACCCTCTCCAAAATGTCGGTGGGCACCTAACCACAATAATTATTGTATCAAGATTTAAGCTAACATTACTTTCTTCAAGACATACTAGAATGATCAAATAAGTGGATTGATACCTAAATCGGCTTGAACAGTGAAATGAACTGAAATGAATTTTTGTATTGATTGATTGATTGTTTCGTCAGTCACGGTTTAATTCTTGTGGATTGTTATGAAGATAATTAAGAACAATTAAATGCTTGGGTAAATGAGAAGTTTTAGTCAAAAAAATGGATTGAATTAATATATGAGATGCTAAAGGAAGAGAGAAAGCGATCATATAGTGAACGATAATAATATTAATGATGATAATGATGACGCTGCTGCTGCTAAAGATTGTGACACTGATGATAATGATGACGATGACGATGATAATGTTGGCGATGACGACGATGGTGAGGATGACGACGGTGATGATGATGACGATAATGATGATGACGATTACGATAATGATGGTCATGACGATTACGATAGTGATGATAGTCATGCAGGGGAAGCTGTATTAGCTTGAATCCATTTACACTACAGTATATGGAATTCTATCACAAGTTCACCCCCTCCCCATTTCGATGCAGTCATTTCTGCGTTGGTGTTAAAACATATTCTTCTAAAGTAAGATCTAGGTTGTGCACTTATAAATGCTCTGGGTAATTTTAAAGAGAATTTTTATTTACAAAACATAATATCGATAAATCTAGACACCTGAAAATCACATTCTGTCGGATATAAAGTTTCTATCTTTATTAATTTATTTCTCTCTCCCTCTTTCTCTCTCGCTCTCTCTCTCTCTCTCTCTCTCTCATACACACACACACGCACACATGCACACACACACACACACACACACACACACACCCACGTACATTTTTCATTTTAAATATTGATGAATATTGATGAAAAAATACACAATTTAGGTTTTCTGCGTACGTGTACTATAGAGTGGATCTCCAACATTATATTTTATCCAGCTTAAAGCTAGTGTCATAAAGGGACTATATTGAAAGCATAAATAGGTCGCCCTCTATAGATACAAATAATGAACACCGCCATAAAGTTCAAAGGTGCTTATTATTTCTGTGGGGAAAACCCACTTAGATGCACAAGCTGCTTTATATTCATACACGATCTACTCAAGTGTGAGTTTAGCATTGTAATCACATTTGTATTGATGAATAGAGACTCAGTACTTTTGATCAAAATTATTTCCATTTCTTTCGACACAGACATAATGTAATCAAAACGTGATAAATTGGTGTAGAACTGCATGCAGTAAGGACCCCGGGTAAGGACACACTTGTTACGTAGACTCAGGATATTGGTAAATTCTACGACGTCATTGCATATATTTGTTCTTGCATGAACTGACGGTTGGCTTCTAGTATACACATCAGCTAATCAAACTTTTAAGTTTTATTGCACATCAAATGGATATAGGCGAAGAATGAGCTCGTGTTTGTAATAAGACAGAAATCCGATATTTGCACCAATGGCTGAGAAGACCAAGGAAGAGAAGACTTCAAGCTCTTCAGAGAACCTGACGTGTCCACTATGTCTTGATATCTTCGACGAAGCAACCATCCTGACTGCATGCGGACACACCTTCTGTCGGAAATGCCTCAAGAACTATGACCTTTCCCACCAGGATCTCGATCACATGATCTGTCCGCTCTGCAGGAAGATCACCAAGTTGTCTGTAAACCGTGTCGATGATTTCCTCACCAATGTGACTGTCAACGGACTCGTAGACGATTACCACGCCAAATGTGGAGGGATGAACGCTGTCCTTGAGATGCGTCCACAATGCACTGCTTGCAAGTTTCAGCAAGATGCCGTCTCATTCTGCAGAACATGTAATAACTACATGTGTGATGGGTGCCTGGATTGTCATCAACGTCTTACAGTCTTCTTTGAAGGCCACGAGATTGTATCCATACAGGATATCATCAACGGGAAGGTCAGAATTGGTCAACTACCCGAGAAGTGCTGCGTCCACAAACAAGAGAACAAAGATATGTTTTGTGAGGATTGTAAGGTCCATGTCTGTCACAAGTGCGTGATCGTCGGTCATCAAAATCACAACATCAAGAATCAGGCCGACTTCGAGCAGGAGCTACGGGTTAAGGTAAGTGTGTTCAGATGACAGAAAGCGCTTTCAGGCTTTAAGGCCAAATAACACAAATAACGTGTTTCTCGTCCAGACTTTTAACAAAAATGAAGGAGGCAGGGCATTACTATATTTACTATTGTTATTTGGCCTAACAAGGCCAAATCTCTTTACCAAAAAATGAGAGAAATTCATGTTTTCCGTATCCATTGCCAGACAAAAACTTATGATTTCAATATTTTCACAGTGTAACCATCTCTCGCGGTCGTTTCGTTCCTAGCTTCCCACGCATAGACGCACACTTTACTGAAGCGTCAAAGCGTGGTAGCTCAGGATTCGTCTCTATCAAATGGGCGGCTTCATTTTGTTTCTTTTAAAAGACAAACCTTTGGTCCATTGATCTACAAAGAAACAAATATGCAACATTAATCGGACTTTAAGGGATTGCCCTTTAAAGAAGTAGAAGACGATGTATTCAAGAATATTCCTCGGTCCAATTGATTGTAGGGGGGGGGGGGGGTTCGAGTTTCTTACTTATATGAAACATCAGGTGCGTCCAAATTTTGATGTTCGATTTTTAAACCAGCTCCATTTAATTGGCATACATCTCATTCTTAAAAAATGTTCTTGTCACTTCTATACTATTCGTTTTGTTTAGGTGAACGACCTTGTCCAGCGTTGTGCCGCTAAGAAATCAGAACTGGAGAAGAACATTCAGAATGTGGAAGTACAACGTCATGAAGTATATACTGCCGTGCAGAAACTACTGGACGATGTCAGTCAAGCCTACAGCATCAAGGCCAAAGCGCTTGAAGAAAATCATCGAAATCTCATCGAGCAAATCAATGCAGTAAAGCGGAGTTTCCATGACGACCTCAACGTCTTGAAATCTAAGAATCGACAGAGGATTAAGAGTATTTGTAGTTCAATAACACTGGTAGCTAATGACAGACTGGGTCGACTTGAGACAGACAGTCTGTCTGCTCATACCTTGCTGTGTGAGGAACTGGATGCCATGCTGAAGGAGGCTACTGATCACACTTCTGCGGTAGCCATTACGAAGAAAGCACAATTGAAGAGGTTCAAGCCTGCAGATGATAGTCGTATTGAACTCGGTAGCATCTCAGAATCAGATCCCAGGGTGCAAGTCATTCAGTGTGTAAATCGATCGTATCGGATATGGGGAATGACCCAGTACTCTGATGATAGTGTGGCTATCGGATATCATAATAGAGATGGTATAGATATCATTGATTCAGCTGGTAAAATGCACAAGGATGCAAACCTACCAATTAACATGACGTGTTTTGATCTTGTGTTTCAACAAGACAGGTCGTTATGCATATCGGCGAGTTACACAGAAGCACACGTGTATTCTCCCAATGGATCCAGGAAATCAACCATCCACGTAAATAGCACTAACTGTTTTCTCAAGCTAAACAGAAGTCCATCAGATGAAATCCTCGTGGCTAACAGTACAAAGCAAGTCTATATCTATGACCCGACTGGATCCACTCTCAAACACACTGTTCCAACAAAACACAACATGACGGTCCAGGTATCTGCCACCAGGTCGGGTTTGATCGTCACGAGTTCATGTAACATCAATCCAAGCGTGGTGACGGTCTATGACAGGGATGGGAATGCTGGTATGTCTCTACAGGCTCCAAACGGGGTCTACATGTATGCTGCCGTGGATGAGCAGGACAGGGTGTATGTAGCGAGTGTTGATAAAAAGAATGATCAGGTGGTGATCAGGCTCTATGACCTTGATGGTCTGAACATGAAGGAGAGAGTTGAGTTTAATGTACTTAATTTGACACGTCTTGGTCTTGATTGGTGTTACTTGGTTTCCCTCTCATCAAACATGCTCGCGTTTGCTTGTGTAAATAAGTTGTATTTTATCAAAGTATCACTGTAATCCATGCCACACTATTTGTTACCAGCATTGTTGGTGTGTACACTTCACTATCAGACTCTCTGTTCCAGCCCTTCTCTAATATGGGCTTATAATGTGTCATACTATATTGTTTATTATGTGATAACTAACCGAATGAGAAGATGCCTATTCTCTCGAAAGATTATAATCGCCTGTATACAGCTGTCATTATCCAAAATAATGATAAAGTTCCTCTCTCAAAATTTTATGTAATACATACAATATAACTTTGCTTCTTGCATAGCATAATTTTGTTCGCTATGATATTTAAAGAGGTAATTGGTACTGCAAATCATATAGAAAGTTAATATCTGATACAGAGTTACAGACTTACGGTTGAAAGTTAATTTTGACTTGACTCATCATTTTTGCGATTTATTCAAATGAGTGCAAGATGAATCTCTTTAGTATGTCAGTATTCGTTGCTATATTCGTTGATTGATAGTTCATTTGTTTGTTTGTGTGAAAAAGGACATACTGACTAAATATCGTACTTTAGAGCAAAAAGTATTTTTTCAAACGTCTGATATCAATATTTCCTTATCCCTTTTCCTTCTGTTTCATTGTAACATAATTGGATGCTACTTTAAAGCAATTCAATTTTTTTAGAGACTTTGAAGTTGAATTTAAGAGGTACCTATCACTTGAGAAGCAAGAAATAGTAGCAAGTGAATTGATAAACTATTGATTAACTTCTTAAAAGTGATATTTCCCTATGTTGTTATTTTCAAAGTATTTAAACGTTTATTTTGTTTGTGATGATATTTCTTGATTTTTAATGTAATTGCTTTTTATCTTTAAATGAATAAATAATTCATACTGACTTTGGAAATAGACCCCCATTATAAAAAAAGCTTTCCAGCTTTCATGGGTCATCCTGTCAAATTATTTGTATGACTGTTTTGGTTTCATTTTATGATATCATTTTACTCTTCGTAGTTATGCTGCATTGAAATTGACTAATGCATCAAGTCAAATTTGTTATAAAGCCTTACAGGACCATGATGTAAATATTGCTGCATTCCATAAACAACAACAACAACAACAACAAAATAATAATTGTTTGTTCATTTTGCACCCTGTCTGGAAAGCCATTAAATTGAATGCTCTAGAAACTGAATGACCGCATTCGCCTGCCGAGGCTTATTTGGTGGTCGGGTGCGGATTGCGTGCATTGGTCGTTGCTGGGCTGGACTAGCAATATACCTTGCCCGGCCTAGCGGCGGCTGATGTACATACGGTCCGCGTTCTGGCTATTCGAGTGCAGTGTCCCTCGGCGGGCGAGTGTGAAAGCTCGTTGGTTCATCTGTTCGATTGCATTTAAGTGCATTGCGGAAGTGACCTATAAATAAAGAAATACAAATATTAGAAATGGTTATATTTATGGATATTTCAGCCCCTTTTGAACCGATTTTGATTTAAAAAAAAGATATTTTGTCCCTTTCCGACTAGTCTTCTCTCTACCCCATCACTCTGATTTACCTGTTCTTTCCTCTCTTCTCTCTTTCTGATCTACATGTACTTTCTCCTCCATATTCTATCCATCTTCTTCTCTGCACCTATACATACCTCACATAGTATACATACATCTCTACTCCATCTATCCTTGTTGTGTGTGTGTGTGTGTGTGTGTGTGGGGGGGGGGGGGGTAGAAGCAATATACATAATAAAAGTAAATCCCGACATGAAAAATTATCCTGGGAATCATTATATTGGGCAATTCCATCAATAGAACCTAAAACTCTGAAATAATGGGGCTACGTGAGTTTTCTCACAGAGAATAACATTTTAGCCTTTGTTGGAGGTATTTTTTCATTTGTTAATGGGCTAGGGGTGGTTGTTTCGCTACCTCGATCTGCGAATAATTAATCATTCTTTCCCATCAACCTGTTGACTTTGTAAAACCATGATATACCTGGATGATATTACACGACATCCTCGAGGTTATCTCGGTTATTACCAACATCCTTGTCTCATTATTTCCCGGGTCTCGTTATGATGTTGTCCGAATCTTATCTGCTTCATTTTCTCTCGAAAGACATTGTCTGTAGGGGAAGTGTTTGTTTATGAGTTTATGACAGAGGTAGGACATGGCGTTTCATAATGATTTCCCAATTTCCATTCCTTGTTCGTAAACAGGTTTTAAATATTATTTTGTTGCCACGATTATCAGTTATATCTCACCACTTTTCCCAAAGGCTCTGAAAATATTCCCACAGACAACCAGTGGTTGCTTCATATCCGAGCATACCCTCTCCAAAATGTCGGTGGGCACCTAACCACAATAATTATTGTATCAAGATTTAAGCTAACATTACTTTCTTCAAGACATACTAGAATGATCAAATAAGTGGATTGATACCTAAATCGGCTTGAACAGTGAAATGAACTGAAATGAATTTTTGTATTGATTGATTGATTGTTTCGTCAGTCACGGTTTAATTCTTGTGGATTGTTATGAAGATAATTAAGAACAATTAAATGCTTGGGTAAATGAGAAGTTTTAGTCAAAAAAATGGATTGAATTAATATATGAGATGCTAAAGGAAGAGAGAAAGCGATCATATAGTGAACGATAATAATATTAATGATGATAATGATGACGCTGCTGCTGCTAAAGATTGTGACACTGATGATAATGATGACGATGACGATGATAATGTTGGCGATGACGACGATGGTGAGGATGACGACGGTGATGATGATGACGATAATGATGATGACGATTACGATAATGATGGTCATGACGATTACGATAGTGATGATAGTCATGCAGGGGAAGCTGTATTAGCTTGAATCCATTTACACTACAGTATATGGAATTCTATCACAAGTTCACCCCCTCCCCATTTCGATGCAGTCATTTCTGCGTTGGTGTTAAAACATATTCTTCTAAAGTAAGATCTAGGTTGTGCACTTATAAATGCTCTGGGTAATTTTAAAGAGAATTTTTATTTACAAAACATAATATCGATAAATCTAGACACCTGAAAATCACATTCTGTCGGATATAAAGTTTCTATCTTTATTAATTTATTTCTCTCTCCCTCTTTCTCTCTCGCTCTCTCTCTCTCTCTCTCTCTCTCATACACACACACACGCACATATGCACACACACACACACACACACACACACACACCCACGTACATTTTTCATTTTAAATATTGATGAATATTGATGAAAAAATACACAATTTAGGTTTTCTGCGTACGTGTACTATAGAGTGGATCTCCAACATTATATTTTATCCAGCTTAAAGCTAGTGTCATAAAGGGACTATATTGAAAGCATAAATAGGTCGCCCTCTATAGATACAAATAATGAACACCGCCATAAAGTTCAAAGGTGCTTATTATTTCTGTGGGGAAAACCCACTTAGATGCACAAGCTGCTTTATATTCATACACGATCTACTCAAGTGTGAGTTTAGCATTGTAATCACATTTGTATTGATGAATAGAGACTCAGTACTTTTGATCAAAATTATTTCCATTTCTTTCGACACAGACATAATGTAATCAAAACGTGATAAATTGGTGTAGAACTGCATGCAGTAAGGACCCCGGGTAAGGACACACTTGTTACGTAGACTCAGGATATTGGTAAATTCTACGACGTCATTGCATATATTTGTTCTTGCATGAACTGACGGTTGGCTTCTAGTATACACATCAGCTAATCAAACTTTTAAGTTTTATTGCACATCAAATGGATATAGGCGAAGAATGAGCTCGTGTTTGTAATAAGACAGAAATCCGATATTTGCACCAATGGCTGAGAAGACCAAGGAAGAGAAGACTTCAAGCTCTTCAGAGAACCTGACGTGTCCACTATGTCTTGATATCTTCGACGAAGCAACCATCCTGACTGCATGCGGACACACCTTCTGTCGGAAATGCCTCAAGAACTATGACCTTTCCCACCAGGATCTCGATCACATGATCTGTCCGCTCTGCAGGAAGATCACCAAGTTGTCTGTAAACCGTGTCGATGATTTCCTCACCAATGTGACTGTCAACGGACTCGTAGACGATTACCACGCCAAATGTGGAGGGATGAACGCTGTCCTTGAGATGCGTCCACAATGCACTGCTTGCAAGTTTCAGCAAGATGCCGTCTCATTCTGCAGAACATGTAATAACTACATGTGTGATGGGTGCCTGGATTGTCATCAACGTCTTACAGTCTTCTTTGAAGGCCACGAGATTGTATCCATACAGGATATCATCAACGGGAAGGTCAGAATTGGTCAACTACCCGAGAAGTGCTGCGTCCACAAACAAGAGAACAAAGATATGTTTTGTGAGGATTGTAAGGTCCATGTCTGTCACAAGTGCGTGATCGTCGGTCATCAAAATCACAACATCAAGAATCAGGCCGACTTCGAGCAGGAGCTACGGGTTAAGGTAAGTGTGTTCAGATGACAGAAAGCGCTTTCAGGCTTTAAGGCCAAATAACACAAATAACGTGTTTCTCGTCCAGACTTTTAACAAAAATGAAGGAGGCAGGGCATTACTATATTTACTATTGTTATTTGGCCTAACAAGGCCAAATCTCTTTACCAAAAAATGAGAGAAATTCATGTTTTCCGTATCCATTGCCAGACAAAAACTTATGATTTCAATATTTTCACAGTGTAACCATCTCTCGCGGTCGTTTCGTTCCTAGCTTCCCACGCATAGACGCACACTTTACTGAAGCGTCAAAGCGTGGTAGCTCAGGATTCGTCTCTATCAAATGGGCGGCTTCATTTTGTTTCTTTTAAAAGACAAACCTTTGGTCCATTGATCTACAAAGAAACAAATATGCAACATTAATCGGACTTTAAGGGATTGCCCTTTAAAGAAGTAGAAGACGATGTATTCAAGAATATTCCTCGGTCCAATTGATTGTAGGGGGGGGGGGGGGTTCGAGTTTCTTACTTATATGAAACATCAGGTGCGTCCAAATTTTGATGTTCGATTTTTAAACCAGCTCCATTTAATTGGCATACATCTCATTCTTAAAAAATGTTCTTGTCACTTCTATACTATTCGTTTTGTTTAGGTGAACGACCTTGTCCAGCGTTGTGCCGCTAAGAAATCAGAACTGGAGAAGAACATTCAGAATGTGGAAGTACAACGTCATGAAGTATATACTGCCGTGCAGAAACTACTGGACGATGTCAGTCAAGCCTACAGCATCAAGGCCAAAGCGCTTGAAGAAAATCATCGAAATCTCATCGAGCAAATCAATGCAGTAAAGCGGAGTTTCCATGACGACCTCAACGTCTTGAAATCTAAGAATCGACAGAGGATTAAGAGTATTTGTAGTTCAATAACACTGGTAGCTAATGACAGACTGGGTCGACTTGAGACAGACAGTCTGTCTGCTCATACCTTGCTGTGTGAGGAACTGGATGCCATGCTGAAGGAGGCTACTGATCACACTTCTGCGGTAGCCATTACGAAGAAAGCACAATTGAAGAGGTTCAAGCCTGCAGATGATAGTCGTATTGAACTCGGTAGCATCTCAGAATCAGATCCCAGGGTGCAAGTCATTCAGTGTGTAAATCGATCGTATCGGATATGGGGAATGACCCAGTACTCTGATGATAGTGTGGCTATCGGATATCATAATAGAGATGGTATAGATATCATTGATTCAGCTGGTAAAATGCACAAGGATGCAAACCTACCAATTAACATGACGTGTTTTGATCTTGTGTTTCAACAAGACAGGTCGTTATGCATATCGGCGAGTTACACAGAAGCACACGTGTATTCTCCCAATGGATCCAGGAAATCAACCATCCACGTAAATAGCACTAACTGTTTTCTCAAGCTAAACAGAAGTCCATCAGATGAAATCCTCGTGGCTAACAGTACAAAGCAAGTCTATATCTATGACCCGACTGGATCCACTCTCAAACACACTGTTCCAACAAAACACAACATGACGGTCCAGGTATCTGCCACCAGGTCGGGTTTGATCGTCACGAGTTCATGTAACATCAATCCAAGCGTGGTGACGGTCTATGACAGGGATGGGAATGCTGGTATGTCTCTACAGGCTCCAAACGGGGTCTACATGTATGCTGCCGTGGATGAGCAGGACAGGGTGTATGTAGCGAGTGTTGATAAAAAGAATGATCAGGTGGTGATCAGGCTCTATGACCTTGATGGTCTGAACATGAAGGAGAGAGTTGAGTTTAATGTACTTAATTTGACACGTCTTGGTCTTGATTGGTGTTACTTGGTTTCCCTCTCATCAAACATGCTCGCGTTTGCTTGTGTAAATAAGTTGTATTTTATCAAAGTATCACTGTAATCCATGCCACACTATTTGTTACCAGCATTGTTGGTGTGTACACTTCACTATCAGACTCTCTGTTCCAGCCCTTCTCTAATATGGGCTTATAATGTGTCATACTATATTGTTTATTATGTGATAACTAACCGAATGAGAAGATGCCTATTCTCTCGAAAGATTATAATCGCCTGTATACAGCTGTCATTATCCAAAATAATGATAAAGTTCCTCTCTCAAAATTTTATGTAATACATACAATATAACTTTGCTTCTTGCATAGCATAATTTTGTTCGCTATGATATTTAAAGAGGTAATTGGTACTGCAAATCATATAGAAAGTTAATATCTGATACAGAGTTACAGACTTACGGTTGAAAGTTAATTTTGACTTGACTCATCATTTTTGCGATTTATTCAAATGAGTGCAAGATGAATCTCTTTAGTATGTCAGTATTCGTTGCTATATTCGTTGATTGATAGTTCATTTGTTTGTTTGTGTGAAAAAGGACATACTGACTAAATATCGTACTTTAGAGCAAAAAGTATTTTTTCAAACGTCTGATATCAATATTTCCTTATCCCTTTTCCTTCTGTTTCATTGTAACATAATTGGATGCTACTTTAAAGCAATTCAATTTTTTTAGAGACTTTGAAGTTGAATTTAAGAGGTACCTATCACTTGAGAAGCAAGAAATAGTAGCAAGTGAATTGATAAACTATTGATTAACTTCTTAAAAGTGATATTTCCCTATGTTGTTATTTTCAAAGTATTTAAACGTTTATTTTGTTTGTGATGATATTTCTTGATTTTTAATGTAATTGCTTTTTATCTTTAAATGAATAAATAATTCATACTGACTTTGGAAATAGACCCCCATTATAAAAAAAGCTTTCCAGCTTTCATGGGTCATCCTGTCAAATTATTTGTATGACTGTTTTGGTTTCATTTTATGATATCATTTTACTCTTCGTAGTTATGCTGCATTGAAATTGACTAATGCATCAAGTCAAATTTGTTATAAAGCCTTACAGGACCATGATGTAAATATTGCTGCATTCCATAAACAACAACAACAACAACAACAAAATAATAATTGTTTGTTCATTTTGCACCCTGTCTGGAAAGCCATTAAATTGAATGCTCTAGAAACTGAATGACCGCATTCGCCTGCCGAGGCTTATTTGGTGGTCGGGTGCGGATTGCGTGCATTGGTCGTTGCTGGGCTGGACTAGCAATATACCTTGCCCGGCCTAGCGGCGGCTGATGTACATACGGTCCGCGTTCTGGCTATTCGAGTGCAGTGTCCCTCGGCGGGCGAGTGTGAAAGCTCGTTGGTTCATCTGTTCGATTGCATTTAAGTGCATTGCGGAAGTGACCTATAAATAAAGAAATACAAATATTAGAAATGGTTATATTTATGGATATTTCAGCCCCTTTTGAACCGATTTTGATTTAAAAAAAAGATATTTTGTCCCTTTCCGACTAGTCTTCTCTCTACCCCATCACTCTGATTTACCTGTTCTTTCCTCTCTTCTCTCTTTCTGATCTACATGTACTTTCTCCTCCATATTCTATCCATCTTCTTCTCTGCACCTATACATACCTCACATAGTATACATACATCTCTACTCCATCTATCCTTGTTGTGTGTGTGTGTGTGTGTGTGTGTGGGGGGGGGGGGTAGAAGCAATATACATAATAAAAGTAAATCCCGACATGAAAAATTATCCTGGGAATCATTATATTGGGCAATTCCATCAATAGAACCTAAAACTCTGAAATAATGGGGCTACGTGAGTTTTCTCACAGAGAATAACATTTTAGCCTTTGTTGGAGGTATTTTTTCATTTGTTAATGGGCTAGGGGTGGTTGTTTCGCTACCTCGATCTGCGAATAATTAATCATTCTTTCCCATCAACCTGTTGACTTTGTAAAACCATGATATACCTGGATGATATTACACGACATCCTCGAGGTTATCTCGGTTATTACCAACATCCTTGTCTCATTATTTCCCGGGTCTCGTTTTGATGTTGTCCGAATCTTATCTGCTTCATTTTCTCTCGAAAGACATTGTCTGTAGGGGAAGTGTTTGTTTATGAGTTTATGACAGAGGTAGGACATGGCGTTTCATAATGATTTCCCAATTTCCATTCCTTGTTCGTAAACAGGTTTTAAATATTATTTTGTTGCCACGATTATCAGTTATATCTCACCACTTTTCCCAAAGGCTCTGAAAATATTCCCACAGACAACCAGTGGTTGCTTCATATCCGAGCATACCCTCTCCAAAATGTCGGTGGGCACCTAACCACAATAATTATTGTATCAAGATTTAAGCTAACATTACTTTCTTCAAGACATACTAGAATGATCAAATAAGTGGATTGATACCTAAATCGGCTTGAACAGTGAAATGAACTGAAATGAATTTTTGTATTGATTGATTGATTGTTTCGTCAGTCACGGTTTAATTCTTGTGGATTGTTATGAAGATAATTAAGAACAATTAAATGCTTGGGTAAATGAGAAGTTTTAGTCAAAAAAATGGATTGAATTAATATATGAGATGCTAAAGGAAGAGAGAAAGCGATCATATAGTGAACGATAATAATATTAATGATGATAATGATGACGCTGCTGCTGCTAAAGATTGTGACACTGATGATAATGATGACGATGACGATGATAATGTTGGCGATGACGACGATGGTGAGGATGACGACGGTGATGATGATGACGATAATGATGATGACGATTACGATAATGATGGTCATGACGATTACGATAGTGATGATAGTCATGCAGGGGAAGCTGTATTAGCTTGAATCCATTTACACTACAGTATATGGAATTCTATCACAAGTTCACCCCCTCCCCATTTCGATGCAGTCATTTCTGCGTTGGTGTTAAAACATATTCTTCTAAAGTAAGATCTAGGTTGTGCACTTATAAATGCTCTGGGTAATTTTAAAGAGAATTTTTATTTACAAAACATAATATCGATAAATCTAGACACCTGAAAATCACATTCTGTCGGATATAAAGTTTCTATCTTTATTAATTTATTTCTCTCTCCCTCTTTCTCTCTCGCTCTCTCTCTCTCTCTCTCTCTCTCATACACACACACACGCACACATGCACACACACACACACACACACACACACACACCCACGTACATTTTTCATTTTAAATATTGATGAATATTGATGAAAAAATACACAATTTAGGTTTTCTGCGTACGTGTACTATAGAGTGGATCTCCAACATTATATTTTATCCAGCTTAAAGCTAGTGTCATAAAGGGACTATATTGAAAGCATAAATAGGTCGCCCTCTATAGATACAAATAATGAACACCGCCATAAAGTTCAAAGGTGCTTATTATTTCTGTGGGGAAAACCCACTTAGATGCACAAGCTGCTTTATATTCATACACGATCTACTCAAGTGTGAGTTTAGCATTGTAATCACATTTGTATTGATGAATAGAGACTCAGTACTTTTGATCAAAATTATTTCCATTTCTTTCGACACAGACATAATGTAATCAAAACGTGATAAATTGGTGTAGAACTGCATGCAGTAAGGACCCCGGGTAAGGACACACTTGTTACGTAGACTCAGGATATTGGTAAATTCTACGACGTCATTGCATATATTTGTTCTTGCATGAACTGACGGTTGGCTTCTAGTATACACATCAGCTAATCAAACTTTTAAGTTTTATTGCACATCAAATGGATATAGGCGAAGAATGAGCTCGTGTTTGTAATAAGACAGAAATCCGATATTTGCACCAATGGCTGAGAAGACCAAGGAAGAGAAGACTTCAAGCTCTTCAGAGAACCTGACGTGTCCACTATGTCTTGATATCTTCGACGAAGCAACCATCCTGACTGCATGCGGACACACCTTCTGTCGGAAATGCCTCAAGAACTATGACCTTTCCCACCAGGATCTCGATCACATGATCTGTCCGCTCTGCAGGAAGATCACCAAGTTGTCTGTAAACCGTGTCGATGATTTCCTCACCAATGTGACTGTCAACGGACTCGTAGACGATTACCACGCCAAATGTGGAGGGATGAACGCTGTCCTTGAGATGCGTCCACAATGCACTGCTTGCAAGTTTCAGCAAGATGCCGTCTCATTCTGCAGAACATGTAATAACTACATGTGTGATGGGTGCCTGGATTGTCATCAACGTCTTACAGTCTTCTTTGAAGGCCACGAGATTGTATCCATACAGGATATCATCAACGGGAAGGTCAGAATTGGTCAACTACCCGAGAAGTGCTGCGTCCACAAACAAGAGAACAAAGATATGTTTTGTGAGGATTGTAAGGTCCATGTCTGTCACAAGTGCGTGATCGTCGGTCATCAAAATCACAACATCAAGAATCAGGCCGACTTCGAGCAGGAGCTACGGGTTAAGGTAAGTGTGTTCAGATGACAGAAAGCGCTTTCAGGCTTTAAGGCCAAATAACACAAATAACGTGTTTCTCGTCCAGACTTTTAACAAAAATGAAGGAGGCAGGGCATTACTATATTTACTATTGTTATTTGGCCTAACAAGGCCAAATCTCTTTACCAAAAAATGAGAGAAATTCATGTTTTCCGTATCCATTGCCAGACAAAAACTTATGATTTCAATATTTTCACAGTGTAACCATCTCTCGCGGTCGTTTCGTTCCTAGCTTCCCACGCATAGACGCACACTTTACTGAAGCGTCAAAGCGTGGTAGCTCAGGATTCGTCTCTATCAAATGGGCGGCTTCATTTTGTTTCTTTTAAAAGACAAACCTTTGGTCCATTGATCTACAAAGAAACAAATATGCAACATTAATCGGACTTTAAGGGATTGCCCTTTAAAGAAGTAGAAGACGATGTATTCAAGAATATTCCTCGGTCCAATTGATTGTAGGGGGGGGGGGGGGGTTCGAGTTTCTTACTTATATGAAACATCAGGTGCGTCCAAATTTTGATGTTCGATTTTTAAACCAGCTCCATTTAATTGGCATACATCTCATTCTTAAAAAATGTTCTTGTCACTTCTATACTATTCGTTTTGTTTAGGTGAACGACCTTGTCCAGCGTTGTGCCGCTAAGAAATCAGAACTGGAGAAGAACATTCAGAATGTGGAAGTACAACGTCATGAAGTATATACTGCCGTGCAGAAACTACTGGACGATGTCAGTCAAGCCTACAGCATCAAGGCCAAAGCGCTTGAAGAAAATCATCGAAATCTCATCGAGCAAATCAATGCAGTAAAGCGGAGTTTCCATGACGACCTCAACGTCTTGAAATCTAAGAATCGACAGAGGATTAAGAGTATTTGTAGTTCAATAACACTGGTAGCTAATGACAGACTGGGTCGACTTGAGACAGACAGTCTGTCTGCTCATACCTTGCTGTGTGAGGAACTGGATGCCATGCTGAAGGAGGCTACTGATCACACTTCTGCGGTAGCCATTACGAAGAAAGCACAATTGAAGAGGTTCAAGCCTGCAGATGATAGTCGTATTGAACTCGGTAGCATCTCAGAATCAGATCCCAGGGTGCAAGTCATTCAGTGTGTAAATCGATCGTATCGGATATGGGGAATGACCCAGTACTCTGATGATAGTGTGGCTATCGGATATCATAATAGAGATGGTATAGATATCATTGATTCAGCTGGTAAAATGCACAAGGATGCAAACCTACCAATTAACATGACGTGTTTTGATCTTGTGTTTCAACAAGACAGGTCGTTATGCATATCGGCGAGTTACACAGAAGCACACGTGTATTCTCCCAATGGATCCAGGAAATCAACCATCCACGTAAATAGCACTAACTGTTTTCTCAAGCTAAACAGAAGTCCATCAGATGAAATCCTCGTGGCTAACAGTACAAAGCAAGTCTATATCTATGACCCGACTGGATCCACTCTCAAACACACTGTTCCAACAAAACACAACATGACGGTCCAGGTATCTGCCACCAGGTCGGGTTTGATCGTCACGAGTTCATGTAACATCAATCCAAGCGTGGTGACGGTCTATGACAGGGATGGGAATGCTGGTATGTCTCTACAGGCTCCAAACGGGGTCTACATGTATGCTGCCGTGGATGAGCAGGACAGGGTGTATGTAGCGAGTGTTGATAAAAAGAATGATCAGGTGGTGATCAGGCTCTATGACCTTGATGGTCTGAACATGAAGGAGAGAGTTGAGTTTAATGTACTTAATTTGACACGTCTTGGTCTTGATTGGTGTTACTTGGTTTCCCTCTCATCAAACATGCTCGCGTTTGCTTGTGTAAATAAGTTGTATTTTATCAAAGTATCACTGTAATCCATGCCACACTATTTGTTACCAGCATTGTTGGTGTGTACACTTCACTATCAGACTCTCTGTTCCAGCCCTTCTCTAATATGGGCTTATAATGTGTCATACTATATTGTTTATTATGTGATAACTAACCGAATGAGAAGATGCCTATTCTCTCGAAAGATTATAATCGCCTGTATACAGCTGTCATTATCCAAAATAATGATAAAGTTCCTCTCTCAAAATTTTATGTAATACATACAATATAACTTTGCTTCTTGCATAGCATAATTTTGTTCGCTATGATATTTAAAGAGGTAATTGGTACTGCAAATCATATAGAAAGTTAATATCTGATACAGAGTTACAGACTTACGGTTGAAAGTTAATTTTGACTTGACTCATCATTTTTGCGATTTATTCAAATGAGTGCAAGATGAATCTCTTTAGTATGTCAGTATTCGTTGCTATATTCGTTGATTGATAGTTCATTTGTTTGTTTGTGTGAAAAAGGACATACTGACTAAATATCGTACTTTAGAGCAAAAAGTATTTTTTCAAACGTCTGATATCAATATTTCCTTATCCCTTTTCCTTCTGTTTCATTGTAACATAATTGGATGCTACTTTAAAGCAATTCAATTTTTTTAGAGACTTTGAAGTTGAATTTAAGAGGTACCTATCACTTGAGAAGCAAGAAATAGTAGCAAGTGAATTGATAAACTATTGATTAACTTCTTAAAAGTGATATTTCCCTATGTTGTTATTTTCAAAGTATTTAAACGTTTATTTTGTTTGTGATGATATTTCTTGATTTTTAATGTAATTGCTTTTTATCTTTAAATGAATAAATAATTCATACTGACTTTGGAAATAGACCCCCATTATAAAAAAAGCTTTCCAGCTTTCATGGGTCATCCTGTCAAATTATTTGTATGACTGTTTTGGTTTCATTTTATGATATCATTTTACTCTTCGTAGTTATGCTGCATTGAAATTGACTAATGCATCAAGTCAAATTTGTTATAAAGCCTTACAGGACCATGATGTAAATATTGCTGCATTCCATAAACAACAACAACAACAACAACAAAATAATAATTGTTTGTTCATTTTGCACCCTGTCTGGAAAGCCATTAAATTGAATGCTCTAGAAACTGAATGACCGCATTCGCCTGCCGAGGCTTATTTGGTGGTCGGGTGCGGATTGCGTGCATTGGTCGTTGCTGGGCTGGACTAGCAATATACCTTGCCCGGCCTAGCGGCGGCTGATGTACATACGGTCCGCGTTCTGGCTATTCGAGTGCAGTGTCCCTCGGCGGGCGAGTGTGAAAGCTCGTTGGTTCATCTGTTCGATTGCATTTAAGTGCATTGCGGAAGTGACCTATAAATAAAGAAATACAAATATTAGAAATGGTTATATTTATGGATATTTCAGCCCCTTTTGAACCGATTTTGATTTAAAAAAAAGATATTTTGTCCCTTTCCGACTAGTCTTCTCTCTACCCCATCACTCTGATTTACCTGTTCTTTCCTCTCTTCTCTCTTTCTGATCTACATGTACTTTCTCCTCCATATTCTATCCATCTTCTTCTCTGCACCTATACATACCTCACATAGTATACATACATCTCTACTCCATCTATCCTTGTTGTGTGTGTGTGTGTGTGTGTGTGTGGGGGGGGGGGGGGGGGTAGAAGCAATATACATAATAAAAGTAAATCCCGACATGAAAAATTATCCTGGGAATCATTATATTGGGCAATTCCATCAATAGAACCTAAAACTCTGAAATAATGGGGCTACGTGAGTTTTCTCACAGAGAATAACATTTTAGCCTTTGTTGGAGGTATTTTTTCATTTGTTAATGGGCTAGGGGTGGTTGTTTCGCTACCTCGATCTGCGAATAATTAATCATTCTTTCCCATCAACCTGTTGACTTTGTAAAACCATGATATACCTGGATGATATTACACGACATCCTCGAGGTTATCTCGGTTATTACCAACATCCTTGTCTCATTATTTCCCGGGTCTCGTTATGATGTTGTCCGAATCTTATCTGCTTCATTTTCTCTCGAAAGACATTGTCTGTAGGGGAAGTGTTTGTTTATGAGTTTATGACAGAGGTAGGACATGGCGTTTCATAATGATTTCCCAATTTCCATTCCTTGTTCGTAAACAGGTTTTAAATATTATTTTGTTGCCACGATTATCAGTTATATCTCACCACTTTTCCCAAAGGCTCTGAAAATATTCCCACAGACAACCAGTGGTTGCTTCATATCCGAGCATACCCTCTCCAAAATGTCGGTGGGCACCTAACCACAATAATTATTGTATCAAGATTTAAGCTAACATTACTTTCTTCAAGACATACTAGAATGATCAAATAAGTGGATTGATACCTAAATCGGCTTGAACAGTGAAATGAACTGAAATGAATTTTTGTATTGATTGATTGATTGTTTCGTCAGTCACGGTTTAATTCTTGTGGATTGTTATGAAGATAATTAAGAACAATTAAATGCTTGGGTAAATGAGAAGTTTTAGTCAAAAAAATGGATTGAATTAATATATGAGATGCTAAAGGAAGAGAGAAAGCGATCATATAGTGAACGATAATAATATTAATGATGATAATGATGACGCTGCTGCTGCTAAAGATTGTGACACTGATGATAATGATGACGATGACGATGATAATGTTGGCGATGACGACGATGGTGAGGATGACGACGGTGATGATGATGACGATAATGATGATGACGATTACGATAATGATGGTCATGACGATTACGATAGTGATGATAGTCATGCAGGGGAAGCTGTATTAGCTTGAATCCATTTACACTACAGTATATGGAATTCTATCACAAGTTCACCCCCTCCCCATTTCGATGCAGTCATTTCTGCGTTGGTGTTAAAACATATTCTTCTAAAGTAAGATCTAGGTTGTGCACTTATAAATGCTCTGGGTAATTTTAAAGAGAATTTTTATTTACAAAACATAATATCGATAAATCTAGACACCTGAAAATCACATTCTGTCGGATATAAAGTTTCTATCTTTATTAATTTATTTCTCTCTCCCTCTTTCTCTCTCGCTCTCTCTCTCTCTCTCTCTCTCTCATACACACACACACGCACACATGCACACACACACACACACACACACACACACACCCACGTACATTTTTCATTTTAAATATTGATGAATATTGATGAAAAAATACACAATTTAGGTTTTCTGCGTACGTGTACTATAGAGTGGATCTCCAACATTATATTTTATCCAGCTTAAAGCTAGTGTCATAAAGGGACTATATTGAAAGCATAAATAGGTCGCCCTCTATAGATACAAATAATGAACACCGCCATAAAGTTCAAAGGTGCTTATTATTTCTGTGGGGAAAACCCACTTAGATGCACAAGCTGCTTTATATTCATACACGATCTACTCAAGTGTGAGTTTAGCATTGTAATCACATTTGTATTGATGAATAGAGACTCAGTACTTTTGATCAAAATTATTTCCATTTCTTTCGACACAGACATAATGTAATCAAAACGTGATAAATTGGTGTAGAACTGCATGCAGTAAGGACCCCGGGTAAGGACACACTTGTTACGTAGACTCAGGATATTGGTAAATTCTACGACGTCATTGCATATATTTGTTCTTGCATGAACTGACGGTTGGCTTCTAGTATACACATCAGCTAATCAAACTTTTAAGTTTTATTGCACATCAAATGGATATAGGCGAAGAATGAGCTCGTGTTTGTAATAAGACAGAAATCCGATATTTGCACCAATGGCTGAGAAGACCAAGGAAGAGAAGACTTCAAGCTCTTCAGAGAACCTGACGTGTCCACTATGTCTTGATATCTTCGACGAAGCAACCATCCTGACTGCATGCGGACACACCTTCTGTCGGAAATGCCTCAAGAACTATGACCTTTCCCACCAGGATCTCGATCACATGATCTGTCCGCTCTGCAGGAAGATCACCAAGTTGTCTGTAAACCGTGTCGATGATTTCCTCACCAATGTGACTGTCAACGGACTCGTAGACGATTACCACGCCAAATGTGGAGGGATGAACGCTGTCCTTGAGATGCGTCCACAATGCACTGCTTGCAAGTTTCAGCAAGATGCCGTCTCATTCTGCAGAACATGTAATAACTACATGTGTGATGGGTGCCTGGATTGTCATCAACGTCTTACAGTCTTCTTTGAAGGCCACGAGATTGTATCCATACAGGATATCATCAACGGGAAGGTCAGAATTGGTCAACTACCCGAGAAGTGCTGCGTCCACAAACAAGAGAACAAAGATATGTTTTGTGAGGATTGTAAGGTCCATGTCTGTCACAAGTGCGTGATCGTCGGTCATCAAAATCACAACATCAAGAATCAGGCCGACTTCGAGCAGGAGCTACGGGTTAAGGTAAGTGTGTTCAGATGACAGAAAGCGCTTTCAGGCTTTAAGGCCAAATAACACAAATAACGTGTTTCTCGTCCAGACTTTTAACAAAAATGAAGGAGGCAGGGCATTACTATATTTACTATTGTTATTTGGCCTAACAAGGCCAAATCTCTTTACCAAAAAATGAGAGAAATTCATGTTTTCCGTATCCATTGCCAGACAAAAACTTATGATTTCAATATTTTCACAGTGTAACCATCTCTCGCGGTCGTTTCGTTCCTAGCTTCCCACGCATAGACGCACACTTTACTGAAGCGTCAAAGCGTGGTAGCTCAGGATTCGTCTCTATCAAATGGGCGGCTTCATTTTGTTTCTTTTAAAAGACAAACCTTTGGTCCATTGATCTACAAAGAAACAAATATGCAACATTAATCGGACTTTAAGGGATTGCCCTTTAAAGAAGTAGAAGACGATGTATTCAAGAATATTCCTCGGTCCAATTGATTGTAGGGGGGGGGGGGGGGGGTTCGAGTTTCTTACTTATATGAAACATCAGGTGCGTCCAAATTTTGATGTTCGATTTTTAAACCAGCTCCATTTAATTGGCATACATCTCATTCTTAAAAAATGTTCTTGTCACTTCTATACTATTCGTTTTGTTTAGGTGAACGACCTTGTCCAGCGTTGTGCCGCTAAGAAATCAGAACTGGAGAAGAACATTCAGAATGTGGAAGTACAACGTCATGAAGTATATACTGCCGTGCAGAAACTACTGGACGATGTCAGTCAAGCCTACAGCATCAAGGCCAAAGCGCTTGAAGAAAATCATCGAAATCTCATCGAGCAAATCAATGCAGTAAAGCGGAGTTTCCATGACGACCTCAACGTCTTGAAATCTAAGAATCGACAGAGGATTAAGAGTATTTGTAGTTCAATAACACTGGTAGCTAATGACAGACTGGGTCGACTTGAGACAGACAGTCTGTCTGCTCATACCTTGCTGTGTGAGGAACTGGATGCCATGCTGAAGGAGGCTACTGATCACACTTCTGCGGTAGCCATTACGAAGAAAGCACAATTGAAGAGGTTCAAGCCTGCAGATGATAGTCGTATTGAACTCGGTAGCATCTCAGAATCAGATCCCAGGGTGCAAGTCATTCAGTGTGTAAATCGATCGTATCGGATATGGGGAATGACCCAGTACTCTGATGATAGTGTGGCTATCGGATATCATAATAGAGATGGTATAGATATCATTGATTCAGCTGGTAAAATGCACAAGGATGCAAACCTACCAATTAACATGACGTGTTTTGATCTTGTGTTTCAACAAGACAGGTCGTTATGCATATCGGCGAGTTACACAGAAGCACACGTGTATTCTCCCAATGGATCCAGGAAATCAACCATCCACGTAAATAGCACTAACTGTTTTCTCAAGCTAAACAGAAGTCCATCAGATGAAATCCTCGTGGCTAACAGTACAAAGCAAGTCTATATCTATGACCCGACTGGATCCACTCTCAAACACACTGTTCCAACAAAACACAACATGACGGTCCAGGTATCTGCCACCAGGTCGGGTTTGATCGTCACGAGTTCATGTAACATCAATCCAAGCGTGGTGACGGTCTATGACAGGGATGGGAATGCTGGTATGTCTCTACAGGCTCCAAACGGGGTCTACATGTATGCTGCCGTGGATGAGCAGGACAGGGTGTATGTAGCGAGTGTTGATAAAAAGAATGATCAGGTGGTGATCAGGCTCTATGACCTTGATGGTCTGAACATGAAGGAGAGAGTTGAGTTTAATGTACTTAATTTGACACGTCTTGGTCTTGATTGGTGTTACTTGGTTTCCCTCTCATCAAACATGCTCGCGTTTGCTTGTGTAAATAAGTTGTATTTTATCAAAGTATCACTGTAATCCATGCCACACTATTTGTTACCAGCATTGTTGGTGTGTACACTTCACTATCAGACTCTCTGTTCCAGCCCTTCTCTAATATGGGCTTATAATGTGTCATACTATATTGTTTATTATGTGATAACTAACCGAATGAGAAGATGCCTATTCTCTCGAAAGATTATAATCGCCTGTATACAGCTGTCATTATCCAAAATAATGATAAAGTTCCTCTCTCAAAATTGTATGTAATACATACAATATAACTTTGCTTCTTGCATAGCATAATTTTGTTCGCTATGATATTTAAAGAGGTAATTGGTACTGCAAATCATATAGAAAGTTAATATCTGATACAGAGTTACAGACTTACGGTTGAAAGTTAATTTTGACTTGACTCATCATTTTTGCGATTTATTCAAATGAGTGCAAGATGAATCTCTTTAGTATGTCAGTATTCGTTGCTATATTCGTTGATTGATAGTTCATTTGTTTGTTTGTGTGAAAAAGGACATACTGACTAAATATCGTACTTTAGAGCAAAAAGTATTTTTTCAAACGTCTGATATCAATATTTCCTTATCCCTTTTCCTTCTGTTTCATTGTAACATAATTGGATGCTACTTTAAAGCAATTCAATTTTTTTAGAGACTTTGAAGTTGAATTTAAGAGGTACCTATCACTTGAGAAGCAAGAAATAGTAGCAAGTGAATTGATAAACTATTGATTAACTTCTTAAAAGTGATATTTCCCTATGTTGTTATTTTCAAAGTATTTAAACGTTTATTTTGTTTGTGATGATATTTCTTGATTTTTAATGTAATTGCTTTTTATCTTTAAATGAATAAATAATTCATACTGACTTTGGAAATAGACCCCCATTATAAAAAAAGCTTTCCAGCTTTCATGGGTCATCCTGTCAAATTATTTGTATGACTGTTTTGGTTTCATTTTATGATATCATTTTACTCTTCGTAGTTATGCTGCATTGAAATTGACTAATGCATCAAGTCAAATTTGTTATAAAGCCTTACAGGACCATGATGTAAATATTGCTGCATTCCATAAACAACAACAACAACAACAACAAAATAATAATTGTTTGTTCATTTTGCACCCTGTCTGGAAAGCCATTAAATTGAATGCTCTAGAAACTGAATGACCGCATTCGCCTGCCGAGGCTTATTTGGTGGTCGGGTGCGGATTGCGTGCATTGGTCGTTGCTGGGCTGGACTAGCAATATACCTTGCCCGGCCTAGCGGCGGCTGATGTACATACGGTCCGCGTTCTGGCTATTCGAGTGCAGTGTCCCTCGGCGGGCGAGTGTGAAAGCTCGTTGGTTCATCTGTTCGATTGCATTTAAGTGCATTGCGGAAGTGACCTATAAATAAAGAAATACAAATATTAGAAATGGTTATATTTATGGATATTTCAGCCCCTTTTGAACCGATTTTGATTTTAAAAAAAGATATTTTGTCCCTTTCCGACTAGTCTTCTCTCTACCCCATCACTCTGATTTACCTGTTCTTTCCTCTCTTCTCTCTTTCTGATCTACATGTACTTTCTCCTCCATATTCTATCCATCTTCTTCTCTGCACCTATACATACCTCACATAGTATACATACATCTCTACTCCATCTATCCTTGTTGTGTGTGTGTGTGTGTGTGTGTGTGTGGGGGGGGGGGGGGGGGTAGAAGCAATATACATAATAAAAGTAAATCCCGACATGAAAAATTATCCTGGGAATCATTATATTGGGCAATTCCATCAATAGAACCTAAAACTCTGAAATAATGGGGCTACGTGAGTTTTCTCACAGAGAATAACATTTTAGCCTTTGTTGGAGGTATTTTTTCATTTGTTAATGGGCTAGGGGTGGTTGTTTCGCTACCTCGATCTGCGAATAATTAATCATTCTTTCCCATCAACCTGTTGACTTTGTAAAACCATGATATACCTGGATGATATTACACGACATCCTCGAGGTTATCTCGGTTATTACCAACATCCTTGTCTCATTATTTCCCGGGTCTCGTTATGATGTTGTCCGAATCTTATCTGCTTCATTTTCTCTCGAAAGACATTGTCTGTAGGGGAAGTGTTTGTTTATGAGTTTATGACAGAGGTAGGACATGGCGTTTCATAATGATTTCCCAATTTCCATTCCTTGTTCGTAAACAGGTTTTAAATATTATTTTGTTGCCACGATTATCAGTTATATCTCACCACTTTTCCCAAAGGCTCTGAAAATATTCCCACAGACAACCAGTGGTTGCTTCATATCCGAGCATACCCTCTCCAAAATGTCGGTGGGCACCTAACCACAATAATTATTGTATCAAGATTTAAGCTAACATTACTTTCTTCAAGACATACTAGAATGATCAAATAAGTGGATTGATACCTAAATCGGCTTGAACAGTGAAATGAACTGAAATGAATTTTTGTATTGATTGATTGATTGTTTCGTCAGTCACGGTTTAATTCTTGTGGATTGTTATGAAGATAATTAAGAACAATTAAATGCTTGGGTAAATGAGAAGTTTTAGTCAAAAAAATGGATTGAATTAATATATGAGATGCTAAAGGAAGAGAGAAAGCGATCATATAGTGAACGATAATAATATTAATGATGATAATGATGACGCTGCTGCTGCTAAAGATTGTGACACTGATGATAATGATGACGATGACGATGATAATGTTGGCGATGACGACGATGGTGAGGATGACGACGGTGATGATGATGACGATAATGATGATGACGATTACGATAATGATGGTCATGACGATTACGATAGTGATGATAGTCATGCAGGGGAAGCTGTATTAGCTTGAATCCATTTACACTACAGTATATGGAATTCTATCACAAGTTCACCCCCTCCCCATTTCGATGCAGTCATTTCTGCGTTGGTGTTAAAACATATTCTTCTAAAGTAAGATCTAGGTTGTGCACTTATAAATGCTCTGGGTAATTTTAAAGAGAATTTTTATTTACAAAACATAATATCGATAAATCTAGACACCTGAAAATCACATTCTGTCGGATATAAAGTTTCTATCTTTATTAATTTATTTCTCTCTCCCTCTTTCTCTCTCGCTCTCTCTCTCTCTCTCTCTCTCTCATACACACACACACGCACATATGCACACACACACACACACACACACACACACACACCCACGTACATTTTTCATTTTAAATATTGATGAATATTGATGAAAAAATACACAATTTAGGTTTTCTGCGTACGTGTACTATAGAGTGGATCTCCAACATTATATTTTATCCAGCTTAAAGCTAGTGTCATAAAGGGACTATATTGAAAGCATAAATAGGTCGCCCTCTATAGATACAAATAATGAACACCGCCATAAAGTTCAAAGGTGCTTATTATTTCTGTGGGGAAAACCCACTTAGATGCACAAGCTGCTTTATATTCATACACGATCTACTCAAGTGTGAGTTTAGCATTGTAATCACATTTGTATTGATGAATAGAGACTCAGTACTTTTGATCAAAATTATTTCCATTTCTTTCGACACAGACATAATGTAATCAAAACGTGATAAATTGGTGTAGAACTGCATGCAGTAAGGACCCCGGGTAAGGACACACTTGTTACGTAGACTCAGGATATTGGTAAATTCTACGACGTCATTGCATATATTTGTTCTTGCATGAACTGACGGTTGGCTTCTAGTATACACATCAGCTAATCAAACTTTTAAGTTTTATTGCACATCAAATGGATATAGGCGAAGAATGAGCTCGTGTTTGTAATAAGACAGAAATCCGATATTTGCACCAATGGCTGAGAAGACCAAGGAAGAGAAGACTTCAAGCTCTTCAGAGAACCTGACGTGTCCACTATGTCTTGATATCTTCGACGAAGCAACCATCCTGACTGCATGCGGACACACCTTCTGTCGGAAATGCCTCAAGAACTATGACCTTTCCCACCAGGATCTCGATCACATGATCTGTCCGCTCTGCAGGAAGATCACCAAGTTGTCTGTAAACCGTGTCGATGATTTCCTCACCAATGTGACTGTCAACGGACTCGTAGACGATTACCACGCCAAATGTGGAGGGATGAACGCTGTCCTTGAGATGCGTCCACAATGCACTGCTTGCAAGTTTCAGCAAGATGCCGTCTCATTCTGCAGAACATGTAATAACTACATGTGTGATGGGTGCCTGGATTGTCATCAACGTCTTACAGTCTTCTTTGAAGGCCACGAGATTGTATCCATACAGGATATCATCAACGGGAAGGTCAGAATTGGTCAACTACCCGAGAAGTGCTGCGTCCACAAACAAGAGAACAAAGATATGTTTTGTGAGGATTGTAAGGTCCATGTCTGTCACAAGTGCGTGATCGTCGGTCATCAAAATCACAACATCAAGAATCAGGCCGACTTCGAGCAGGAGCTACGGGTTAAGGTAAGTGTGTTCAGATGACAGAAAGCGCTTTCAGGCTTTAAGGCCAAATAACACAAATAACGTGTTTCTCGTCCAGACTTTTAACAAAAATGAAGGAGGCAGGGCATTACTATATTTACTATTGTTATTTGGCCTAACAAGGCCAAATCTCTTTACCAAAAAATGAGAGAAATTCATGTTTTCCGTATCCATTGCCAGACAAAAACTTATGATTTCAATATTTTCACAGTGTAACCATCTCTCGCGGTCGTTTCGTTCCTAGCTTCCCACGCATAGACGCACACTTTACTGAAGCGTCAAAGCGTGGTAGCTCAGGATTCGTCTCTATCAAATGGGCGGCTTCATTTTGTTTCTTTTAAAAGACAAACCTTTGGTCCATTGATCTACAAAGAAACAAATATGCAACATTAATCGGACTTTAAGGGATTGCCCTTTAAAGAAGTAGAAGACGATGTATTCAAGAATATTCCTCGGTCCAATTGATTGTAGGGGGGGGGGGGGGGTTCGAGTTTCTTACTTATATGAAACATCAGGTGCGTCCAAATTTTGATGTTCGATTTTTAAACCAGCTCCATTTAATTGGCATACATCTCATTCTTAAAAAATGTTCTTGTCACTTCTATACTATTCGTTTTGTTTAGGTGAACGACCTTGTCCAGCGTTGTGCCGCTAAGAAATCAGAACTGGAGAAGAACATTCAGAATGTGGAAGTACAACGTCATGAAGTATATACTGCCGTGCAGAAACTACTGGACGATGTCAGTCAAGCCTACAGCATCAAGGCCAAAGCGCTTGAAGAAAATCATCGAAATCTCATCGAGCAAATCAATGCAGTAAAGCGGAGTTTCCATGACGACCTCAACGTCTTGAAATCTAAGAATCGACAGAGGATTAAGAGTATTTGTAGTTCAATAACACTGGTAGCTAATGACAGACTGGGTCGACTTGAGACAGACAGTCTGTCTGCTCATACCTTGCTGTGTGAGGAACTGGATGCCATGCTGAAGGAGGCTACTGATCACACTTCTGCGGTAGCCATTACGAAGAAAGCACAATTGAAGAGGTTCAAGCCTGCAGATGATAGTCGTATTGAACTCGGTAGCATCTCAGAATCAGATCCCAGGGTGCAAGTCATTCAGTGTGTAAATCGATCGTATCGGATATGGGGAATGACCCAGTACTCTGATGATAGTGTGGCTATCGGATATCATAATAGAGATGGTATAGATATCATTGATTCAGCTGGTAAAATGCACAAGGATGCAAACCTACCAATTAACATGACGTGTTTTGATCTTGTGTTTCAACAAGACAGGTCGTTATGCATATCGGCGAGTTACACAGAAGCACACGTGTATTCTCCCAATGGATCCAGGAAATCAACCATCCACGTAAATAGCACTAACTGTTTTCTCAAGCTAAACAGAAGTCCATCAGATGAAATCCTCGTGGCTAACAGTACAAAGCAAGTCTATATCTATGACCCGACTGGATCCACTCTCAAACACACTGTTCCAACAAAACACAACATGACGGTCCAGGTATCTGCCACCAGGTCGGGTTTGATCGTCACGAGTTCATGTAACATCAATCCAAGCGTGGTGACGGTCTATGACAGGGATGGGAATGCTGGTATGTCTCTACAGGCTCCAAACGGGGTCTACATGTATGCTGCCGTGGATGAGCAGGACAGGGTGTATGTAGCGAGTGTTGATAAAAAGAATGATCAGGTGGTGATCAGGCTCTATGACCTTGATGGTCTGAACATGAAGGAGAGAGTTGAGTTTAATGTACTTAATTTGACACGTCTTGGTCTTGATTGGTGTTACTTGGTTTCCCTCTCATCAAACATGCTCGCGTTTGCTTGTGTAAATAAGTTGTATTTTATCAAAGTATCACTGTAATCCATGCCACACTATTTGTTACCAGCATTGTTGGTGTGTACACTTCACTATCAGACTCTCTGTTCCAGCCCTTCTCTAATATGGGCTTATAATGTGTCATACTATATTGTTTATTATGTGATAACTAACCGAATGAGAAGATGCCTATTCTCTCGAAAGATTATAATCGCCTGTATACAGCTGTCATTATCCAAAATAATGATAAAGTTCCTCTCTCAAAATTTTATGTAATACATACAATATAACTTTGCTTCTTGCATAGCATAATTTTGTTCGCTATGATATTTAAAGAGGTAATTGGTACTGCAAATCATATAGAAAGTTAATATCTGATACAGAGTTACAGACTTACGGTTGAAAGTTAATTTTGACTTGACTCATCATTTTTGCGATTTATTCAAATGAGTGCAAGATGAATCTCTTTAGTATGTCAGTATTCGTTGCTATATTCGTTGATTGATAGTTCATTTGTTTGTTTGTGTGAAAAAGGACATACTGACTAAATATCGTACTTTAGAGCAAAAAGTATTTTTTCAAACGTCTGATATCAATATTTCCTTATCCCTTTTCCTTCTGTTTCATTGTAACATAATTGGATGCTACTTTAAAGCAATTCAATTTTTTTAGAGACTTTGAAGTTGAATTTAAGAGGTACCTATCACTTGAGAAGCAAGAAATAGTAGCAAGTGAATTGATAAACTATTGATTAACTTCTTAAAAGTGATATTTCCCTATGTTGTTATTTTCAAAGTATTTAAACGTTTATTTTGTTTGTGATGATATTTCTTGATTTTTAATGTAATTGCTTTTTATCTTTAAATGAATAAATAATTCATACTGACTTTGGAAATAGACCCCCATTATAAAAAAAGCTTTCCAGCTTTCATGGGTCATCCTGTCAAATTATTTGTATGACTGTTTTGGTTTCATTTTATGATATCATTTTACTCTTCGTAGTTATGCTGCATTGAAATTGACTAATGCATCAAGTCAAATTTGTTATAAAGCCTTACAGGACCATGATGTAAATATTGCTGCATTCCATAAACAACAACAACAACAACAACAAAATAATAATTGTTTGTTCATTTTGCACCCTGTCTGGAAAGCCATTAAATTGAATGCTCTAGAAACTGAATGACCGCATTCGCCTGCCGAGGCTTATTTGGTGGTCGGGTGCGGATTGCGTGCATTGGTCGTTGCTGGGCTGGACTAGCAATATACCTTGCCCGGCCTAGCGGCGGCTGATGTACATACGGTCCGCGTTCTGGCTATTCGAGTGCAGTGTCCCTCGGCGGGCGAGTGTGAAAGCTCGTTGGTTCATCTGTTCGATTGCATTTAAGTGCATTGCGGAAGTGACCTATAAATAAAGAAATACAAATATTAGAAATGGTTATATTTATGGATATTTCAGCCCCTTTTGAACCGATTTTGATTTAAAAAAAAGATATTTTGTCACTTAAATTGTATATTCTTTCAAATTTAACAGTCATTTTTTGTTCATAATCTCACAACAAATATTTTTGTAGCGCCCTCTGTAACAAAACTCAACTATCCCTTTAATATGTTATCAATACAAAACACATGTTGTCTCGATTGAACAATATTGTGCTATCAACCATCTAAAGTGCTTAAGACATTCATCTTGAAACCTTTTGTCTGATTTTCTAGCTCCTGATTTACGATAAGTTTGTCATTGGTGTCATTTCATTTTTGAAATATGTATCTTAGTTTAGAGTGCTTTTCATTAAAACCTCGTATACTTTATTGACCTGACTGGGGCACAATTTTCTTTCTCTCGTTCTTTTATTTCGTTCTAAAAAAACAACAACGTTGAGGTGGTGGAGGGGGTCTGATCACCGCATCTGGATGGACAATTATTGTTGTTAGTTTATGTTTTTGGTAACGAAAAGTCACACAGCTTTATTACACAGTGCCCCCACTTGTTCAAGTAGCCCAAGTTGCCATTTATCACGTAGGGCAAGTGCCCCTTTTTACTTTGAAAAGTGCCACTTTTCCTTTAAATAAGTGACCCTTCGCCTTTTAATAGTATGCGCCCGTAATTCAAAGCAACTTAGAGCAACCAATATTTGATATAACTATGTTACCTTTTAAGGGTCTTTTCAGTCTTGCAAAATAAGATTTTTTTTTCTTTCTTTATAGAATATGAATATTACAATTTTTGCTCTCTAGCAAATTAATATTCAGATCATCAAAACCAAATACAAAGTATGCTGCATGTTAAGAGAGAAACAAATATTCGAATCTTCCCTGATAATGTAATTACAATCATGAAAATGAAGGGGTAATTACCAAATGTCTAAAAATTGTATATTTCGCTTCGAGGTTTCCCTTTGTACGTGCCTCTTTTCGCAGAAAAAGTGCCTTTTTTGTTGGTGCCCCCCCTCCCCAATTTGGAAGACGCTCCGCCTCCAGGCACGTAGCCACGGGGTGGGGGGGAGGGGGGAGGGCACATGCCCCCCAACAATTCCAGGATCGGTTGAACTTTTTTAGACCCCTCCCAGGACGTCGATAGATTACATGTATGTGCCCCCCCCAAAAAAAAAAAAAAACAACAAAAAAAAAACACATCAAACTCTGGCTACGTGCCTGTCCGCCTCCCCTTTTTTTTTCTTACAAACTACTTCCCTTTCTATTCTTTTTCTTCCGAATTATCATTTATCGTCTTCGATCATTGTCTACTCTTCCCTTCCTCTTCTCTCTCTCCGTCTCTCGAAAACCCATTCTCTCCGATTTACTTTCTCTCTCTCTTGACTTGAAGGGGAAGTCCACCCTCATATTAAGTTGGTTTTAATAAAAGCAGACAAGAGAGAGAAACAAATTATTGAAAGTTTAGCAAAGCAACATACTTGTAAATCAAAATAAGAAAGTTATGAATTTTTAAAGTTGTCATCAGTGAAACAAAAATTGACAACACTGTGACGTATCTTGCGAGCTCCTCTCCAATTTGATATTTACAGATCATTTCATAAACTTTCTTTTTCTTAATATTGATGAAGGAACAGATTTGTTTCATACCAAGGTTGTATGAAAACATATTTGCAATAATCATATTGAGGGTGAATCTAATTATGATTGAAAATTTTCTAAGGGGAAATATGGATTTTTAATTTTTGTTTAGTACATGCCAAATGGGAGGGGAGCTCACAAGACACATCACAGATTTGCCAATTTGTGTTGGATTTATTGTACCTTCAAAAATAAGACTTAAAGCCCATTTAAAGAGCCCCAAATTCGCCAAAAATTTGATGGCAAAATTTTATTTAAATCGTATCATAATGTGAAAGAGGATGTCTATTTTAAGACACACTTCTACACAAATTTGCCAAAAAGAAATGTGTTTGAAGAAAAATATTGATAAAAGAATACATGACTTGGGTTTTCTGTTATACAGAATCCTGGATGTTAGATCTCCATTCCTATGTTTGGAAGGGTAAAAGATCTGGACTTCACTATTCTTCATTTATCTTCTTCTCTCTTTCTACTCTAGATATCTTTTTCATTCAATACAAAATTATTGCGTAGATTGTTACGAGGCTACGACCTTCCTAACAATGTATAATTTCAATGACAAATATACCACCTCTCCTCTCTTATAATTCAAAAAAATCTCATGATTTAGGCTTATGACCATTATAATGTGAATCATGTCTGTTTCAAGAGCTTATAATGAGACAAATTATATCAAATTAAACATGTCACTATAACCCGTACTTGCACCGGAAATAATTTTGGATGAACCTAGCTACAACATGGGTCCATGCATAAAATAAACCAAACGATTTTCTCTCATCATCATTCTGTCGGATATAAAGTTTCTATCTTTATTAATGTATTTCTCTCTCCCCCCTCTCTCTCTCTCTCTCTCTCTCTCTCACACACACACGCACACGCACACACACACACACGCACACACACATACACACTCAGAGAGCGAGTAAAAAGCTACTTTTGTTTTAGTAATTTTTCAGTCTGTATTTAGAAAAGAATGGGTTGTTAATTTTAACCAAGATATGGGGTGGCTGTAAAAAATATAAGGAATAGAATTGGAATATAGAAAATAGACGAGCGTCCAGAATCTACATGTAAATTTGTCCACAGAATATGTCGGTATACGTACCTCTATTGTCATTCTTGTTTGAGTGATTGCTCTTATGGTCTAGATTCTAGAGACACCTCGTGGTCATGACTGAAATTAACGCCCCCTTAAAGTGTTGGGAGCCCCACAAATTTGATGGGAATTTTTCACTTAAATTTTTCACTTAAAATACACGCATGTATATACTAACATATATGCATCCACGTTTCTGATCATAGGGGGTGTGGCTACGCAAGATTAATTGTTATTGTACCTCTATTTTTCTGAAATGTTAGGCAACACGAACGTGGAATTACTTTACTACACCTGGTGTATAAGGCGATCATTAATTTTGAATCTGATCAATACAATGTGAAATGTATGTAACCACTCAGTAGCTATGTACTTACTTTAATCTCTAATTTTTAATATCTTGCACTCCTTGCTAACCTTTAAGTTTACAAGAGGAATACTATTTTTGGTTATGACAGTAACTATTATACAGAAGATAGGAAAATAAAAAATAAAAAACAAACAAAAAAACAAACAAAAAACAAACATACATATTTTTCATTTTATTTTATCTAAATTTTGAAGGCCGATACACTCAGTGGATACACTGAGTGGATCCTGATCCACTCATGCTTCTTTATCACATTTATATGAACAATATTCCTACATTGTTCACACCCCTGAGCTTATTTAACGTATGGCTTCGTTGCACTTTATGATTAAAAAAAGTATATTCCTGGGTTTGCTCCTTATGTGACCGCTTATTTATTATTCTTTTATGTGTAAATGATTTCAACTAATTATTAGAGAAAGAAGACGATTCGTTGTACCGTTCTCGAAAATAATTCTCGTCTGAATTTAGTTTTCCTTTCCCGCGCGAAGCGCGGAAAATTTTACGATTTATTAATTTATTAGAGAAAGAAGACGATTCGTTGTCGATTTCTCGACTTTTAATCCTCGTCTGGATTTAGGCCCCCCCCCCCTCCTGCGCGAAGCGCGGAAGCTTTTAAATTTCCTTAAATCATTAGAGAAAGAAGACGATTCGTTGTACCGTTTTCGAAAATAATCCTCGTCTGTATTTAGATTCCCCCCCTCCTCCCGCGCAAAGCGCGGAAGCTTTTACGTTTCATTTAATCATTAGAGAAACAAGACGATTCGTTGTACAGTTCACGATTATTAATCCTCGTCTGAATTCAGTTTTCCCTCTTCCGCGCGAAGCGTGGAAGCTTTTACGATTCATTAAATCATTAGAGAAAGAAGACGATTCGTTGTACCGTTCTCGACTCTTAATCCTTGTCTAAATTCAGTCTCCCCCCTCCTGCGCGAAGCGCGGAAGCTTTTAAATTTCCTTAAATCATTAGAGAAAGAAGACGATTCGTTGTACCGTTTTCGAAAATAATCCTCGTCTGTATTTAGATTCCCCCCCCCTCCTCCCGCGCAAGCTTTTACGTTTCATTTAATCATTAGAGAAACAAGACGATTCGTTGTACAGTTCACGATTATTAATCCTCGTCTGAATTCAGTTTTCCCTCTTCCGCGCGAAGCGTGGAAGCTTTTACGATTCATTAAATCATTAGAGAAAGAAGACGATTCGTTTTACCGTTCTCGCCTCTGAATCCTCGTCTGAATTCAGGTTCCCCCCTCCCGCGCAAAGCGCCGGAGCTTTTCATAAGACGTTCCATAAGATTATGAGAGAAAGAAGACGATTCGTTGTACAGTTCTCGACTCTTAATCCTCGTCTGAATTCAATTTTCCCCCTTCTGCTCCTTTTTCTTCCTACGTCCTCTTCCGATTTGGGGGGACCGCCCCCACCCCCCCCCCCCTCCCGCTGGCTACGCGCCTGCGGTCAGCTCATGGGTTTAAGGCTTTTAATTAAGGTCAGAATGAGCATTTTTTTGTATACCTTATTATTTTGTGACACTGGCAGGTCACTATTTAGCGTGGGGTCCAGGGGGCGGGGCCCCCAAAATCAGGGGTTTTAGGGACTAAATTACCGTCAGATGAGCATCTAAGGGCCCGCCGTAGGGCCCTAGGTGGAATCCAGGGGGCAGAGCTTAGGGGTTTTAGGCATTAATCACGGTCAGATGAGCATATTTAAAATTTGATGCCTCATTATTTTTTAACACTGGCAGTTAACTATTCTTTCTCTTTAATATACTTTTTCAAAAAAGTGGCGGGGGGAGGGGGGAGGTGGGAGGGGAGGGGGGAGGGGAGGGGGGAGGGGGAGGCGGGGGGAAGGGGGAGGCGGGGGGGGGGGAGGGGGGCTCCCGATCTCCGCCGTACCTCGGGCCCTGACATGTAGGAATCTCAAGAATCTTATTTCTTGTCTGGCTGTAATTTTAGGAATTTGTCATTTTCCAACAAACACATACAAACAAATAATTTACTAAAAAGTGAGGAAAAATCTCGGAAATTATCTCATTTCAGCATTATTTGTAATCCACCGTTGTGGAATTAGAAATAAACCACGTTTGAATTTGATTTCCCCCAAGCCCCTCCCCTATCAGTACGCCAGTATCTCCTCTTTTCTTTTTTTCTTTCCCTTTCCTTCCTTCTCTCTTATTTTTTTGATTGGGGGGGGGGGGGTCAACAGCCTGGGACTGGAGGCAAGGCCCTTTCGCCCCCCCCCCGATCTCCTTCTTCCCCCTTTTCTTTTCTTCTTCCTCTTCTTTCTTTCCCTTTCTCTCCTCTTTCCCTTTCCCTTCTTTTCCTTTCTTCTCTTTTTTTTTTTTTTTTTTTTGCGGGGGGGGGGGGGGGGGGCCAAGGCCCGCTCGGCCCCCCCCCTGGATCCGCGCCTGGATCCCTTACATAATATCTGGTACTTTACATTTTATCGTTTCTGATGGAGTCACTCTCTTTTGTTCCTGATAATTACATAGAAAATTCATACAATAGCAAATACTACACACCTCAAGAATTCAATAACATGTTTGATAGTAATCCAAATGATATTTCCCTTTTACATGCAAATTTAAGAAGTCTGAATAGAAACTTCGAATATTTTGAAAATCTCTTACACACGTTAAACAATTTCAAATTCTCTGTTATTGGTATTAGCGAGACATGGCTACATGAAAATTCCCCAGATTTGTTTAATTTACCAAATTATAAGTTGATAAGGGCAGATCGCAAAGGAAAAAGAGGCGGAGGCGTGGCCTTCTACATTGCTGAAAAACTGAAATTTAAGATTCGTTCCGATGTGAAACTGTTACATGCAGAGACTTTATTCATTGAAATTGAAAACACAGGATTTAAGAATATCATCATAGGTTTGATTTATAGACCGCCAGGCTCTAATCTTGATTTATTTTATAAGGAACTTGAGCAATATCTCTATATAATAGGTAATGAAAATAAGCATACTTTTATTCTTGGAGATTTTAATATCAATTTCTTACCCTCAGTCGTCAATAATAACTCAAACAATTTTATGAAACTTATGTACTCATTCGGCTTCCATTCATTCATCAATAAATCCACCAGAATTAACCCATATTCATCAACTCAAATTGACAACATTTTTTCCAACGTACATAACAACATGAATAACAAAATGATAGGAGGAATTCTATGCTCTGAAGTTTCAGACCACTTACCAATATTTTTAACTTGTGAATTAAAACTACCATGCCCCAAATCATTAAACCAACGTACATATCGAAAAGAATCTAAACGTAATATTGAATTAATGAAGCAAGACTTATTAATTGAGGGGTGGGAGGATGTATACAATGAAGCTGACGCGAACATATCATATAATCTCTTGAATAATAAATTACAACATTATTATGAAAAAAATATTCCCATAGGTAAAGTAAAAAATAATAGAAAAACCCCCAAACATCCTTGGATAACAAAGGGTTTTTTGAAATCAATACAGACACGTAATCGCCTTTACAAATCACATTTACACAATCCTACTGAAGCCAATTAAAAAACATACAAGTTATAACGCAACAAGTTGACAAAATTAATTCGTATATCACGTAAAATGTATTATGCTAATAGAATAAAGGACGTCAGTTCAAATACTAATGCAACATGGAAAGTCATCAAAGAGGTAATGGGAACTAAGGCAAATCCCCCACCTACTGATGATATGACTTTAAATGGTTCTAAAGTTGACTCTTCCCTTCATGCAAACTCATTTAATTCATTTTTTACAAACATCGGACCCGAACTTGCAAGCAAGATTAATAGCCGAAATGCGCATTTCACGGATTATCTCCCCCAACCTAATCCACATTCTCTGTTCTTGAGCCCTACGAACCCCACCGAAATTATCAATATTACACGTTCTCTTAACAACTCCAAATCTCACGGGCATGATAGAATTAGTGTGTCTCTTTTAAAAGAAATAATCCACCCACTTGCTAACCCTCTAAGTCACATTTTCAATAAATCATTATCACAAGGTGTTTTCCCGGACTTATTCAAAATCGCCAAAATCAATCCAATTTTCAAAAAAGACAATCCTCATGAAATTACGAATTATCGCCCCATATAATTCTCTACTCCCAAGTATATCCAAAATTTTTGAAAAAATAGTATATAATAGACTCTATGAATTTATCAACAAACACAATTTGCTAACTTCTAATCAATATGGCTTCAGAAAAAATTACTCAACAAACCTGGCTTTAATCCAAATTTATGATAAAATTACAAACGCCATAGCTAACAAAGAACATGTCATTTGTATATTTTGTGACCTCAGTAAGGCATTCGATACACTTAATCACGATATTTTACTTTCAAAACTTAATTATTATGGTATACGAGGTCAATCACTCCTTTGGTTTAAAGATTATTTAAGAAATCGAAGACAATATGTCACATTTAATGGTTATGACTCTGATTCACTTTTAGTTCAATGTGGTGTCCCTCAAGGCTCCATTCTAGGTCCACTGTTATTTCTGCTATATGTCAATGACATTATTAATACATCCTCCATTTTATCTTTTGTATTATTCGCCGACGACACAAATATCTTTTTTTCTCATAAAAATCTCACTTCCTTAAACAACATATTAAATCATGAAATAAACAAAGTTTCACAATGGTTTAAAGCTAACAAACTATCTTTGAACACAAAAAAGACCCACTTCATCTATTTTAAACACCATTCTCATATTACTGATACTCCAATTCACTTACAGATTGACGGCATGCCATTAGAGCAGAAAACTCACTCTAGATTTTTAGGTGTTATCATAGATCAAACTTTATCTTGGAATGAACATCTGCACCATATCATAATAAGTATCTCAAAAAGTATTGGAATAATTTCCAAGTTAAGATTTATTTTACCTCATAAAACTTTATTTTTATTGTATAATTCGTTAGTACTCCCATATATAACCTACTGTAACGTTGTTTGGGCTAGTTGTGGTTCTACAAAGCTGTCTCTTATTTTTAAACTACAAAAGAGAGCAATTCGCATTTGTACAGGATCGCATTACTTGGCCCACACCGATCCTTTATTTTTTAAACAAAAAGCACTAAAAATTGCCGACTTATATACTATTCAAATAGCTATCATTATGTTTAAGTATATTAATAATCTGCTCCCTTCGTCTTTTGATGACATGTTTAAGTTCAATAGCTCTGTCCATACCTACCCAACTCGCATATCCGGAAACTTTTATCTCACAAACCCAAGACTGTTAATTGCCTCTAAATCAATTCGTCATCATGGTCCAGACATCTGGAAAAATCTTTCAGACAATATTAAATCTTGTTCGACCATATACTCCTTGAAAGCCACTCTAAAAAAAACTATCATTCAATCGTATGAATCCCATACTCCAAATTAATATATTCACATAAATATTCACATTCGTCATTCAATATCCTCATTTTACTCAACTGCTACATACAGCACCAGCACCTGCACCTGCAATGCACCCACTTGACCAGTAAATATCAATTTCAGTCACGAATCTTTTTATGAGGCCGCCATCAATTTCAAGCCTTACCGCTCACGATGGCGGTCTCCTGCGTTCATTGATTGGATTATATATTATATTATATGTGTTATATTATATTATATTATATGTGAGAGTATCTATAGGTGTATATGTGTATGTGTATGTATGTATGCATGTGCTGTGTATATGTATATATATATGTATATGTGGGTATATATGCGTATATATGGATATATATCTATAAAAAAAAAATTAAGCTCACTTCCTCATTTTGTATTCATTATGTATCATGACTATATTGTTTATCTTATGAATTGTTTTGTATATTATCTTTGTAAACACATTTTATATTATGTATTGTATTATTTTGAACGCAGAAATAAAAACAAACAAACAAACAAACAAACAAAATAATGTGAAAGAGTATGTCATTTAAAGATACATCAATGCAAGGATTTTCAAAGACAAATGTTTTTTAAGTCGAATATTGATGAAAGAATGCAGATTTTAAGTTTTCTGCGTATACTAGATCGAGTGGATCTCCAACATAATTATCCACCACACTGAAAGCCTAAATAAGTCGCCCTCTATAGATACAAATGATGAAGACCGCCATAAAGTTCAAAGGTGCTTAATTATTGTGGGGAATGCCCACTCCTATTTACATTAGATGCACAGACTGCATTATATTCTTATACGAACTACTCAAGTGTGAATTTAGCATTGTAATCGAAGTTGTATTGATGTATACACTCAGAACTTTTGATCAAAATATGTGCACTTCTTTCGACACGTAATGTAGAACTGCATGCAGTATAGTATAAGGACCCCGGGTAATGACACATTAATTTTGTTACGTAGACTCAGGATATTGGTAAATTCTACCACGTCACTGCATATAGTTTGAACTTGCATGAACTGCCCATTGGCTTCTAGTACACATCAGCTGATCACACTTATGGACACCAATTGGATATTACATACGTAGAATGGGCTCGTGTTTGTAATAAGCCAGAAATCAGATATTTTGTATCAATGGCTGAGAAGACTGAGATCAGTGAGGAAGAGAAAGCTCCAAACTCTTCACACAACCTAACGTGTCCACTATGTCTTGATATCTTCGACGTGGCAACCATCCTGACTTCATGTGGACACACCTTCTGTCGGAAATGTCTCAAGACGTCCCACCAGGATCTCGATCACATGATCTGTCCGCTCTGCAGGAAGATCACCAAGTTGTCTGTAAACCGTGTCGATGATTTCCTCACCAATGTGACTGTCAACGGACTCGTAGACGATTACCACGCCAAATGTGGAGGGGTGAACGCTGTCCTTGAGATGCGTCCACAATGCACTGCTTGCAAGTTTCAGCAAGATGCCGTCTCATTCTGCAGAACATGTAATAACTACATGTGTGATGGGTGCCTGGATTGTCATCAACGTCTTACAGTCTTCTTTGAAGGCCACGAGATTGTATCCTTACAGGATATCATCAACGGGAAGGTCAGTATTGGTCAACTACCCGAGAAGTGCTGCATCCACAAACAAGAGAACAAGGATATGTTTTGTGAGGATTGTAAGGTCCATGTCTGTCACAAGTGCGTGATCGTCGGTCATCAAAACCACAACATCAAGAATCAGACCGACTTCGAGCAGGAGCTACGGGTTAAGGTAAGTGTGTTCAGCTGACAAAAAGCGCTTTCATTTGGCTACTTTATGCATTAATTACGTGGTATAGGACAGATGTTTCCCTCTATCGGGGGGGGGGGGGAGGGCAAAATCGTTTCTGCCTCCTCCCCCTAAGGCCAAATAACAAAAATAACGTGTTTCTCGTCCAGACTTTTAAAAAATGAAGGAGGCAGGGCATTACTATTTACTATTGTTATTTGGCCTAACAAGGCCAAATCTCTTTACAAGAAATTGGGGGAAATTAATGTTTCCCGTTTCCATTGCCAGACAAAAACTTATGATTTCAATAATTTCACGGTGTAACCAGGGAAATAAACTCTCATCTCCCTGGTGTAACCATCTCTCGCGGTCGTTTCGTTCCTAGCTTCCCACGCATATTCATAGACGCACACTTTACTGAAGCGTCAAAGCGTGGAAGCCCAGGATTCGTCTCTATCAAATTAAATGGGCGGCTTCATTTTATTTCCTTACAAGACACACCTTTGGTCCATTATTGTTTTATTATTATTTTATTTGGCATTTTGTATTTGGCACAAATGATCTGTTTCTCGTCCCCGTCGGCCTCCTTTTTTTTAACTATTAATTATTCAGGAAAAAACAACAACCCAATAGCCCCCCCCCCCCAAAAAAAAAAAGCCACAATGAAAAGCCAGCTTGCAAAGCACAATGTCTGTGAATAAATAGGCTTGGCCAGCTATAATTATCACGGCAGCCATCTATGAAAAAAAATTGCAAAACAATTGCGAAATAGCCCTGCTAGCTCCTCCTTTTTTTTTTGATCTACAAAGAAGCAAATATGCAACATGGATTAATCGGACTTTAAGGGATCGCCCTTTAAGAAAGTAGAAGACTATTTTTTAAATTCCTCGGTCCTCATAATGGTAGGGGGGGGGGATCGAGTTTCTAACTTTTGTGAAACATCAGGTGTGTCCAAATTTTGGTGTTCGATTTTTAATCCAGCTCCATTTAATTGGCATACATCTCATTCTTAAAAAATGTTCTTGTCACTTCTATACTATATTCGTTTTGTTTAGGTGAACGACCTTGTCCAGCGTTGTGCCGCTAAGAAATCAGAGCTGGAGAAGAACATTCAGAATGTGGAAGTACAACGCCATGAAGTATATACTGCTGTGCAGAAACTACTGGACGATGTCAGTCAAGCCTACAGCATCAAGGCCAAAGAGCTTGAAGAAAATCATCGAAATCTCATCGAGCAAATCAATGCAGTAAAGCGGAGTTTCCATGACGACCTCAACGTCTTGAAATCTAAGAATCGACAGAGGATTAAGAGTACTTGTAGTTCAATAACACTGGTAGCTAATGACAGACTGGGTCATCTTGAGACAGACAGTCTGTCTGCTCATACCTTGCTCTGTGATGAGCTGGATGCCATGCTGAAGGAGGCTACTGATCACACTTCTGCGACAGCCATTACGAAGAAAGCACAGGAGAAGAGGTTCAAGCCTGCAGATGATACTCGTCTTGACCTCGGGAGCATCTCAGAATCAGCTACTGATCACACTTCTGCGGCAGCCATTACAAAGAAAGCACAGGAGAAGAGGTTCAATCCTGCAATTAATACTCGTCTTGACCTCGGGAGCATCTCAGGATCTGATCCCAAGGTGCAAGTCATTCTGTGAGTAAATCTTTGGTAGTGATGTGGGGTATGACCCCGTACTCTGATGATAGTGTGGCTATCGGATATAAGGATACACATGGTATAGATATCATTGATTCAGCTGGTAAAATGCGCAAGTATGCAAACATATTGCGGTGAGGGGTTTTCATGGACCAGTAGATCTGAGATTATATTATCCAAAAAAAAAAAAGAGATGAGTATGAATTTACAAATAGTACCAAAATATAGAAGAAAAAAAGAAAGAAATAAAGTGAAAGGCGTAAATATTCTAAAAAAGAATGAAACGCCGATAATACCAAACAACAACAACAACAACAACAACAAACAACATACCAATTAACATGACGTGTCATGATCTTTTGTTTCAACAAGACAGGTCTTTATGCATATCGATGGGTTACACGGAAGCACAGATATATTCTCCCAATGGATCCAGGAAATCAACCATCCACGTCAAAGGCAATGACCGTCTTCTCATACTAAACAGAAGTCCATCAGATGAAATCCTCATCGCTAACGGTGAGAAGAAAGTATATATCTATGACCCGTTTGGATCCACTCTCAAACACACTGTTCCAACAAAACACAACCAGACGAGCCAGGTATCTGCTACCAGGTCGGGTTTGATTGTCACGAGTTCGTGTAATTACACCAATCCAAGCGTGGTGACGGTCTATGACAGGGATGGGAATGCTGGTAAGTCTCTACAAGCTCCAAGCCGCGGTGTCTGCATGTATGCTGCCCTGGACGAGCAGGACAGGGTGTATGTAGCGAGTGTTGATTATTCGAAGGGTCACGTGTTGATCAGGCTCTATGACCTTGATGGTCTGAACCTGAAGGAGAGAGTTGAGTTCAATGTACTTAATCTGACGCTTGACGATGGTTGGTGTTACTTGGTTTCCCTCTCTTCAGACATGCTCGCGTTTGCTTGTGGAAGGAAGTTGTATTTTATCAACGTATCACTGTAATCCATGCCACACTCTATATTACCACTATTGTTGGTGTGTATACCTCACTATCAGACTCTCTGCTCCAGCCCTTCTCTAATATCGGCCTATAATGTGTCATATTATATTGTTTATTATGCGATATTATAACAAAACAAATGAGAAGAAGCATATTCTCTCCAAACATTATAATCGCCTGCATACAGCTGTCATTATCCAAAATAATGATGAAGTTCCTCTATCGAAATTTTATGTAAATACATACAATATAAATTTGCTTCTTGCATAGCATAATTTTGTTCGCTATATTTAAAGAGGTAATTGGTACTGCAAATCATATAGAAAGTTAATATCGAATTAGAGACACACGGTTGAAGTTAATTTTGACTTGACTCATCGTGTTTTTCAAGATGAATCTCTTTAGTATGTCAGTATTCGTTGCTATATTCGTTGATTGATAGTTCATTTGTTTGTTTGTGTGAAAAAGCACATACTGACTAAATATCGTACCTTAGAGCAAAAAGTATTTTTAAAACGTCTGATATCAATATTCCCTTATTCCTTTTCCTTCTGTTTCATTGTAGCATTATTTAATGCTACTTAAAAGAAATGCAAAAACTTTAGAGACTTTGAAGTTGAATTTAAGAGGTACCTATCACTTGAGATGCAAGACATAGAAGCAAGTGAATTGATAAACTATTGATTAACTTCTTAAAAGTGTTATTTCCATATGTTGTTATTCTCAAAGTATTTAAACGTTTATTTTGTTTGTGATTATATTTCTTGATATTTAATGTAATTGCTTTTTATCTTTAGATGAATAAATAATTCATACTGACTTTGGAAATAGGCCCCCATTATAAAAAAAGCTTTCCAGCTCTCTTAGGTCATCCTGTCAAATTATTTGTATGACTGTTTTGGTTTCATTTTATGATATCATTTTACTCTTCGTAGTTATGCAACATTGAACTTGACTTATGCATCAAGCCAAATTTGTTTAAAAGCCTTACAGGACTATGTTGTAAATATTGCTGCATTCCAATAAAAAAAAAAAAAAAAAAAAAAAAAAAAAAAAAAAAAAAAAAAAAAATCTTTTTGTTCGTTTTGCACCCTGTCAGGAAAGCCATTAAATTGAATGCTCTAGAAACTGATAACATAAAAGATTAGTTTGATATGATGTGAAGAAGAACAATGCATTAACAAAAATGAGGCCTATTTTAACCGTCGGAAGTTTTGTTTCCTTGACTAAAAAAAGTTTTAAAAACATCCTAAATAACGTACAAATATATTGATACAATATATTAACGTTAACTAGTACTGCAGTTCTGTTATAATTAGTCATTTCACTTTGAATATATTTCAAGTAAATGCGGCAGTTGTCTTAATAATTACCGCTTAAATTCAATTAAATTCAGTTTAGTTAAATTCAATTCAATTCAATTCAATCTAAACAGACTATCGACTTGTGACGTGGAATTTGGAATATCTTTATCTGCATTTTATAACGGTATAGAAAGAGAATAGGGTAAGATAGGATTATGTTTATCATATGATAAATTGTAGAAATGATGAAAATATTTAACAATTAACACCTACCTCTGGCAAAGCCAGGGATGTAACTGGAGAAAACATCATTTTAATGTTTCCCCATCATTAAAAGATGACACCCAGATGATATGTTTGTAAAAAGATGACATCGAAGAAATTCCATGAATAAACGGTCTTCGGGAACAACACCCCCCCCCCCCTTTAAAAAAAAAATAATCTTGTATTCTTTTTTAATAGGGCGGGGGGTGGTATCTGCATCTCGATGGGAATTTTTTGTTACTTGATATGTTTTTGTTGAAGAAAACAAGTCAATTATTATGGGTGAAATGGAGCTTAACACAATGTTAGAATCATCATGGGATCAATGATTGCATGGTCTAATGATTTATCTTTGCTTCTCCCCCCTTTTTTTATATGTTTATAAACCTGTTATTCTTTTCTTCTCTTTTTCGAAGAGGGGGGGGGGGGAAGGGGGGGGGGGGGTAGTGATAACCGCATCTCGATGGGGGTGTTGAAATTATAATATATTTTATTCAAAGATTTGTTTCCTTCCCAAGTGGATCTCAGTGTATATATCCAAAGTGGGTTGTTTATAAAGGTAATGAGAATTGTCGTAGCGGAGATAAATATGAAATTATTTTATTTCTGTTCTTACCGATTCATGCTTTTGTATTAAAAATGAATTGTTTATGTATGATATATGCTGAAAGGTCCATCCACCCTATGAGAGGAAATAAATAAATACAAATAAATAAATAAAATAAAGAATATAAAAAAGAAAACCTGTTTCTCACATGTTCTGCTCCTATAGAAACCAACATAATATCAGGGTGGACTTCAATCTACAACTCTGTCCCTTCGTCCCTCTCCGACTAGTCTTCCCTCAGATCCATCACTCTGATGTACCTTTTCTTTCCTCTCCTCTCTCTTTCTGATCTACATGTACTTTCTCCTCCATCTCTCTTTGTCTCCTTGTCCCTTTCCGACTAGTCTTCTCTCTACCCCATCACTCTGATTTACCTGTTCTTTCCTCTCTTCTCTCTTTCTGATCTACATGTACTTACTCCTCCATATTCTATCCATCTTCTTCTCTGCACCTATACATACCTCACATAGTATACATACATCTCTACTCCATCTATCCTTGTTGTTTGTGTGTGTGTGGGGGGGGGGGGGTAGAAGCAATATACATAATAAAAGGAAATCCCGACATGAAAAATTATCCTGGGAAGCATTATATTGGGCAATTCCATCAATAGAACCTAAAACTCTGAAATAATGGGGCTACGTGAGTTTTCTCACAGAGAATAACATTTTAGCCCTTGTTGGAGGTATTTTTCATTTGTTAATGGGCTAGGGGTGGTTGTTTCGCTACCTCGAATCTGCGAATAATTAATCATTCTTTCCCATCAACCTGTTGACATTGTAAAACCATAATATACCTGGATGATATTACACGACATCCTCAAGTTATCTCGGTTATTACCAACATCCTTGTCTCATCATTTCCCGGGTCTCGTTATGATGTTGTCCGAATCTTATCTGCTTCATTTTCTCTCAAAAGACATTGTCTGTAGGGGAAGTGTTTGTTTATGGCAGAGGTAGGACACGGCGTTTCATAATGATTTCCCAATTTCCATCCCTTGTTCGTAAACAGGTTTTAAATATTATTTTGTTGCCACGATTATCATTTGAATCTCACCACTTTTCCCAAAGGCTCTGAAAAATATTCCCACAGACAACCAGTGGTTGCTTCATATCCGAACATGCCCTCTCCAAAATTACGGTGAGCACCTAACCACAATAATTGTATCAAGATTTATGCTTGCATTACTTTCTGCAAGACAAACAGGCGCGTACGCAAGGGGGGGGGGGGGGGGTCGAACCCACTCCAATTTGTTTTAATGTGTGTGTTTTGGAGGAGCCTCCCTAAAAACAAACTTCCTCCCCTCCCCCCAATTGAACGAAATATCGGTCGGCCAAATTTTCGGGACAAAAAGAAAAAAGAAAAAAGTGCTCTTACCTCCTCCCCCCCCCCCTTCCGCTTATTCACCGGTTGGCTGAGTCGTTGCGAAATTTTCGGCGCGGTTTTAAAATGTTTACCCCCCCCCCCCCTTGAAAAAAAATCCTGCATACGCCCCTGAAGACACTATGGCAAATAAAATAAGTGGATTTTGATACCTAAATCGGTTTGAACACTGAAATGAACTGAAATGAGTTTTTGTATTGATTGACTGTTTCGTCGGTCACGGTATGTGGATTTTTATGAAGATAATTAAAAACAATTAAAATATGTTTGGGTAAGTGACTAGAAGTTTTAGGGAAAATGGATGAAAAAATATGAGAAGCTAAAGGAAGACATAAAGGGATCATATATTGAACGATGATGATGGTGATGTTAATGAAAATAATGAAGACGATAATGATGACGATGATGAAGATGAAGATGATGATGAAGATGAAGATGATGATGACTGATGATAATGATGAAGATAATAATGATGATGTTGATAACGATAACGATGATACCGGGGAAGCTGTATTATTTAGCTGAATCTTTTTACACTAATTAAGATTCTTTCACAACCCCCCCCCCCCCCCCTATTTCGATGATTTTATTTTATTTGTTTTATTGTCCATATGAGTGGAAATTCTTTTTCACATGGTTACAAGGTATATACATAAAGCATTAAGTAAATTGAACAAACTTCGAATTACACATTACTCATGCAGTAAGATCTGCGTTGGGTTTAAAACATATTCTTTTAAAATAAGAAGTAAGTTGTGCACTTATAAATACTCTGGGTAACTTTAAAGAGCCTTTTGTTTTAAAAACATGATACATGTATCGATAAATCTAGATTATACACCTTATATCACAGAACCTTATTTTCAGTTTTGTGCTGTAAATACTTATCTGCTGCCCTCATAATTTCTAGAAGACCAACCCGTCCGTGTCTGGTTGCTGGCCAGCCAGCAGTCCATCAGCCGGAGCTGTGGATGCTTGCGAACCGGAATCCGGTGGCGTGTCTTCCTTTCAAAGTACGCTAGATTTTGACTTCCTCTCAGTCATTCCAAGGAGGGAAAAAAAGTGAGCCAGCCCAGTATGTGGCCTTCTGTCATCGTCTGCTTGAAACTCAGTGACAAGTTCATTGCGATCTGAGACTGGATGTGGAAGTCTTAAAGCGTCCAAAAATGACCTGTCGTTCTGGTCTGAAATTAGAGACAGACGACTTGAGCCGGAGCCAGATTTGGAAATCATTTCGTTCATTCATTGGTCAAGGATTTCAGTTTTGAAATTTCAGAGGATAAAGACGCTTCCAATTTCGTTGACCGGCTGGAGTTGTCAGATTTAGGAAAGCCCGGAGGAGAAATATTGGCCTGTTTTTTTAATAGTTTTTCGCTGGCCATACTCCTGATTTGTGATAGGGGTAAACAACAATTAAATACAGACGACTTGGAATTTCATCTAGCGCATTCAATAGTCAAGATTTTAAAATTATTTTCAATGCGATTAGTTGTTTCTTACACTCACCCGACGCGGGAAAATATCTCGTCTGATTGATCGCGATATCATATCGTACATAAATATGAGATGTGATCGGCTCTGGTTGTCTGCATGATTAGGAGCGGAGGCCCAGGCATTCATGTCACAGTCACACTCTTGCAAGGGACGAAGACAAATCAAGGAAAATTGGAGCTATCAGGACGAGATCCAAATTGACCCCGTCATTTAAGAGTAAGATCGCAGGCACAATCATGCAGACGTCTGCTCTGTTGTGTGCAAGCGATTAACTTGGACTCAGTCTATATTTCTAGAGATTCATTTTACACGAGTTCGTCATCATCACCTTCTCCGATGTTTAAAGAAAAGAACTTCTCCTCCGCGATTAAGTTCATTACGGAACTTCGTAACAGTTTGACAACATATATTTATTGAGGATTAAGTGAAAAATCTGAGCGTCGTCGATTTGCTATTCCACGTTCTGTGTTATTGGTCAAGCATCGCATACCCATTATTCTACTGGAATTTTTTTATCAATTTTTCCCTCTATTAGATTAAATATTGTTAGTTTCTACTGTCTAGCAAGCCTGATATTTTCTTTGGAGAAAAAAGCTCGTCGAGGGTCGAACGATAAGATCAAAATGTCAGCCTGTGAACATTACTTGATCAGGAAGAAACAGAGTGCGTGTTAGTATTATCGGTTCAATATCAAACGAACACTTCGACAAAATTTCGCGCCAAAAGGCCGTTATCTTCCACTACCTCCCGTTCAAATCTGCTGAGATGTTTTGAGGAGGGGAAAGAATTTGACAGTTGTGGTAAAAACGTATTTCTTATCTACAGAAACATTCTAGATTTTATGTTTTCGTGATCGTATTTTTTTTTCGAAGAATCGAATCGACGGTTTTTATCTCGTGTTTGCCCGAAATTGTAGGAACAGACAGAGAGCCTTCATAAAGGGATACTCGCTCATCGGGTGAATTCATGTTCTATACCTGGAGAATACTTTCCATTTCTTCAAGATGTATGGATTTAACTTCAATGGATCCACATTGATTGGAATATGTATAGGTAAGTAAAGAATATTGCTACAACAATAGTATTTTTTTTTAAATATTAAAACCATGGTTGTGATGCTCCAACACTCTAAGAAGTCGCAAACCTTATTGTTTTGTCTTATTAACCATTTTGTTTTTATTACAATCCATCGCCGATTTCTAATCTAACGTGAAGGTGATGTTGATGATGTTCATTCTTTATTAAATGGTTTTAATGTGGTGGCTACTATTGATGGTGATGGTGGTGATGGTGGTATGGTGGTGGTAATGATGAAGACCATCTACGATGATGCTGTCGTTCTTAATGATAATGATGATCCTGAAGTTCATCATCGTAATCACGATGGTATTATTATGATGATGATGCTGAAGATGGTAGTGAGTAATAATGTTTCTGTATACCAATTCGGCACCATGCTCGTGTGTGGGCAAGTGGGTTTGTGTGCGCAGAGAGAGATAGGGAGAGAGGGAGGGAGAGAGAGAGAAAGGGAGGGGGGCAAGAAGAAGATAATACATACATCCATCTCTAATGATAGTAACTAGTAAAATATACTCATCTGTACACGATCGCTTTGCTCCCTCGCATATCACCCATCTAAAACCAGAACCCCCTCACGAATAGTCACAAGCTATATACCGCAACTACATGTTTTTGACAAATCAAATGCAAATGTAAAATGTTTGTATTATTTATTTCATTCTTTATAACAAGCTCATTATGTGATTGTTTCCCCCTTCGTTTTTTCTCTGTAAGTTTCTGAAAACCTTTAAATTAATCTCGATAAAGAGGCCATTGTCATGTGCCATTTACCGTTGTATATCGTCTTACTGCTTCGTCCTTTCTTCTGCATGCCTTTGGGGATTAGCCAAAATGGTGAACCAGAATTACTTTTTGGTGAAAGGTTATCACGTCTAGATTTTACTTGTTCAAAATAACCCCAAGGGACACTGGTATTCACAGACATGCAAAGTACAACTCAAAGCAACGATATCGTTTATTTCGCTTTTCTTCTCCTTTCTTTATTTCATTCAATCTTTCTTTCCTTCTTTAACAAAAATTGTTTAAGGACCTATTTTGAATATTTACTTTTTTACTAATTCTCAGGAGCCTTTGCGTTATCTATCAACAAAATCTTGTAATGTGCCTCTCCCAAGAAGTGAAAATAGAGTGAAAATTCACTCTTTTTTTAGAGAGAGTGTGGTGTGGCAAATATAATATTTATTTGTGTTAAGCAATCCAATGGAAAGGTGGGTTGATTTTTTGTTCATAGTTTTTTAAATGAATATACCGACATGAAATTCGAACAGTATTTTAATATAGTCATATTTGTAATATTGTACTTCATTACTGTATTAAAGCTGTAAGTTGGAATATCACAAGCGCGCTGAGGTTATCGTGCGAGAGTTGAATTAACACCATTCCAGTCGTTCTTCTCTCATTATTAATCCATCTCGTGTTTGTATGTTTGGAATTTAAAGGCAAACGCCTGTTGCTAAATTTGTTACGTTCAACAGCTGTTTGCCAGCTATTCTCATTGAAATATATCGTGTATTACCAATGCGTGCCGTTCATCTCCCTACGTTGTATATTCATACTGAACATTCTTATCTAAACTCAAAACTCATCTTTTCAAATTAGAATATCAATAGTACTAATGAATAATTAATGTTGTCATTTTTGTTGTTGTAAGAACTTCAATGTTTTATATACTTCTGCTTACTCTTCTTCCTTTTATGATCTTGTTATATTATATATATATATATAATGATATTAGGCTAAATTGTAAAGCGCATTGAAATGTTAACAGACATATAATGCGCTATAAAAAACATCGTACTATTATTATTATCATTATCCATGACACAGATATATCATTTTTGTGATGTACTCTTTTTTTTCTCTCTGTTGAGACAGTAGACTCCATATTTTTTTTAGGTTTGTTCTTCAAAACTTAGACAGAGAAGGACGTTTCCATAATCTAATAATCAATTCTGCAGACGATTGGTATATTTTACGCCTCCGTATCGCAGCATTCCCGCGGTTTTGGCAACAAAGTTTTATCATTGGTCTTAAAATGAGAATTAACCTCAACCAAACCAAAAGTTGGTTTTGATGCATGGTAGAGAAAAAATCAGATAAATAGATCACGCACATTTTCATTTAATCATACAGAAAATAAGAATGTCGATTTCTTTATAAAGTTGGAATCGCCGAATGATATAGGAAATAAATTGGCAATGTTTGAATGTCCTTGACATGTAACACGGAGGGAACATCTCCATTTTGTAGTATTTACCTCAAAGTTTTCCCCTTACTTTTAAGAACATAACCTGCTTATTCCTTGTCTGAGAATTCTGTTTCCACCGTCAAGCCGCCATACTAGGGTCCCCTTTGGCTGGACAGGACTTTGTCTTTATCGTATTTAATTATAATTATCGAAGCTCAATGGTTTTTTCCAGGACTAACAAAATGGTTTTATTTACACACTCGGGCTTTATAATACAGCTAGGTTGGTAACTGTGTCGTGTCTCACCACACTTTATATATAACGTGGAATAAGCGCTGTGAAACAACAGTTAATTTGTAAGAGCGCTATTGGAATGACTTTATTGTATTGTATTGTATTGTATTGTATTGAATGTAATTGAAGCGGCATGACGTCTCGATATCGCCATGAATTCTTTGCGATATCTTATCATTAATGGATGTGACACAGATAAGCATTACAATATCAAATCTATATACAGTTTACAAATTAAGTATTCATACCTTTAATTGTGAATTTGATGGTTGTTGCGTTTTTCGTAACTCAGGAATGAAGGGTGGACTGGTAGAATGAGGGCATTTGTTGAATACTTTTAGATGTTAGCTTTAGTAGGTCACATGTTATCAAGAAACATAAATCGGGACAAATGAATTGATTCACATACTTCAACAACTACAAAACTTAGTAAGGGTATGAATAATTGTCGTTAACTGTATCTCTTATGGACCGTGTCCATACTATGTTTTACGCGCTTCTAAATCGACGATGTCCATACGATGTGGGATATCCAAGCTTGCTGCGAAACGCGGCGGGACATCTGACATCGTTCTGAAGTCTGCGTGAGAACACACCATCGTTGATAAATTTCTCACTTTGAAGCGACACCTTTGCCGACTAACAGCTCATAATTGTGAGATTTGGGAGCTTCTGAAAACAGACTTGACATGTTCTTCGTTAGCACCTTTAAGTTAAGAGGAAAACTTATTCCTTTGGAATACTTTTGAGCTGTTAAGTTTATGAAACTGAATTTACATTTGCTTTAATTTGTTTTCCTTTAAAAGGAACTAAAACGGATTCAGCCTTTAAAGGCACAATTTCTCCTTTTCTTACTTGAGAAGTGACAGTATATACCTTAATCACTCGTCAGTGAGTAGCATGGCCTGAAGTAAACTGTCAAGTACACGTCAGTCTTACTTATCCCCAGACCTTGTCTTTATACTATAACTGAGATCTAACCTTTAAATGCCACTTCAGCTCAGAGAATCCACATTACCTCATGCATCGGGCATGTTAAAAGACAGAAGACGTTAAAGGTAAAGACCAGTATTGGCAACGCCCCAATGTGAAAGAATATGTTTTGACTAATACATGATGATAAAAAATTTGCCGGGAAACCGCCTACTAATTCATATATTTGGTAAATTTATTTCTCTCATGGTCTGGTGAGAGAGATATGGTAGTCCCATATACATCTTTCTGTGTATAGTGCTTGTAACTTTACGAAGAATGGGCCAAATTTCTTATCATTTTGATGATTCCAGAACCTTGCAGATGCTAGAGGCTAGATGATCAACCTTTTCTGATCGATTCCACAACGTTTCTTTCACAATGCAATCGCATGACCATTACTGGTCTTTACCTTTAAAACTTATGCGACGTCACTCTTCTTGAAGAGACAATCGAGTCATTGATGGAGACCGGCCCCGGCGTAGCCCCGTGGCCTGACCTTCCTTGCCCGTTGTGACTGATGTAGGTCTCGAATACTATTGCATCCCTAGCTGCACACTACTGGGATTGTCTTACGATCAGTCGTAACTCAACCAAACAGTGGCAGATCCGGGATTTGTAGATGAGGAGGGGAGGAGGGGAGGGAGGAGAGGCACTTGTCCTGCAATGAAAGACGCGGGCGTCCGAGAACGAATCTCTGATTCTCGGGCATGATCCTGGCTCTATAGAGTCATTTTCCTAAATAAAAAGGGGGCGCGCCCTCATGATCAATCACGAGAGAGATTTCAAATAAGAAAGGAAAGATGTAGGCTAACGTGGCGGTCGGAAGGCATGCAGATTACATTTAATGGGTAACTGGTGCAGAATAATCTTGATTTTATAGAGAGATAGATTCCTTTGAAAATGAAATTAATGTCTTCAGTGCATAAATATTTTTTTGAATTATTTTTTCAATAATGACAGCTGAGGTATAGATCTGCGTGCGTGTAATAAGCTTTTGTTGACCGATTTATGTGGAGCGTGCCGTCAAAGTAAGACGACTATAACGGTCAAATGAAATGAAAAGGGGGACAGATAGTACAGAGAAGGAAAGAAAGAAAGAAAAATGGTATAGTAAAACCACAAAATATAATCTCATGGCGTTTGTAACATTACGATATTCGTCCATTGATGGGGGGGGGGGGGGAGGGGGTAGAGTAAAGTAAAAACCGTTCACGAATGCAACTGCCGTTTCAACAGTTTTGTGTGTGAAAGGTATTCAATTTTGTGCTACAAAAAAAAAATTATTATCTGATTATGGTCATTTTGATGTCCATGTAGCCCTCCTAAATAGCTCACACTCTCTCATTGCCAGGAGAAGGTCATATGTTTTCATGGGTTACCTTGTGAACTCTTTGGGGCATGGTCATTTCCTTTGACGAATTTAATGTTTCGTCTATCGGAATAAATTAGTGGTCGTTACAAAATGTTGTAAAAATGTTAACCCCGAGACGACCAACACTTTTTTTTCGGGCGGGAGAGATAGAATTCCTCACAGACCAAGCATTGTAAATCCTAACTTTAATCAGACTGTGCATGCCATACTCGAAAACCTGATGTCACTATATAATAATTTCATCAACAATCTCAACAGGTATTAAAGGGATCCGGTAACTTTGTCTTTTAAAGAAATCCTTGATTTAGCTCATGCTGCAATGATAATTATAAACCTTTAGGTCAGTCAGGAACCTCATGACTTTTACAAGCCGATCGCCTGTCTGATTATCAAGATATTTATGATTGAAAATCGAAATCAAATTTTGCGTTTACCAAACGGTTTTTATAACACTACAGTCTATTGGGGGAAAACGAGTATGGTAAAACCGGTCACTCAAAGGTTTTTACTTTTTTTGAGGCACTTCTTGATCATTTTGAAGCGCATTTTTTAGGGCTTCAAAATAACACCATATCACAGACACTGATAACAAGTAGGGCCGTGCATCTCAGATTTAACATTGTTAAACGATCATTTTAACAGTGATGTAAGAATCAGAAGTGTTTTGTAGTTCTTTTTTTAAAGTTACATCATGAGAAAAAAAAGTAAAATACATCCTATAGAAACATAATGAAAACAGCAATATTTGAATATTTGTGATGATATTTAAGTTGCGCTGTTGGGAGAATACCTGTCTAAACTAATTAACGTTTACTTCGTCTTTCTTATAATACGTGCACCATTTCTCTCTTCCTCAGGAGACGGGTAGGTACATGTACTTCATTATTTTCTTAACCCCATCCCATCACTTGTAACTTCTCAGTATCTTAGGTCCACAATCGAACCTTCGGCTGGAAGAACATAAGGACATATATAATAATACAAATAAATTTCAATCAGTTATTTTTCGAGTCTACAATGAAAATTCCATGCATGTCAAAATGTTTATGTATTTGGGAACTTGTTGAAGGGGGTGGGGGGAATTATTCAAGCAGTTCAGTGTCTTTATATCCGTTGAACTTTTTAGATTTTTGACCATATTTTTCTCTCACGATCTCCTCTCAAAAGTAATCAAAAGAGCGAGTTTTAGGGGTAACCTAAAACTCATTGCAAACGACTTTATTCCACTGCAGTGCTCTCAGGAATAATCCTATAGTTTTTATAAATAACATACTAAAAGAATTTGAAAATAGTTTTCTTTCCATGGCCGATGTTAATTTACATAATTATGATGCAAGTTATAAAGCCATATGTAATGAATCTGAAAATGTTGTCATTACTTCTGCTGGCCTTATAAATATCACTTTAAGCACTAAAACCATTTAAAATTTGTATTTAAATGCACATTGATAGGGAAATGTGAATTTCTAATAAGACAAATAGCTTATTTGCCAATTACGCAAATTTAATTGATTTTGCTTTATATTACTTAGATTTTTCCTAAACTTTTAGTTGGTCGTTAAAAGGTTTCTTTCTAAGATCATTGCAGTTGCATAAATTCTTTTGCTATTTATTTTGGATAAATTGCTATTTCGACTGGACTACTATATTTGGTTATAATAATGTTCAGCCATGTTCTAAAAGGCATGGAGGGGAGTGGTCCGTTATAATTATGGAGGGCGGTGTTGAGCATGAAACAGGAAGGAAATGCGGGGGAAAGAAAAGTTCAAAAAAGAAAAATTTTGGTCAGATTCACTTTACTTCAGCATATATTTAGTAATAAACGGAAAGGAAAGTTTTGCATTTTTTGTGTATTCGATAAGGAAATATTACAGACGAGTTGTAAATTAGACAAATATCTTTGCACAGTCGTCAAAAATAATGGTCTGATCACGATCAGATGGGTTTGATTAAGTTTATAAATGTATTTGGATACATCCATTTTCATAATGATTTTAATAATTTGAATTACATTTGAACATGCACAGGGTATCGTTTTTCCATGAACTTGATGCATTTTAAAACATCCACTCCTCCTCTTACTCTCTCTCTCTCTCTCTCTCTCTCTTTCTCTTTCTCTCTCTCTCTCAAACTTCTCCCTCTCGTCTACCCCTTTTCCTGTCCTCTATCTTCTTTCCCCTCTCTCCCCCACTCTCTTTCTCTCTCTTGGCATTAGATTGGGGGCGGGGGAGGGATGTCCCACGTGCCACTGTTCTTGTCTTATCTACTAAAACATCTCTCTGTCGCCACGCTGTTTCAAAAACACGGCAGGTTGATTTGAAAAAAAGCACCTTTCTATCAAAATATGTGTCTACTATAAATACTTTAGGACCTCTTGGATGATTTTTCGCGCGGGAAGCGAAATAAAGGAAGCCTTAGATTGTGGAATAATTAAACGGATGGTTAAGACTTGGCATCATCTAGTAATCCACTATTCCTCAGGGAGTATTAGTCTCAAAACTTCTAATTATGTTTGCCACAAAAACCTTCGGATTTCCTTGTTTGCACGGTCATGAAAAAATGCATAATGATGAAAGCTATGCCCACGTCCTCTTTTCAAATGACCGTATACTCTGCTGGTTTTAATCTCTTTTCTCTAGTAGTTGCCCAGAATTTCATAACTTCACCGGGTCCCGGGTAGACAGAGTTGTTCTTTAAGTCTTCTAATTTTGTATCTAAAATACTTACATTTTTATTATACGGAGGTACATAGACTTCTAGATATTCAGTATATTGAATTCGTCTTAGATTCGTCTTAGATCATTCTCTCTTTATTTACTGTTCACCTCAGTCTGTACTTTGTCCTAGATGTTAAGTGTATTCATATTATATTCAGAGCTTATTGGTCAGTCAGTCATTTTATTATTTTTCCTAGAAAAGATGACAATTCATATGTGCGTATGATTCGGGATTGTGGTTATAATTCATTTACAATTGAGTTACCTATGTGGCTAAATGGACAATGAACAGTTTAATAAAAATTTGATTTGTTTTCTTATTCCTATAGCTCTTTAGAAAAAAAGTTTGTCTCTGTTTTGCATTATCTTAATTTGTGTTTTCATTTCGGATTCTTCTTTTTGAACGATATATGGGTGTGCTATGATGACAATTTGTTCATCCTGACATTGTGATGTATGCGATTAATAACATCTGTGATTTTCGGCTTGCTTCGAGACACAAAACGTTTCTCGTTACCATCACGTGTTCCGATATCAATAGTGCATCGGAATTGGATTTTATTAGAATCAATTTCTTGCAAACACAAACTACGGATGTTCTTTTTATGAATGAAAATTCGTGCCACCCTGATATTTTATCTTATCCTAAAATCATAATTACTTCAATTCGAGACACGTGTAATTCCTCTGTTTAAAAAGGAATTCAGTTTCTCGTCTTACCTACTTTTCCGCTGGGGGCTACCGATGAATTACCTCTTCTTAATATAACTTCTTTATCCAAGAAAAACTCGATAAGATTTATTTCTACAATATTTTTATGAATGAAAACGCATTTTCCTTTGACATTTCTAATCTGAAAGTCCCAACATCTTTTGATTAAGCACATGGGTGGTATATAATCTGTTATGAGGAAGCATATAGTTGCTTGTTTTAAAAAGCTCTTTCCGACATGATACTGTGATAGTTTATGAGATTTCGTTAAGGGAGTTCAAACTTGGCAGGTGTCAGAGAGACACCACGGAAAATCATATAACAAGAGTTTACGCAAAGTCATCTTTCCCTCAGGAAGTAATGCCTTAATTTGAAAGTTAAATGATAAAATATTCTTTCCGTTAATTTGTTTTCCCGTTGATGAATGATTAACCTTGTCCCTGGTGTGAGGAAAAAACATAATTGGAATGTTTCATTAAAAATTATATGACCTATCATCAAAACCGTTTAAATGCACATAGGACAAGGTCTCAGACGGGGTCATATTTATTTTTTACTTTGAAATGATACGGGTTGCCAACAATTTTCCGTCTGTGTGCTCGAATAAATTGCAGTCATTTTTTCCAGTACATTAAAAGGTAATAATTTACGTAGTGTTTGATGTTTGTCTTATTGCCCATAAATGTATAGGCACTTTAGATATATTTGCGTTACGTTATTTTTAAATTTTAAACCACACAGGCATAAATTATGATACCCTTAAAGGTAATACATTGTTTTGGTATGGGGCCATGAATTTGGTTCAAATGAACATATTAGAAGCAAATTCGATCCTACAGTATTCAGTGATCGTTGTCACGGTTGAAATCGAGTTTAAAGTTAAGAAATTAAAAATAATAAACTGTTTATGTTGTATAGCTCCCTCTAAAGGTGAAGATATTAATTAAGCTATAAAAGAATGTTTCTTGACTAAAATCGACTGATTAGCATTCCCGTTTGGAAATTATATATCACGACTACATATTCTGAGATTGTCATGGTCGCAGCTACCAGGCCGTAGGCGCTATTTTAAATTTGTCAAAATTTACCGGGAGCACCGGTAAATGTCTATATTCATTTTTTTCGAAAGCAGAAGTGTTTTAGGGGCTAATTTTTCTAATGCTTATAATACATCCGCAGGGGCATCCAAACATATCAAAATTGTAAAGAATCACTATATATCCACCCAATTTTCAAATTTCCCAAAACTTTGTATTACCTTTAAAAGTTTGTTCAGAAATGGCGCGATCAACTATATTTTACGTGTAAAATGAATGGCAACCATATAATGCGCAACAAAGGATTTGTGCGTATTCGATGAGCTCTTCGTCATAAGATTCAGAAATATGAAGCGAACACACTTTACGTCATCATGAAAAACAGTCGCGGTTTTGCCGCGTCATTTCTGAACATTAAATTCGATATGGAAGTGTGATCATGTGCCGGGAATTATTTCAATCTAATCTAATATCTGAACATTATCCTACATACAAAACAGGGTACATATTTGTTTGATTTTAATCAAGGGGGAGGGGCTGCTTGTTCTTCGGCAAATTGTTTCCACCACTCACGTGATCCAGATTAACAAGCCTCTTGCCCTTGAATAATAATAGCTTTGATTCTCTCGTGCTTTGCTTATACTTTTCGTGATAGGAGTTTTAGATTTCAAGACATAGCAAAGGAAACATTAATGTTTATCAGATTAAAGTTGACAGTATTTTTTTTCTCGGTTGAGTATGCCTATTTCCCGGATACACCTGTCCCTACACAATCCCCGCGGGTTGATGTTTAGTATTGATGATAATCTAGTAGAGTGCATTGTTTTATGAAAACACAAAAACCGACATTACTCAGTGGTCTGAGGAGCTTCTATACAATAAAAGGAAACACAAGAGAAAAAGTGTGATGATTTGTAATCATCTGCCAGCCAAAAGCTATGAGCAAAAAGTGAGCAAACGATATGATATGTCTTTTCACTCATATTTCGATAAACTCCGATTATGTTTCACTTTGATTTGAAATTAATTGTGTAGGACATCACTAATGATGTTGGTTTAGCAATCATTTAAAGAGAAGGTTGAGGTCTGGGAAGAGGTGAAACATAATTTGTGAGCGTTATCATTATATTATGCATGTGTGGCAGAACGTTCCTTGAAAAGCATGGCTGTTTAAATGCCTTAATATTGTAAATACGGCATGTAACATCATACAAAATAATATCGGGACGGATTTTTTCGCCACGTGGTCGTGTAGTCTCATATACATCTTTCTGTGTACAGTGCTTGCAACTTTGCCAATACTTGGCCAAACTTCTTATGATTTTGATAATTGCAGAACCTTGCATACACACCAATACTTATATGCTAGATGATCAATCTTCTCTGATCGATTCCACAACGTTTCTTTCACAATGCAATCGCATGACCAGAACTCAACTTTATCTTTAAGCTCATGACGAAGAATATATTTGTCCCGCTATTGTTACAGTCGCTAATTTGGGAGATTAGAGAGAAAAGAAAATGAAAACGAAGAGGAGCACAACCATAGACATTGTAGAATATATAGGAAGACGTGAGGGAGCTAGGGGAGGGAGTTGAAATATTTGTTTTAAAAGAAAACTGTAAGCACATTATTTCTTTATTTGAAGTAGTCAAATGTTTGTAGGTAAGGTACACTATCGGGATGTAGACAGACAGACAAACCTGTACTATCATTTACCTCACATGGTTCACTTACCGTTCATCCGTAGAACAAGGAAATGTAATACCTAAACCTGACCAACAAAACATTCCGGGCTACTTACCTGGAGTAAACTCCAACCTTTACCTTAAAGGTTTATCAGTTTGCAGACCCTTTAAAGAGTTGGCATAATAACTCTTGCTCAAAAGAATCAAAATGATACAAATTATTCATAGGCCCTTAATTACTCTCCAATCGCGAGATCTCGGTTTTGAAAGTAATATCAAAAGCAAACTCGAAACTCAAATCGGTAAAGCAAAATTACAACGATTCTGATCAGTTTCTATAAACAATGACAAAGGTCATTAAGTATAGTATTAACAAATTACCATCGTTTACCAACTGTCCATAAAAAACCCTTTATTTTCGGTTAAAATAGGCAATGGTGATTATTCAGGGCTTAAAAATAGACACTTATTAGTTTGTACTGTGATTCTAAAAGATATTTGCACTCACAAGACGGACTAAGATTTGAACGGAAGGAGACCCACAGTTTAATGTCGCCCCGAAAAAAAGTTTAAACGATGCGATCTGGCATTCACACAAGGTTGCACAATAATTCGTACTATATAATGATAAAATCTCCTTTAATGTTACAGCTTCCTGTTTAATGTTTAGATCTAATTTCAAAAGTATATGTTTCTTTTTAAATCTAGGTTAAGTAGTAGTACCTTGTGCCAGACCAGATCTATCTCTGATCCAAGAAACAACAGACAGCGAGACGTTCAGGGTTACACATACCTGGTGTAGCCTACACAGAGATCATACAGGGGCGTCGAAGGGGGGGGGGGGGGAGGGGGGGGGGGTGAGGGGTAGGGGAAGGGAGTACTCTCTTTAAATGAAACTTTCATGATTTGTACACCTTCAGTCGTCAGAAAAAGCATATAATGATAAGTGTTTCCTTCTTGCTTGTTGGAATTTTTAGCCAACATGTCTGTTTTTGTTCCAAACGCCCTTCCTTTCAAAATGGGGTAGAGATGCCCCTGAGCAGCCTGAAAATAGATAAAATATATCTATTACATGACTAGCCTAGCCTACATAGAAGGTTGATTTGAGAATCCTTTGATGTGTAGGGGCTGCGATCCTGTGTAACTATAGCATAGAGTTGTTGCCCTAACCCTCAATATCATAGAAATACTGGTTGCTATAAGATGTACTTCCGCTCATTTTTTTAAAGGACAAAAAGAGACTTCCCAGTCCATTTGGCGCTTTAAATAGTCCATCTTTATTATTAATTTTATTCCCCCCCGCCCCTTCTGATATTGGAGCGGCGCTCATGTTTTTAAAGGGAAGTCCACCCTGATATTAAGTTTGTTCTAATAGAAATTGAATAATGAGAGAAACAAATTAGTGAAAGTTTGAGCAAATTCCGATTAAAAATAAGAAAAATTATGAATGTTTAAGTTGCTGTCAATCAAACACAAATTGGCAACTATGTGACGTATGTTGCGAGCTCCCCTCCCATTTGCTCTGTACTAAAGAAAAAATAGAGCAACTAGATAGGTTAGTAGTTCTTCTTTATGAGAAACAGCTGTATACTATACCACCAACTGGCCTCTTCAAGGCTTTTACCATGATCACCAATTACAATGTCTATTGGTATATCACGGAGTTTCATGGTCATATGTCATGTAGGCTCATGTCAAATCATTACTAAGATATTTTGAAACGCCTTGGAATGTGACGTTGGTTTGGATGACATCAATGTGAGACCCCCCCCCCCCCCCGATTTACAAATAAGTACAATATAGCATAATTAATGTAATACACATGTAGGTAAATTATCAACAAGAACAACAAATCATATGAATTACCGTTAGTCATTTTCTAATTATTTAATCTTATTTGAAGTATAATGCATACAATATATCCTTGTTCATAGGTTCATATTGTTTCTGTGTATCTCTCAAATGAGTTTTTCCATATTAATTTTTGTGATTTTTTAAAATAATTATAATCAATTTGAATCAATTGTGAAACAACATTTTCATGTACCTTGTACATCAAATTTTCTAATAAAAACAAATGTGACAAACACACATACTCGGGGCTCACCCCCAATTGATGGGGGACACAAGTCCAGTGTCTGTATCATAAATCGTCTTTTGGAAAGGAGAATTATAATCATTGACGATTATGAGATAGAAACATGACAAATTGACGTCATTAAAATATTTGATGACGTGGTCTTTGCTATAATGTTCTATCCATACAACAAATTGTCACTTCTCCTTCCGGTGCAGGTTTTAAGGGTTTACCAGTTTTTACAGTTTCCAGAGCGCTGAAAGGGACAAAGAGTGTCTGTAATCGTACAGTAATATTTAATGGACCTTGCTTATTGAGTACTACCGTGTGGGTCAAACAAAAGTTTACACCTAGAAAATGGCTAATTATTTTAAAAATCATCTATGAACAGTAAATTATTATACATCTTATGAAAGAGTGTTTTATCCAAAATCATTTGGTATCATTTTTGTGTGGTATGTGTTCACGCTTAGATGAACAGGAGGCATTGTTTGCGAGAGTGCAAAAACCGACTTGCGCCAAAGTGATGCCGACAGTATGTATTATGTTGGGATTAGCGGAGTGAGAGAATGAATAGAATGTATCAAATGAAATGCATTGGATATATGCTTTTTGCACAAGCCGCACATACACGTTCGCACAAAATTGTTTGTTGTGTGGCATGTGTGGCATGATTAATTTTGTTAGGGATGTTATTTGGATCTGCAAAGACCGAATTAATACCCAAATCCCAATTGTTTTATTCAAACATCACATAAACAACTTTGGCGCAAGTCGATTTTTGCACTCTCGCAAACAATGCCCCCTGTTCATCCAAGCGTGAACACATACCACACAAAATGATACTAAATTATTCGGGATAAAACACTCTTTCATGAGATGTATAATAATTTACTGTACATAGATGATTTTTAAAATAATTAGCAATTTTCTAGGTGTAAAATTTTTTTTGACTCACACTGTATACCTCGTAAAACACGTGAATTGAAATTTGTTAACACTTTTAAACGTAAATACAAAAAATACTTGATGGACGTATATTGATATTAGCTACATATTTTAACGGTTGTTAATTTCATTATATTTTACGTGTAATTGTTATTTGTTTTACTTTTTATTATAGCTTAACTTTTTATATTTGATTAATTGGTCAGCCACATACGAGGACCACCTCCTTTCTGGATGCTACCAGCATTAGCAATTTCCTTTGTATCATTCATGTTTGTAAATTGATTCTGTGTATTTCTGTGTTTATCTATATGTTAGTAATTGTAATTGTGTGAAACTTTGTATACTGCTTTTTTTCAACCTGTATGCTTTTTTATTGCTTGGCAAAATAAATTGAATTGAATAAGGAAATAGTATGACCCTGCTCATTTTTCCGGATGTAGACAAATTCGAAAACTTATTGTTATTATCAACAACAAAAAGCTGTTTATGCACCATATGTATATGGCAGAACTTTTAAAGGCAGAGAGAGAGAGAGAGAGGGGAGAGAGAGAGAGAGAGAGAGAGAGAGAGAGAGAGAGAAACTTTAGATGTTCACCTAATAATTTGCTTAAATGCATTCTTTTTTGATAAGGAGAGAATTTCACAGCAGATTTTTGAGCTCAAAACTTTCTCGTTCCATAATGTTCCAAGAACACCGAAATGAATTTTCAATTTAAATCGCAATAACAAGAAAAGACCTGTATAAATCCTTCTCCATGTTTAAAATTTTCACACCCAACGTCTATCCCTAACACTGAAGTGACAAAAAGAACATTTCATTCATAAAATACCCTGATCAAATCCTTTTCCTTTTCATGTTGTCCTTGAATGACACCATAATGATTATGCGTGGGTGTTTCCGTAGGTTTCCGTATGTCTGTCTGGACAACCGTCAATTTGACAGCCTAACGAAAGAAGACGAAAAAAAGTTCCTAAACTAGGTCAACATTTGGTCTAGTTTCGTCGTGTTTATTCATGCGGAATGACACTGATTAATAGGGAAATATAGGAAACCAAAAAGAGTCAGACATTTTTAGTGATTTGGATTGAATGAAGCGTCTAAAAGTAAGACCTGATGTGTCATGGCAAATCATCCGTCTGATTGATTTTATGATTGTAATTGGAAATTTGGGAAGGTAAAACGATTATAGGAATTCAAAACACAATTGCGTTGATGAGACTTTAATCTCTTGTATTCGTCATTATTTTTAAGGATGGTACAGAAGTTTGAATTTGTTAGCTTGTTTAGAAGAATGTACGTTGTCGATATCAGTTAACGCTTATATAAAAACTTCTAAATCTTAATGCACTTGCAGTAGTTCCCGGGCATAAGACCCCATACTCCCCCCCCCCCCCCCCCCGTCGCTAGACAAATTCATGATTTGGCAAAGTGTGCCTTGAATGGGACAGAAACTTCTCAAGTATACTGAGACTTGCTTGGCAGTCAGAATTGTCAATAGCTGATCATTTTGTAAAGCTTAGTACAAAACAAAAAATGCATAGAATTGATTTCCAAATCGAAGGAAAGAAAGTTAGGGCAACAATTTCCATGGTGCAACAATCTTCAATATTTCATTGCAGTACATTTTACAAGGAAATTACCTCAAGGTATGGTTCAGATAGTAGACGTGTTGTCTCAATACATGTATATATTCTGGTCAGGGTGCGTACCGGGGGGGGGGGGATAACAACCCAATTTTCTGACGTCAAACCCATTAGTTTTGTTGGCCATTAATTTTGAGACAAGTTGGGGGGGGGGGGGGCTTAATTTTAAATGAGGACACTATCACTTGTTTCTTAAATTATTGTTAATTATAAGTCAGCAAATTTAAAAATCTGAGCTCATTTCTTTGTACCACGTTTAAAATTAATCTGTATCCCCTTCAATATTTTGTTCCAACTGTCCATTCGACGTCCCTGATATTGATATGAAGGATAAGAAATATGTTTATTTAAGAGGAGGGATAGATTTAATTTCCCTCATGTCTGCCAAATCTCAACTGAAATAGAAGGGGGAAATCCAGAAAATGTTGACTTTCAAGACATTCCAGACCGTATTTTAATCGCTCTTAAAGAGAATAAAGTAAAAGTGCGTCCAGATTGCGAAGGAAACTTGAAGTATCCTGCCCATACTCATCATACGTGGTATGAATCGGACATCCGGTCTCGGTAAATAGGCTGTCCTAGGAGACTACGTTCTGTCATGTCTCCAGGCAAGATGGCCAGTTTTACCCCAGGTCTCATCACATCACAATCTTCATAAAATATTTCAAAATATTAAGAAATCTGCCCTGTCCTACCCCCCCCCCTTGGAATGCCTTCTGCAAACGTGCATTTCGGTGGTAAATGCCAAACTATACTTAGACATTATTTTTTAAATAGACAAGAACAATATCTCAAAGTATCTATTTCTTTGTCATTATTATCTATATATTCGGCATTTACATATACACTTGAGTTGATAATTCCTCATAAGCCAAGACAATAATGGAATAATAAAGAGAGAGAGAGAGAGAGAGAGAGAGAGAGAGAGAGAGAGAGAGAGAGAGAGGGAGGGAGAGGAGGTGCGAGAAAGATAGCGACATTCAAAAAGAAAAAGAGAACAAGAGAGAGAGAGGGGGGGGTGGAGATAGTGAAGATGGAGTTGCAGAAACAATGAGTAGGGCAGTGATGAGAAGAAGAAGACGAAAACAATGAAGAGAGAGAGGGGCGGAGGAGGGGGGGGGTGGAGAGGATAAAGATACAGAGGAAAATAGAGTAAGAAAAGTGATTAGAAGAAGAAGAAGATGGAAGAGGAGCACCAGAAAAAGAAAAAGAAGAAGAAGAAGAAGAAGAAGGAGAAATAGAGAGAGAGTGAGAGGGGGGGGGGGGGGGAGAGAGAAAGAGATACGAAGAGAGACAGAAGAAGAGGAAGAAAGAGACAAGAATTTGTCCATGACATGTGATTAGGAAATAATGGTTACAATATGTTCTGATGACAGTGACCAAGGACGAATAGCAGATATCATACAGATGTTTTAATCTCCCTGCTCAAGTAGACATAAAGACTGAGGTACTATATAAAGGAAAACGTGATTTGTCTTTATGAGGTGCAGCTATGTAGGTAGGGTACACCTAAGGGAACACCTGACCCCCTCCCGTCCTAAAAATAACTTAGGATGTTGTCGTGATGCCTCGCTACCTGTGTACAAACATTTAGGAGCTGATTTCCTCCATTCCAAGTCGAGTTTCGGTGTTATATATGCCTTACAAATACAACCTACAGTACCGATCTACGGGCAACAAAAGAACCAGGATAACAGACTCTTGATAAATTTCTCTCCAGATTTATCATGACATGTTATATATTACGTTTCTTACGCGCGTTTAGGCGCAAAATCAGAGAAGGAGAAGGAGAAGACAGTGGGACTTGGAGACAAAATTAATATTCTTTGACCTCATTGAATCATTATTGTTTTATTTTGAATGTCCACTACCCCCTTTAGTATCGTAGCTTTATTGGCAACATCTTTCGAAATATGAGTAAATACAGTATCTACCGTTTTAATTTTTGTTTCATTGATTTGATTAATTTCTTAATTCATCTATTTATAAACATATTTACTTCCTTACTTTTTACGCAATCAATATTTTGTTAAAAAAAATAGTTGTCTAAGTAGGAGCCATTTTGATGGAGAAATTCGCACTGACGTCATCATGGTCACTGATTTAGTAGAAACAGGAAACATTCTTGAAAGGCCAGTAATCTAGGATTTCCAGTGGTCAACTTTGGCGCCAAACCTTTTTATAACATACCGCAATTAATCAATACACACGATATGCTTTTCGCGACTTCACCTGTAAGCAAATCAAATTAATCCAAGGCAAAGAGCAATTTTCGCGTTTAAAGCTTGTCTCGTTTATACAATTATTTCGGGAAAAAAGCGTTGATTATTATTATTACGACTTTTCACACTATCTATTTTTATTTAACAAAACTCTTTTCCTTGAAATATAGTGGATCCAGACGCGTACGCAGGGAGGGGGGGGGGGGTTGAACCCCCCCCTTTGGTATTTTTTATGTTTGTATTTTGGATGACCCCCCCCCCCTTTGTTAATTTTTTTTTCTTTTAAATACAAAATTTTTTTAAAAAAGTGACCTTACCCCCCCCCCCCCCCCCTCAAGGGACCGAAAGGTCGATCTGGCAATTTTTCAAATTTTGGGACCAAAAAAGCGGCCGGCTGAGTCGTTGCGAAATTTTTGGCCCGATTTCAAAATGTTAACCCCCCCCCCCCCCCCCCCCCCCCTTGAAAAAATCCTGCTTACGCCACTGAGTGGATCTGTATTTTCCAACCCTTACGGCTTTTCATTGGAAGGCAGGGTGGCGTGCCCTTTTTTTGCATTGAATGTTGGCTTATATTTGCTGTTCGTGTTCACCAAATGGATACCCTCATACGTCACTCAACTCTTTTTTTCTATGGTAACGTCCCGATAAAACCTTGGACATAAACTTACTATTTTTTTCTGTTGATCACCAAAGGATTTAAAAAAACTCAATGATGAAGATCCCGTTGTCTGTATCTTCCTAAATGTATTCAGAATCAGAATGAAAGTCTTTATTTGATATACACAAGTTCTTCGACAACTTTATAATTGTAGGGCTGAAGATCTCACATTATTTTAGCGTTTTAGCGAGAGAGAGAGAGAGAGAGAGAGAGAGGGGGGTGGATGAAAATATTGAAATTGCACTACATACGCCTCGTACCTAATTCTTACACGTTGATTTTTAACAAGCGAAAATAACACCACCAGAAACAACTCATAAAATTCAATAAGAGTCGAATAACCTGCGAAGTGTGAGTCAAGGGTATAATTGAAAAATCACATGTGGGTCAATCCTACAAATTCAATAGAGCTTTGAACCATTAACCCGTAGCTGCCACCCCTAGAGAATCAGAAAAGGGAGGCTTGTGCTCCTTTTTTGTTAAGGGGGGGGGGGCGAGGTTAATGCGCTTAGAATGTTTGAAGGGGATATTAGATGCCAAATAATAATAAAAAGATTAATTTTTAACTCTTGAGAAACACTGGCTCAGGCGTGAGTAACGTAGTGGTACGTTATTCTTGTTGCGCACGGTGCGTCATTCGGCCTGACGCAAAAATGCGTCAGTGATTGGTGCGAGTTTTGGCGCACTATTATGAGACTAACATTGTACAAAAATGAATGGAAAATTTATAGTAAAACCATTGTTGTGATTTAGTGTATGTGATGTCTTCACAGGTTTGATTACAGCGCGGGTAATGACGTCTCGCGTATAACGGGAATTGCATTTTTTTGATAGAGAGAAAGGTCATTTCGGTTTCTTTCATTTACTTTTCAAATCTTTAAGGGCAAATCATCACCCCAACCCTCTTTGTCTGTCAGCAAACCCTTACTTCCCATTGCTAACATCTGAACAGCCACCAACCCTCCTTCTATACGTCAGTAAACCGCTTCCTACCCCTACCAGCTAACAAGTGAACAATCTCAACCCTATGCACTCCTCTAGTAAATCTTGCTACCCGATCCCCTTTCTCTGCGATTACGCCCTTGCTCCCCCGATGGTTGAACATCAAGGTTAACGTGATTGGATTCTATGTCAAGAGGAATACCTGTCAAGATGTTGTTTTCACGCTAAACAGTGCATCAAAAAAGTCTTAGAAAGCTAACGAGGACTCCAGGATAAACTGTTGACGTAGCAACCGACTCGTCTGCTACTTCCGACTTTGTTTACGCCTGCTTGCCCTCATTCATGTTTTTTTTTAAATGTCTGTAATAAATTCATGTTTGTCTTGCGATGCATAGAGAGTGGCGTAGCTACGAGGGGCATGGGGGCTCGTGCCCCATATTGAATGGCAATTAATGTTGGCGTGCCGGGACTGTCACAGCGTGACGGACATGGGAGCTATACAAGAAGCCATCATTAATGTTATCGTCATTTTGAAGGGGAAAAAGTAAAAGAGAGAGAGAGAGAGAGAGAGAGAGAGAGAGATTAGAAATGGAGGGATAGACGGGAATGGGGGGGGGGGGGGGGGGCTTGAAACGAGGGTACGACCACCTTTCAACTTCCACTCCTCTGTAATCGATGGCCTTGTCAATTCGCTGTTCATCCCTTTATTTAGACCGATGCCCCCCCCCCACCTTCCCCCGTGGTGCCAGTTGCCCCTCAATATCCCGACCCACGCTACGCCATTACCTAGGGTCACACTTTTGTAGATTTTCAAGTTTGCTGAGAGAGTAGGGAAAGTGGGTCACGTCGTCGAAACAGTTTACTTCCAGAACATGTAGATTTGAGCACAGCATGTCTTTAAATTGATTTGGACATGTGCGCTACATGAACATAACGTTCCTGCATTGATGATATACCTGCAACTGTCGTCACATTCCAGACCCGCAAAAGAAAACATCTTTTTTTATCATGAATCTAGAAAAAGAGGTTTATTTGTGTAACGTTATTATATTTTACGTTATTTTGAATGCTTGCTGAATATTTTGTGTAGTATTTTTTCGGGTTTTTTCCCCTAGAGAGGGAAGATTGTAGGTTATTTACAAAATGAGGGCCTTATTGTCAGATGTAATTTGACAGCCAAATAACGCGGATAAATAAATGGAAACGAAAGAAAAAACCTGTAGCTCTCAGAATACGTGACGCTAGTAGACGTCTAGTGACCTTGATGGGTCTAGTTAAGAGTGGATGTTTGGGGGGAACACGCCCCTCATCGTTACGGTCACTGTCACGGTGACCACTGGTCACTCATCGGCTTCATTTCTCTTCGGCCACTGCCCTCAGAGTCTGATTAGAGTAATAACATCTATTCATGGCAAGCTTAAATTTAATCGTTCGCAAAGTGACGAAATAAAGAGTGTTTTTACTATTTCGAAATTTGGAAATATTTCTGCTTTTAGTTATTGTCATAAAAATTATGTTGTTGCAGGTGGGCAGGTTCAAGATATTTTGACATTTTGGTGTCTCTTTCGTAAAAAAACAAATGTGGAGTTATGGACATAAGTTGACATCAAAAATATAATTTTTACATTATCCAATGGTTCGCAAATAATTATTGATACAATCATCAGATGTATTAAATACGTAAATGTTGTCGGTAACGTATGCGACAGAATAGCGTGGACTTGTGCGACTACTGAACGGTGTCTAAGAAAAATGCTGTGCGAAAAAGTTATTTGACTAATCACAACCAGTTATTGTATTGTAAGAATTATTACTAATCGAGTACACTTCCTTTTACTTCATAGAAAATCCTAACATTGATAGGGTGATCATAGTGTCTTGACAGATATATCACTTCTAGTCAGCATCACTTAGTACTTTAACGAAGAGAATGTGCGACCTACATCTTTTATGATGAGTAATGAACCTGTAATGAGCACTTAAAAGAGCTCAGCTGTTAAGTTGGACATTCCAGTCATTATTCAAGTATCATCAAGCCTGTAACTACAGTAGAAACACATCGGAAGGCAGCCAAAGTTTAGCTGGTGGCATGACTGAGCGGAATTGAACCGTCATTCTGTCAAAATGTTTAGGGATTCTAAGATTCCCAGAAGGAGCCACGCCCTTGATGTGAGGTAATCCTTCGGTGCCAATGGGTACAACGTTGTACCCCTCCTGTAAAGAGTGGTCAGTGAAAAGAAATGTATTTAGGACATGTCTTTGTATACTCTGTATTAGGAAGCGTTGCTATGACCCTTTTCAAATAACATGACCTCCTCGAAGCTGGGCACTTTAGGCGAGTTAACAAGTCTTTATAAAGCATTTAATGAAACCCTAAATATTGTTGGGTAGGTCGGTATGTTTGCGGAATTCTGTAGCCTACCTTAGGGCATTGACATGAAAATGAAATTATGCCCTGCATTTTGAAACATTAATGTTTCCTTGTTATCGTTAGTTTACAGCATACAGCATGACCTCCCTTAAATTGAGCACTTAACTTAACACCTTTGCAATTCCCTATACAGCTTATAATCATTTTCACTGACGCTCGAACGATTGCTGGGTATCTTTGAAACGCTGTATCAAAGAAGAAAATAATTTCAATGTATTTTGAATCACTTCATTCTAACGTTACAAGGTTGCTCATGATTTCCATTGTCGGCGTGTACAGCAGAGAGAGAGTAGCACATAATATATTAGGTGACAAGTGTCGCAAAGGAGTTGCCTAAAATGCCTTGATTCTGTTTTCAACATGTTCAGTATAAAAATTAAAAAAATCGTTGGTATTTAAATTATGATTTACCCTTGCATTTAAACCCAATAACTAATTCTTCGACGAGCGGAGACATGAAATATGAAAATATGAAATGAAATATCTTTGTGTTATCATGTCTTTATTATGCACCTGTCATAGCGTTACAGAGGAATGTGTTATAGGCCTATACAACCGAGGACACATACACACATATAATAAAAGGGAGGGAAACTTTTCACTTCACCAGGGGAACTTCTTTCTTTAATACTTTAATAAATAATGTAATATTTTCAAGAGCATGATTGAATGATTTCAGTGGTCTTACTGCATTTATTAAATGATAACAGCGGTAGTCATATTGTGTGGTAGGCCTACCGCCAGGCCTGCTGAGTATATCAGGGAGTATACTTACAGCGCGTTCAATCACAACGGTCCGTCTCTAACTACAGAGCAACTCAGCCTTGAGTAGGTGGACCCTAAACCTGATCTTTATCATAATCATCTCAGTTATTCTCTTTAACATAACATGACCGTGACTCATGGGACTTGAGAGAGAGGGGGTTGGCTTTCCCCCTCCTATGTTGGTCTTGGGTCTCGATTTGGTTTCATGTTCTCTGGAAATGTCAACGGTCTACGCTCTAATCTTCCCTCCCTCTCCCTCCCACACCCTCTCTTTTATCTCTCACTCTCTCTCTCTCTCTCTCTCTCTCTCTCTCTTTCTCTCTCTCTACCTACGCTCTTTCTGTGTGTGTATCCCCCCTCTCTCTCTCTCTCTCTCTTTCCCTCCCATTCTCTCTCTCCCTCTACCTCTCTCTCTCTCCCTCTCTCTCTCTCTCTCTCCCTTTCTCTCCCTCTCTCTCCCCTTCTCTCCCTCTGTCTCCCCTCTCCCTTTCTCTCTCTCTCTCTCTCTCTCTCTCTCTCTCTCTCTCTCTCAGCTCCCCTCTCTCCCTATATCTCCCCTCTGCCTCCCTCTCCCTCTTTGCTCCTTCTGCCTCTGTTTCTCTTCCTCTCTGCCCCATCCTCTGTTCCTCTCTCTGCGTCTGTAGTTCCCCTCCGTCACACTCTCTACCCCCTCTTCCTTTCCAAAACCTTTAACAAAAACTCTCTCTCTCTCTCTTACTTGTGTCCTTATTTTCCCCACTTTCTCTTATTATTGAATCTAACCTAGGCATAGGCGAGGTAGATAAATATGGCTATAATTAATAAAATAAATATGTCTGTCTCGTACAATAATGCTTTTATATAATATATTGCAAATGTAACAAATTCCTTGTACTTTCGGTCGATAATGTCCGTAAATTCAATTTCAAATTGATCCCCCGCACGCATTGCCAGTTAGCATGCAAACGGCATTGTCTGAAATGAAACACAACCTAAACGCAAGGATGAGAAATGTCTACATTAATCTCCAACAGGGTATCGAAATTGGCAGCCAACGCACAATTATATCTTTTAACATTTGTTCCGGGTGGTTACAAAGGGAGACAAATTCAGAAATGATTTCCCAGCGATACCCAACTGAATAGGAACTGAACTAAAACAAGCTCTACTTTTGGGAAAGAAAAGCTGTTTATAGTCCAAACAAAAACTTTTCAAAGTTTGAAGATTTGGCTAACCTCTAATCATCGGGTCTTCGCGTCGCGACGGGTGGTCGCGTTAGACGAACTTTGGTGAAAACATGCCCCTTTATTCAAGAAATGTTTGGGGTAATGTTTGTGAAATAAACTCCTCTCATGTACATTGTGAAAACTCTACGGCAAATATACGAAAGGTCGCGTCTTTAACATGCATCTTCACATGATCTTCCACTTTCGTTTTACGAAAGATCGTGTAGGGCGACTACCCAAACGGACGCGATAACCCGATGATTCGAAGTAAGTCGAAGATTTAATGTAAATAGCATCGCAGCGAAGGTAAGTTTTGACATGGTACATTATTTCACTGGTCAATAACCTACATCGGGAAATTGCTTAGCGGTCTGAAAGTCTTGTAAAGGAACTTGGAAGTCCAGAACTGATAATGTGACAGAATAAAGCAGAAAATGAGATTGACCTCAATAAACTTGAACCCTTTTGATGCAAGAACTATACAAAATGCAATAAAATTGGAGGAACACCCCTCAAGACGTAAAACCCATCAAACATGGGCAATGGCGTAGCGTGTATCCAGTCTGGTGGGAAGGGTTGCAAAGGGGGGGGGGGGAGGGGGTTGGTGGGTGTGTTTAGTCCCATATCTTAGGTGGACGGAAGTCGAAGGTATGGTTGAGGGTCCGAGATGGGATAGAGCCATATTCTATTCATGATCAATACCCCCACCCCTCTATTTGCTGCTCTTCTCTCTCCTTTTTCTCCGTTATTATAATAAATTTTGCATATAGGGGGGGGGGGACAAGCCCCATACCCCCTGCGCTGAGCCAATGAACTGAAGGATAAATACTAGTTCTGTACCGATTTTTAACAAGTGTCTTTCTATTATCCTGCATTTCTCCTTCCAATGTTGAGTGAATGTTTTAACATAGTCACGATAGATTTGAAGGAAATATAGAGGGTTGAGATTACGCACAAATGCATGTGCGACTTTCTCCATTTTGTCATTTTTAACTGAAATGCTTGGGGAGCGGTTTTAAACGACACAAATTGTGACAGACACACAGACAGACAGAAGTATATTTACAGAGAATAAGTTGGGGGGGGGGGTAAAAAACGTAGAGTCTACCAATCCGGATCCCTTGGTCTGAAGTTTCTATGTTTGAAAATATATGTATATTTGACCCTTTTAATTATCGCATGAATACATTTTTAAATTGTATAATCAACTTAACAATGTATAGCTTGCTAATGGTATAAAATGTAAAACCTTTATTCTCGCTACAATGAAACAGAAACGTTATTTGAATGACCAACATTGGAGTAATAACGAATCTTGAATAATATCCTTTATAACTGTCTCAAGTTAGCCGCTACATTGATCATTAACATACCCATAGCCTTTATTTCATTCAAATTCAGTCAAATTCATTACTACAAACCCCCCTACCCCTTGATTGAACCATGGACCTATCATCCCTGATTGAAGCATAGGGAAACCATAACCACCTGTAACATGCCATAATGTCCCCTACTTCTTACTCCATGCATGTATATTCTCGAGTCTTCAGTCCATCTGGGTTCATCATGTTTCAAGATTTCTCCAGATATCTGTCAGCCCAATCCTTACCTTACATTTCAAGTTCTTTGAAATGAAATCAATATGCCCTCATGTCTGTATGAATGATACCGCTCACCTTCCCGTTCTCCACTTCGATTCTGACCCATTGCTTTCAACATCTGGGAGGATGACGAATCTCACATCCGTCTTAACCTCCTACTTCATTTATCCAGTTAAATATACCGTTTCTAGCTTTAAATACTTATTTTTCTCATTTATTCAAAACAAATGAATATTTATTCCAACTTGCTAGCCACTCTGTTAATGCCCGTAAACGCATGTGTTTCTAATACAGGTGTGTAATATAGCAAGCCATGGTTTTCTGGATTAAGCTAAATGTATATATGTACACGACAAAAGCAATGCGGGAACTCTAAAAGCATTTATAAGTGGACAGGTACTTTTCCGTATTCCAAGTGAGATTTGGAATATTGTATATAGTTCTCTTTTAAAATCCTCGAATAATCAACAATTTAGTTTTGAAAATTTTAGAGCAAAAATTATTATAGTCTGTTAAATGGGCAACTTATCTCTTTAAATCCATCTTCATCCGTATGGTAACGTATAATGATGCATTTTGAGAAACGTCCATCAAAAGATTTTTTTTTTCATCACTGACATATTGAGTTCGAAAAATATGATCATGTTTTTCGAGTTATTTGACAGACGAGAGAGCAAGCTAATGTCACAAATCACAATTGAGAGGGACTGAAATGGTACGTCATTGTTCCAGCTCATGGTTCTCACCACATGGCTTCAAGCCACGCTTCCTGATGAACACATCACAACTCATCAATGTCTGCTACTTCTCAGACTGTACCCCTCTCTCATCCATCTCACACCATCTCACCCAATAAAGCTAAGTCCTCCTCCGTATCGATTGTTACCCCCTCCGTAACCACGGAGACATCTTTCCAGACAATGCCACCCCTCAATCTATAAATATTCAAATTAATCATTACCTCCAGCGTTTTCTACTAGACATGAGTTGCTACTTGCTACCCCCCCCCCCCCCCCCCTTCAACCGGGAGATCTTCTAACAGACCCTTCGATCGTATTCACCCCTCCCCAAGTTGTTCTTCCAAGCATAGCCCTTATCCAAGATCTTCTATGAGATATTGCGCTTTAACCCTTCAAACCCTGTAGATCCTTTTCTAAACACTATACACCCTCATAAATATTCCATCGGACATTTGTGTCAATTTTTACCCCTTCTCTCACACCAAGGGTTATTTTTTTTAACCATACATTATTTGTTACCCCGCCCTCAAGATATGATCTTATACCAGACATTACTTGTTATCTCTCATGTACCCTAAATGTCTTCTACCGGATATTGCTTTCTTACCCTCACCCAAACCCTGAAGATTGTCTTCCAGACATTGCTAACTCTCCTCTTATAAAACATTCCACCCGGTATAATCTTGTTCCGCCCCCTCCACCACGAGGGTTTCTTACCAGGTTCCCCTCCCACAAAGAACATCTTCGACCTCAAACTGTAGATCGACCATATCGAGAATGATTATGATTTATCAGATATTGCTTGTGACTTCACCCTCCGCCCGAAGTTCTTCTACCAGACAGTATTTGTTACCCCTTTCTCACCTATAGTTGTTCTTCCAGATATAAGGCGTTACCCCTCCATCAATATTCCCGGCACGAGGTTAATTATGTATCCAACCAACTTTGGGCACTTTCTATACCCACCTTGAATAATATATTTTCAAATTGGGGTCAAAATAAATAATAATTGTGTAGGACCATTAACATGTACCGATAAGTTTACGTAACTTTTTGGTAGTCCAACCACTTCGTAAATTCCATTAGTGTTTTTTCCATTTTATTGTCATATCCATATTTGTAGAAATCTTTTATTGTATTCTTTGACTAATGGCTATGCATGATATTTTATGAAAGTGGTGAATAATTCCAATTTAATCAATTGAATTCAAATGGGCAAAAAATTAACCAAGTCAGGTATTAAAAAAAATGCCCCAAATTGGGTTGACACCTATCCTTCCCCCGCTCTGTAGATCTTAAAAGAGGCGTGATCGATCTTCAACCAGACAGTGTTACCCCTTTCACCACCCCAAAGATCTTCCTCTTTATATTTAACCCCTCAAAACTACCCACTATCTCTCTAGCATCTTCTTATAGCCTCTAGCTCCGTGTATGTCTGCATCATCTTCCCGATCTGTTCTTCTCTGTCTCTCTTCGTCTTCATCCAGGTCTCCGCTTCCTCATCCCACTCTCGGCTCCATTACATTCTATGAGATTTTCACCTACTTTCTTCGTCTCTCTTTTCTCTTTCTTTTCAATTTTCTCTCTTTTGTATGTCCCTTTTCCACCCCCTCTCTCTTTCTCTCTCTCTCTCTCCCTCTCTCTCTCCTTCTCTCTCAGTCTGCTTTTTTCAGACAGCGTAATTTGAAAATGTCAATGCAGTGCTTCAGATCAATTTGCATCAGAGCTCCTTGCAATGGTTAGCAGGGGTCAAGCTGAAGTTCATTTCTTTTTATGTCACCATATCATTACTAATATGCAAATATAGTAAACGGTTTTGAATAAAGTTGTGTTCAGGCCGAGTTCGAGATCGTCATTGATTTAGCCTCTACTGATTAGTGGTAATCAGTTTTGTGTTCATTATTTTCTTGATCAATCAGGATTTATATTGTTTGGTCTTAACCTAGTGTTCAAGTATCTTTATAACAAACTATTGAGGTGTTACATCCAACTAGCCTTTATATTGTTGAAGTATGGTAAGACAATTTATATATCGAATATGTTTGTAAAAAGTACTTTATGTTTACAACCACTGTAGCTGGGACGAAAGACTTTTTGCCAGAGTCTCTGGCGTTCCAGTGGTTGTATTATTTTTTTTTATCTATACGTCCTTTTTCTGATTTCTTATGTATTTGTTGTATTGCCAAATGAAATAATTAATAATAGTACGTTGGTTGGGTCTATGATTAAAGGGGTGTTCAATATTCTTCATCCAAGATTGAGGGGATGGGAGAGGGGGAGAAGGTTGCAGCAGATAAGAGTGTCTACCGACAAGTTCGAAGAGTGCTATGATGCAACAGTGAATGTACGACACAGTCCTACATAGGTTCGGGCCAGTGAGTGGATCCATAGTTAAGGGGTTCACTATGGGGAGGGGAGGTTGGGGAGGAGGGGTTGCAAGAAGTGTTCCAGCAAAGAAGAGTATTGATAACAAGATCGTTTTCAATTTAGCATGCAGCTTGATGAAGGGGATGAGGTTGAACGAAGGGTGTAGGGGCCAAGCAACTTGTCTGCCTTGGGTTTCATCCCGGGGTTTCACTGTAGTCGAATGGTGACTTGGGACGTTACTTGATTACTCCAATGATTAATGGACTATGAATAGCACTCATATCTCATTTCTCTGAAAGCTTGTAAGCAAGGAATGATCATTGGATATCTAAGGTAATGTATATAGGCTTGACAGCACTTGTGGTGAATGACCGGAGAAATTGCCTCTATCATCTGATCAGAGCCTCAAGTCCTCCTCCCCTCTTCCCCCCTCCTCCTCCTCCTCCTCCTTCTCCTCCTTCTTCTTCTTCTTCTTCTTCTTCTTCTTCTTCTTCTTCTTCTTCTTCTTCTTCTTCTTCTTCTTCTTCTTCTTCTTCTTCCTCTTCTTCAGGACTATCTATTCGTGCATACTGTACATCTTGTCGCCGAGGATGAACTAAAGATTGCAAGCAGTGTAATGAAGATACATGATACACCTCAATGCAGGAGAAGGAAAAGAAGTTCCCTGAATTGTCCTTGAAACATCTTTGTCGAAAAACAAAATTCGTCCATATAAATAATGTGCCTTCACCTCTGATTTTACTTTTATTCATTAAAATAGTTACAATAATTTGCCTTCTTCCAAACTAGTCTTTTCGGATTTTGGCATCCGCGAGTACAGGAAGACACGTAGTACTGCTGTCTCCGCTAAACTTAATCCGAATGTACTATCCCGTCAGGGACATACTACTTCTTGTAATAGTTGGGACTATCAGGTCTTGTTAAGTTACTATCGCTCCAGCCTGGAAGAGCTAAAATAAGGTTCCATGTTTTGAAAGGAAACAATTATGTCGGGTCGTGTTTGAGAGAATGTGCTTTATAGAAGCAGGTTCCGCTCAACATGCTCGAAGTAATGTTGAGACCAACTTAAAGAGAAAATATGGTTATGGGAGATACAAAATAATATGAGCTTTTTAAAAACTGTATGAATGTAAGAAAAAAATCAAAGGCTACGATATCTTGATTGTTACAAAATCGAATCATTACCACGAATAAAGAGACGATAAAACTTATAGATAGCATAAAAGATGACAACAGGTAACATTAGGTGCTGATGATAATTGTGATTATTATTAGATCGATTGAAATAAAAATCATTTTCTTTCAGAAAGATATTTCTGTTCAATTGAATAATCACAAGCTCTGTTATATGGCGAAGAAAGTGGAGTACAAAGATGAAAATTAAATCGTAAGACTGTCATTTCTAGCAAAATAACCTCTGTGTCATGCACAGTACCACTTGTTGGTCCGTTCACCTTGCACTACGAAACCCTTTGCCAAACCAAGGAGTTATTATCGAAAATAATTTGTTATTTCTCTAAGGATTCACCATACTTGTGCTTACACACGTCGTTGATTTATGAACCACGAAGTATGACATTGGGAGTATTTTGCTTGCAAATATTTTGCTTTATAACGACTGGTGTATGTTTCCAAGTATTACTTAATACAGTTATGTCATGCCTCTCAAAGCGAACACGTCAGACCAGTAGTCCCAACTTCAGATTACTGCATATTAGTCTGTAACCATAATTTATTTTTGTTCAATTAATGTATAAAGGTTAACATCATCATCACACATGTTCACGTCTTTAGGTTCAACTTGTTGCATCTCCTAGTTAAATTTTGAATAACTGTCGTGATAGAGTTTTGACCTACAGACTGTATAGCCTGGTAGACTGCTTGAAGGAATTTAGTCGGCGTCGACATCGATCCATGAAAGGAAGATGGATGACATTGCTCGGCGTGGACATCATTCACCACCTCGTAATCCACTGGCGATGTCGCTTACCATAATAGGTATAGAGTATAGGCCTCGGGTGTCAATCAGCGACTCGTATACCCCTTGATGGGCGTTGTCGCGTACAGTACGAAATGGAAGAAAGGATGAAAGGAAGATGGAGGGACTCTGGTGTAGCTAGGAAATGGAGGGGGAGGGGGATGTACAGAGAAACAGAAGGGAAAAGAAGAAGGAGAGAGAGAACATGAAAGCGAAGGAAAGAGAGAAAGGAAATAAAAGAAGACGATAAATGACCCCTCACACCCCCTCTATATACTTTCATTCATTCACATATCGTCCATCACGTAAGACCGGTATACCTCCCCCCCTCCCATGATGGAAGAGCCCCTCAATGCTTGGACTTACGCTTCCCCACTGCCAAGGGGGGATATGGAATAAATAGAAATGCGTGAATTATATATAAATCTAAAGTAAATACACGTGTGACAACCTTATTATTGTAGTTGTACTCAATACTTAAACTATAATTAGCAAATAATTAATAATAATATGGATTTATATAGCGATTAATACAAAATACCGTCTCTAGGCAAAGATGGCTACAATGTAAAGTTCCCGCTTATTTTCACCATATCACAAGGTTTGATCATAAACATAGGTAACACTCAAATAAGAAGGTCTATAAAAACATGACACTTGTTTTCTATCTGCTGTATTCTTATCATATCCCACTTCCCACATTTGTATATCATTAAAGCACTTCCGTGTAGACCTGAAGCGGCGCATATTTGACACCACAAACTACCGGTCATAAATTCATCGATATCCGAGTTTTAGGAGGAATAGTTTGTAACCTGGTGATAATCTTTGAGTTATCCGAATATTTGTTTATAATTTCGACCTGACTTGACGCCATATTGTCCTTATATTGTTGACCATTAGGACACGCAAAACAGACATCAATTACTACGATGTCGCGATAACAATTTCTTTGACTCTGCGTTCCAAAATCTTCTCCGTGTTTAGTGTTTTGTCATAATTATAACAAAGTGTCTGTAAATCATAATGATGATCTATAGGCTGATTGATAAACAGGTTTGACGGTATTGCAACACCAATCTTGTTTTCTTTTCTCGAAATTCTGGTACTTCATACGAGCATCTGTCATGTTCGAGACACCATTTATAAGTAATTAGACCAAGCCAACATCAGGTCCATGATCTGACTGATTATCATAGTTTAATACTACAATGGCATTGTAGGCCAAGGTATACTTGTGGTATGCTGTGGTTAAGGTAAAAATGTATGTAGGTCAATGTCTAAAGACCATTGATCACGTATGCATGACGAAATTATATTTCTGTTGGATATTTATTCAATATAAGGTTATACATATTGATCATTTGTTGGAGATGGAATTTCTTATAACTAAACTTTATTCATTTGTGACTGGAAAAAAGCAGTTATCCGGGGCCGAAAGGACCAAGGTCTCTTTTAAGAAATGCCCCCTTGACACAAACACGCACAATTTCTGAGCGATTTTTGGAGGTTTAGAAGGGATTTTTCCCTATATAAAAAGTTTGTTTATTTCCCCTATTCTGAAAATGTGCATCCGCCTATGATAATCATAATGTACTAAGAATTTGTTGAAAGCTAAGATGATTCCTAGTCTTCGGTTCTCTCATGAGCTTAATTTTAATTTAATGAATGAATGCAGATTCTAATGATGTTATCCAATCGGTTTGTCTATCCTTCAACCAATCTATTTGTGTCTAATAAAGGATATTCATCAGATGATGAAGGATGTTATGAATAATGCAATGTTGTTTTCGACCACCCATGCAATTCTGAGAGTTGGTATTTTGCCAGAAACAAACGTGAAACAGTAATCTTATTTCCGTGCGTTATGATCTAATAAAGGAGAGAATTGATACTCATTATTTATTTCGTCTTTGATTGCCCCTAGCATGTCTAATTACGGATGAATCGTATCAATGAGTAACTTGGAGAAATTCCTTTTGTAGTTCCGGTAAGATTGTCTCGGGGGTTTAGTACTTTTATAGTTACAACAAGATGCAAATTGTCTTGGAAAATCATTGGAAATCAATTTAAATTCGGATCATCCTGATGTTTACATATTAAAACAAGAATCACTTTCAGACATTCATGTGCACACATTTACAATATCAAAAGGCCTAAACAAAAAAATGTTGTATTGTCCTTTAGGTGCCAAAACATGGGTCGGTCGGTCGGATTTTTTTTAATTTTTTGTTTTAAACTTTTTTTTTCTCCGTCTTTTTCTCTAAACTTGTTGTACTTGTTGGATAAACATTGGTGTTTTGTGAAACCGACCCTGTCATAAATTCCCCTAGGATAACAAAAGTTCAATTTTTCGCGATTGCAAGAGTTCCTGTCTCGGTGAGGAAAGTTTTCCCCTTTCCATTTTATGAGCTTCCGAGTTACCTCTCTTTCCCGCCCTTTCCCTTCTTTACCCTATATTTATCTTTCAATCTTTAATTCTCCCCCCTCATACAATTATTACTTCATCTCTCTTCTGTTATCTTCCTCTCTCTCCCTTATATCCTCTCGTTCTCTTCCATTCTCTCTCCCACTCTCATTTTGTTTCCTTCTCCCCCTCTTTGAGTTATCTGCCCTCTCTATCTCATGATGATTATCTAGTGTTATGCCCCCATTAATCCATCCACCCATTTCCTTATGTTGAAAATCAAAGGGAAATTACTAAAATAAGGAGAAGCCCACCCTGATATTAAGTTGACTTTGATAGAAGCAGAAAAATGAGAGAAACGATTTCACAATAGTGAAAGTTTGAGCAAAGTCGGATACAAAATAAGGAATTTATGAATTTATGAAGGTGCAATCAATAAAACACAAATTGGCAACGATGTGACGTATCTTGCGAGGTCCCCTCCCATTTGCTAAGTATACACTAACAACTTAAAAAAAACATAATTTTTCCCAATGTTCAATCATACATTCACCCTAAATATGACTATTGAAAATATGCTTTTTTCATTCAACCGCTGTATGAACGAAAAAATCAATTCCGTTATAAATTACTAAGAAAAATAAAATTTGTTAACATTTTCGTTCAAATTAATTTGTAGAGGAGCTCGAAAAATACGTCAGTGTTACCAATTTGTGATTCACGGATGAAAACTTTAAAAGGTCATAACTTTCCTATTTTTAATCGGATATTGCTCAATCTTTCTTTAATTTTCCCTAAGATGTTGTTTGTCTTTTAAACGCCTCGATATTCAAAGAATTAATCTCATCGTCGCTAAATCTTATTCTTTGGGCAGTTTTGCCATAATAAAAGTCAATGTTTTGATTCTCCGATAATGTAAGACATGTGCTAATGTCACATTCGCAAGGCTAGTCTCTCTTGTTTTGTTTTGATGTTCATGCAACTTTTCTCCCTCTGGGTTTTATTAAAATTCTTACTTTAGTTTACAGAAAATGTCAATCTTTGTGTATCATCTTAATCTAGATGGAAAATGAGACCGATCTTGAGACATATACAAGGACATGCATTCCCCGCCCCGCAGCCCGTATCCTGTTATTCTAGTGCGGAATTCAAATGAGAGCCCAGTGTTTTTCCCCACTGCAAAACGAAATCAGGGTATTGTTTTGGAGAATTTTTTTCAGTAGCAGATCTAGAGGTTAATGGGGTACGTGCCCCCCCCCCTTTCCCCCGCCACACGGCTGTCTATACTGGGTCCACGCGTGCGCGCCCCTCTCCTCCCCCACCCCAACCGGCAGACACATTATTTTCTCCCATTGGCAGATTATGATCCTTTCTAGTGCTTATAAAAAATGTTGTTATAAAGAATCCTACTTTTGCCATTGGTTCGTTTCTTCTTTAGTTTCTTCCGTTCACAATCTCTCCCCACTATATCTATTTCTTTCACCCTCTCTATCACTTAGAATTTCATTCTCCATCTCTGTAGACAGCTTTGCCGCTCCATCTCTTCCACCTTGCACCTGTGATCTAGCGTCTAGCGAAAATAGTCTCAGTCTTGGGGACTTTCATCAGTCGTATGCTAAATGAAATATTACAAATATTATCCCCTGGTCATCGTCGAAACAAGGTTTCAACCCAATAATTTCATACACACCGATATTCCCTCTCATCTGTCCTGCCCCTTGTCATACTCCACCTAAATGCTCCCCCTTCTCCCAATTACATTTACTTTGTACATGTTTGTAATACATGTATTACCTACATGTATATTGTATATGGCTATGTTGTTTCTCATATATTTCGTTGTATTTTATGAGCATTATATTAATTGTTCATTGTGTCAATAAACTTCAATTCTTTCTTCAGTTTGAAGAAATTATTTGATATCAGTATGGATACGAAATCACGAAGCCCGTTTACATACTCTCACGTAACGGATAAGCCTTCTGGATTCATCCAATCTAATCATCATCATTAATCTATTTATAATCCAAAGAATTTCCACTCTAATCCTATATCCTATTATCTATGTCCTATTAAAGTCTTCCTACTCCCTCCCCCCTCTATCTCTTTCTCGCTTTCTCTTTCTCTCTTTCTCTCTTTCTCTCTTTCTCTCTCTTTCTCCTTTCTCTCTCCCTCTCTGTTTCTCTTTTCTTTTCAACCCCCTCTCCTCCTCTCTATCTCTTTATCTCTGTCTCACTTTCTCTTTTTAATCGGATTCCATCCGCAACAAAAATGGGGAAAATGCGGGAATAATCTTACGACGGAAATTCGTAAGACTGAATTGTTCCGACTCAGACTGTCGGAGCAGACAGACAAAGCTTAGATCATCGATCATGATCTATCAGATAAAACGAGAACCATCACAGTCGCAGCGGGTCATCTAAAATCGTCCAAAGGGGCATTTACACTGTCATCCAAACACGCCAAAAAATGCCAAACCGGAGCCTGGCCGCGATGTTACCAAGGGCAACTACGCATTACCGGCAGAAATGCCAATTCCAAAACATTCCAAATCGAAGTGTGATCTTTTGGCGTGTTTTGGCATGTTTGGCGTGTTTTGGCGTGTTTGGCAAGTATAAACGCTCGCAGTTGTAACATCGCGATGTTAGGTGACGTAACTTCAGGAGCGGAGCTAGATGTCGTCCTTAAAGAAAATGATAGAACGATATATACAAAGAATAACATAAGAGAAGGTGATAGAAGGAAGAAACAAAGAATAACATAAGGAATAACATAAGGAAAGATAGAAAGAGAAAGTGATAGACGGAAGAAACAAAGAATAACATAAGGAATAACATAAGGAAAGACAGAAAGAGAAAGTGATAGAATGATAAAAACAAAGAATAACATAAGGAAACACAGAAAGAGGGAGTGATAGAATGATAAAAAAACAAAGAATAACATAAGAGAAGGTGATAGAAGGAAGAAATAAAGAATAACATAAGGAAACACAGAAAGAGGGAGTGATAGAATGATAAAAAACAAAGAATAACATAAGAGAAGGTGATAGAAGGAAGAAACAAAGAATAACATAAGGAAACACAGAAAGAGGGAGTCAGTGATAGAATGATAAAAAACAAAGAATAACATAAGAGAAGGTGATAGAAGGAAGAAACAAAGAATAAAATAAGGAAACACAGAAAGAGGAAGTGATAGAATGATAAAAAACAAAGAATAACATAAGAGAAGGTGATACAAAAGGAAGAAACAAAGAATTACATGAGGAAAGACAGAAAGAGAAAGTGATAGAATGATTAAAAAAACAAAGAATAACATAAGAGAAGGTGATAAAAGAAATAAATAAAGAATAACATAAGGAAACACAGAAAGAGAAAGTGATAGAAGGAAGTGATAAAGAATAACATAAGAGAAGGTGATAGAAGGAAAAACAAAGAATAACAAGGAAAGATAGAAAGAGGAAAGTGTTTGCATCGGAGTGCCGCGCATGCACATTACCAACTGAAACACGCCAAAACATCACTGAGCTTTTCAGTCGGTGATGTTTCCGCACAAGTGTGAACGGGTGCGCGAAACATCGCGACTTTTCAAAATGAGGTATTTGACAGTATAAATGCGCCTCAAGTCGCATAGAGAAATTCGAAATTGCAAGATTGTGACCAACAAAACATGTCAAGGAGTTAGGAGAGCATTTTGATTTGACCATGGACCTACGTCCATAATTTGACATACCGAAAGTACACAAAACTGACCCCTCAATAAGGACTTGTGCCCCCCCCCTTTCCCCCCTCAAAATCCTGGATCGGTAACTCGAACATTAAATGTAAATAAAAACTGATAAATGGGGCGGAACCCTTCTGAAGACGAATATGGAATGTATCTTGTCCACCCCGCGGGCCGTGAAATCCTGGGCCTTCATAAAAATGGAGGGGGCCGAGAGGAAATGAAGCGTATTTTATTCTTTCCAGAACAATAATTATGTAATAATCACTACCTCAACATTGTAAATGATTTTTTTCATTATAAATATATAACTAGCAAACGAAATAATTTTTTCCCATCAGATATGAAGGGCTAATTTCTCAAAGAAATTATTTTCTCCTACGAACAAATTTTAGAAACTATTACTTCAGTCTCGAATAAGTTCTCTTTTAGGCAAGATATTTCAAGATGAGTTCTAATAAGGGTTTTCCAGGTCCTTGCTAATAACAAGACCGTATTGACTGTGATTGAATATTCTCTTCTAGGTCATTGACCTCTTGATGTAGATAGCAGTCTGTCCTTTCAGAGGGGATGCCAGATAAGGCTGGGTATCCATAATACATGATGTCAATTTTTCAATTTAACCTGCATTGATCTAAGTGGGTTGACGACTACTAGTTGGCCTTTCCACCTTTTTCTGGCTATTGCAGCACCTTACGACTTTAAATTTGAGATCTGACATGTCTGAGGTTTACATGGATTTGGGCACATCCAGGGGAGGTCAGAAATTTGCATAATTCTGAAGTGGAAAGTCGAGAAATTTGTTTCGATATAATTACATACCATGCATACAACCCAAAATGTGGTAGTGAGTCATTAAAGTAAATTAAGATAATTATTTTCCCGCCACTATACCTCCGATAGACCAGAGAGAGTACCGTACATATAGATGTGCTATCATTACCTTGCGATGATGAATATAGAAGAAATGAGTGCATTTGAACTTGTTAAAAGGCGGGTTGTATCCGCCTCCCCGGACGGCCGCTAATAAGGTGTAAAATCTCATCAGTGCGCGCCATTAAATATTTGACCCTGATTCTATTTTATAACGTTTTTTATACCGAAATAAAATGACAACAGGTGTGATTAAACAACCCACTAAAATAAAAAAAATAGTCAGGTTATCATTCTTGAACTATATTTCTCTCGTGAGTCGTGACTCTGGAGAACAAAAGTCTTTATGTGAACTTGATCCTCTTCCATCGTCTGTTTTCACGGGATGCATCGATGAACTTGTTCCTACCCTGACAAAGATTATCAACCAATCTTTGTCGTCTGGCTACTTCCCTGCACATTTCAAGGAAGCTTCGGTCCGACCTTTGTTGAAGAAACCACATTTAGACGCAGAGGTCTTTAGTAACTACCGCCCTATTTCCAGACTTTCATTTGTATCAAAGCTCATTGAGAGGGCGGTAGTCAGCCAAATTCAAAATTATCTAAATGAGAATAATCTGTATAGTTCTGCTCAATCTGCATATAGAGCTTTTCACAGCACAGAGACAGCTCTTGTTCGTGTCCAAAATGATATCTTGTGTGCTCTCGATAAGAAACAAGAAACAATATTAGTGCTTTTAGATCTTTCTTCTGCGTTTGAAACAATTGATCGTCATTGTCTTGTACAACGATTATCCTCACGGTTTGGGATAAGTGGAACTGCTTTGCAGTGGTTCATATCTTATTTGACTGGTCGTTCTCAGTCTGTTTCAATTAATTCTGTCTCCTCGAAGAAACACAATATGTGGTGCGGGGTCCCACAGGGCTCTGTCGCCGGCCCGTTACTTTTTATTATGTTTACGTCTCCCTTGCAAGATATCATATTGGCTCACAATATATCATGTATGACATATGCAGACGACGTGCAATTGTACCTAACATTTGATTCTGGAAATCGCTCTTCTTCTGTTCAGAAGATGGAAAATTGCTTAAAGGATGTTAGAACCTGGGCATTTCAGAATAAGCTTTCTCTTAATGACTCTAAAACCGAATTTCTTCATTTTCATTCCAAGTTTTGTTCTCATGTCCCACAAATCAGTTTACGAATTGGGCAGTCTGTAATTAAGCCATCCGTTATGGCCCGTAATCTTGGTGTTGTTATGGATTCTTCCCTTACTTTGTCTAAAAATGTTGATGCCATTTGTAAATCTGCTTTTGTAGCTATAAGGAAAATAGGGAAAATTCGTAGGTTTCTCGACCAGAATACAGCCCATCGTCTTATCCATGCTTTCGTCACATCTAGGCTAGATTGTTGCAATTCCCTTCTCTTTGGTCTTCCTGCAAAAATAACCTCAAAGCTCCAGCGTATCCAAAACACAGCAGCTCGTCTTGTTTCTTGTGTTCCTCGTACTTCTCACATTACCCCTGTTCTTCAAAAACTTCACTGGCTTCCTATCACTTCTCGCATTACCTACAAAATCCTCCTCCTTACTTTCAAGACTTATCATGGTTTTGCTCCTTCATATCTTTCTGAACTCCTTCCTCGATACACTCCTGTCCGGACTTTGCGATCTGCTTCTCAATCTCTCCTCTCTCGGTCTCACACTATTTCATACAAACAGTACGGTCAACGTTCTTTCGTTTATGCAGCTGCTTTTCTTTGGAACAATCTCCCCCTTCAAATTCGCAATGCTAGCTCTGTAAATTCTTTTAAAACAATGCTAAAAACACATCTCTTTAAGTCTTGTTCCTGAATAGCTCTTTTGACCTTTTGCCTTTTAATATATTTTGTGTAGATTACCGTAGGATACTATTAATTTAAGAACTATTTGTATTTTGGTTGTAAGTGATTTGTAATTATGTACATGTATTATTTTCATTTGCAAAGTTTAATGGTAATTTAAATTGATATAATTTGTAATGCAAATTCTGTTTCCTTTACTTATCAGCTATTTTCTTCTAAACCGCTTAGAGGCAATTTTGCAATTTGCGGTATACAAATATCTTATTATTATTATTATTATTGATGTAAAAGTCTTAGTTTAATAATGCTGCGTTAGAATCCGTAACGCTCACCTGCGTTTTGGTGTCCTTCGCCTTCTAAGTATAGTTGAGACTCCAGGATTCTGTCATAATTCCTATAAACATATTTTCATAATTCCTTTCGGAAGTTCAATGTTTACTTTGAGCGGTTATGGTGTTTGTAGGGCATGGACGAAAGATCAAATCGAGAGATTTCCTCCCGACTTCCGATATCCTTCGAGATGCTTCGCTCACATTGCTCGGAACATTCGTGCAAAGTTTTATAGATAAGTTTTACCCGGCTTAAGTATTTACAAGTACGGGGATTTTGAAAACTATTGTATACATTGCTCGTAAGAGACCCTAAAAAATATTCAAAAACATACTGAAGCTTGTTAATACAGCAAGCGGCTCCCCTCAATGCAAATGATTCAAAAACAAATTATAAGTACTTGTTGGAGTGGAGAGAAACAGCATTGTTTTGATTTGATTTGTTTAATTCGATATAGGGGTTTTTCAGCATTTAAAATAGAAGTCACCATAGACTGTATTAAATTGAATTGAATTGTATTAAATTGATTTAAACTGTTAAGATTTAGAGATGACAAGTGTTTGTGTCTGCGAGTGTTGTGTTTCGAACATTTTTTTCTTCTTTATAATGTGAGAGCGTGTACTCTTTGTGATTCTGGTATTTGTGACCACACAGAGATTGTTTCAAATTCGTTTTGCGTTTTCTTTGTCACGAGGGACTATAGCATGAAAATATTTCACGAAAATGACTGAAATTGAAGGGAAAGAGAACCTAGTCTGAATCAGCGAGGTTAATGCGAACGGGATGGTAGACAGCAAAGGCCAAAGTCAATGACATTTCTTCTCTCAGACTACTTTCCTTCTTTAGGGGTTGAAGCAACTCAACCTGTAAATCAGCTGATAGTTAGTTTACCTCTGTCAATAAGGGCCTTCCTTTGCGGACAGGCCACCAAGGTGGAAGTAAAACATAAACATTCATACTGGTGTGTAAAGGGAACATTGCCTCCGATTCTGAAGCAAAATCCTGGATTTAGCTCATGCTGCAATCATAATTATAAACCTTTAGGTCAGTCAGGAATCCCATGACTTTTACAAGCCGATCAGCTGTCTGATTTTAGAAATATTTATGATTGAAAATCGAAATTTTGTTTTTCGTTTTCCTAACGGTTTTGATAAAACTCTATTGGGGAAAATGAGTATGGTATAACCGGTCACTCAAAGATTTTTAACTTTTTGAGGCCTTCATGATCACTTTGAAGCGCAAGTTTTTAAGGGATTCAATAGACACTGGTCATTAGGGCCATGCATCTAAGATTTAATATTGTTAAACGATGCCTTCAATGCACGGGAGATTTATGAATACTCATACAATTATTATTCCCAATCACTTACATTTTATGATGATTATCGAACATAATATAGCAATCAGCCTATTTGCCATTAATGGTATTTATTTTGTCTTTACTTTCTCAAACCAATCTTTCCAAGCAATATTGGAGGAGCGGGCGCCTTTGAATGTTTGAAACAGATAAATGGCGCCATACAATAAACAATAATAAACAACAATAATAAACAACAATAAGGGATAGAGCAACGTCGATCTGGCGCTGCTCAGTGGCTGCCGGGCTCACGATCAATTGGGCAAAAAGAATTTCCGTTTCCGTTTAATAAAAATTTGGAGTGGACTATTAGGCTATTATTATTATTATTATTATTATTATTTATTATTATTATTTATTATTATTATTATTATTATTATTATTATTATTATTATTATTATTATTATTATTATTATTATTATTATTATTACCATTGGTGTGGATCATCATCATACATATTCTTAACGAGAACAAAAATAAGATGCAAAACATAGATTATGTGAAAATATAAATATAAATACAAAGACATGTAGGCCTGCACGCTGTATCAATAATTATTATTGGTTTTTCCCATGCCTTCCACTTAGTTGTGTGATGTTAGCTGTCTTTGCTGGCTTTAATGAAATATATTGATTGAGTTCTGGGTTTTTATCTGCCTCCTCAGAAAGCAAGTGATTTCAGAAGGACTAGCCTTTTATGATTGATTGCCATTTGTGTTTTCTTGTCATTAATCCATCTGACCCATTTCTGTATGATTCATGGTCATAATGGTATACTTATGCAGTGGCATAGTGTGAGTTTATACATAGAGAGGCTCTGGATCGATGGGGGGAGGGGGGTCGGAAATGAGACTTACAGGTCTAACGATTTTTTTATTTTTTTTTTGGGGGGGGGGGGTAGGAGGTGGTCCAAGAGTCTTCTTCTCTCATCCTGTTCCCTCTCCTTTTCTCCTTTCTTGTTTTCCTCGCTGTTCTTCTTTTCATTTTCCACTCGATGGGATGGGGTGGGGAGGGGGGAGGGGGGGGGGGGGGGCGTGGGGGGCACGTGCATCACTGTCACCTGTACTCGACAGCTTACTGAATTTCGAGAGAAAAAGAAAAGGATGCAATGGTCACGAAAACGTTGAATGGGTTAATGAAGATTGACGGTTACAGTGAATGAGCAGCGCGGCGTAATCGGACCCCTGGCTTGCAGGAAAGATGAATGGTCTTCCACTTTCTTATAATTCCTGTAACAAACAATTCATACAAGTCTTTCATTGAAGTGAACTTGATATCTTATCAATGAAATTAGTACATACAGGGTATGTATGTCCTTCATGAATCTTAGTCATTAAATGGACATAATTCTTAAAATAATGTTTAGGAAATGTATGATTGCTGTCAAGGAAGGGGTTGAACGTCGGTTGAATGTATCATTCTCTTTCACTCTTTCTTGTCTTTTTGAGAATGAAGGTGACTTTAATGACTCAATGAGAACAGGTTAGTCATTCAAATTCCTGTGGAACTTGAATGGAAAAATTTAAGGAAAGAAAACAAGAGAGAGGGGAAAAATATTAATAAGAGTGTGAGTGACAAGGAGAATAAGACGACTATAAAGACAACAATGCAAGTGAAGACATTGATCATTGGTAAATGACAGAAATGATGATGACAACGACGATGACGATGAAGATAATGATGATGATGATGATGATGGTGACGGTGATAGTGATGATGATGATGATGGTGATGTATTGGTGTTAGTGTTGGTAAAGTTTTGGCAATATACTGTGAAGGAGGTAGACTTAACCCAAAGAAGAAGAAGAAGAATGATTCAAAATCAATAAAATTGATACTTGTGTGTTGACACAGATATTTTATTGATATTGACTATTATTTGGAGTGACATAGAACTTATTTTCTTTTATCTCTCATTTTCTCTGACTCCAGTGTTACAGATGTTAGTCTCTCCATCGATGGCTGGTCGAGGAAGGGGTCGAGGGAGGGGAAAAGGTCGCTACCAGGTCACGTGTCCTCCAGGATTTAAACGAGAAAAGGGTCTTGGATGCAGAGGTAAAAATGTGGTTCTAGAAATTGTCCTCCCTCCATTCCAGGGGCGTCACATTATAAGAGAGAGAGGGAGAGAGAGGGAGAGCGAAAAAGAGAGAAAATGAGAGAAAAAGAGAGAGAAAGAGAAAAAGAGAGAAAGAGAGAGAGAGAGAGAGAGAGAGAGAGAGAGAGGGAGAGGGAGAGAGAGAGAGAGAGAGAGAGAGAGAGGGGGGGGGGGGGGGGGTCGCTGATGGTTATACACCCATCAGTTCAAAATCATTGTCTCGGGTTGTTAGGAGTTTGTCCAGTTTGTTGAAACAATGAACTGTCACATTTCACTTTCAAGATAGTCGAGCGACCCTCCACCCTCCTTTTAATTCACTCATGAAAACTGCATGTTCACTTCAAGATATTGGTACTTCCTCACCTTTGTACAATGTTAAAATAATCACGAGTAGGTCTACATTCTCCAATCTTCATGATTCATTACACAGTCTGTGCATATAGTACAGTATGGTCACGATTCAGGTCAGGATGGTCGACATCTTTGACTTTGAGTTAGACTTTTTGTATGCTGCCCTCAGTGACAATAAACATTATAGTGTGATTCTTTGCAGACGACATCCGAGAATAAAAGTCATAGATAATCTAGACTATTTTGTTGTTGATAGATCATTGTTTGTTGCTGAAGACATGGTAAGATTCTTTGACGTGATCATTTGAAATAAAACATTTCGACTTGTACATATAGGTCTAGACACTTGACTTGACATCCGGATGAAGAATATTATAGACATGATGCTGATATTGTTTATTCGGTCCCACATGTTCAATAATATGTTGTGTTATTCTGATTCCTTCCAGATATCAATGAATGCCAAGTTGGAGGAGTATCACAATGTGGACAGCTTTGTGTCAATACTCTCGGGTCTTACCACTGCTCATGTCTGCCGGGGTATGCCATTGGAGCAGACGATTGGTCCTGCTCTGCTGGAGGTTTGTATAAGAATTCTTCCAATCATGATAATGTTACATTGAAATGAATGATAATGATTGCATTATGACAATCAATGATGGTGGTGGTACTGGTGGTGATGATGATGATGATGGTGTTGGTAATGATGATGATGGTGGTGTTGGTAATGATGATGATGATGGTGGTGGTACTGGTGGTGATGATGATGATGATGATGGTGTTGGTAATGATGATGATGGTGGTGTTGGTAATGATGATGATGGTGTTGGTAATGATGATGGTGTTGGTAATGATGTTGATGATGATGATGATGGTGTTGGTGATGATGGTGATGGTGTTGGTAATGATGATGGTGGTGGTAGTGGTGGTGATGATGATGGTGTTGGTAATGATGATGATGATGGTGGTGATGATTGTGGTGGTGGTGGTGGTGGTGATGATGATGATGATGGTGTTGGTAATGATGATGATGGTGGTGTTGGTAATGATGATGATGATGAAAAAGATTATGATCAATGATGATGAGGAGGAGGAGGAGTAGGAGTAGGAGGATGCATGGTGATATAGATGATGCTGATAATAATGCATAACAATGACAAAGGATGAAAATGCAAATGACATTGATGATTTTTATCATTATTATGAAGAAAAAACAAAAGTATTGACAAATTCTACTGAATTTATCCTCTGAACTAGTATAATCCATGATTTTTGGCATTTTGAACACACTAGGCAAAATTTTTTATTTTTTATTTTTTGCCTTTTAACATGTGCCTCTAAATCTTGCCTCAATATTTGCTACAGGACAAGAACCAAAAATCATCTACAGCCACAGAGACACCATCTCAGAAGCAGACATCCAAAATGCATTACCAGGGCAACAGATTGCAACCAACCTTGACACTGTCCTCTCATTGGACATCCATCATAGAGAGAGGATGATGTTCTGGATCGATAGGAGTACCAACAGGATTGAAAGGATGCCACTCGATGGTGGAGAGATTCAGGTAAGAATTCATACCGTCACTCTTGTTAGAGGCACTGAAGATGAAGATGGTGTCTGTATGGAGCCAGAAGGGCTTTAACCCATATACTTTAATACAGGGTTAACACCCTTCTGGCTCTAAACAGATGATATATTAATCCTATCGCTACCATACAACCAAAATACCTTTAATATCAGTGCCTGTAGTATTACAAAAGGTAATCTGCAAAAAAAAAAAAATACAAACTGAAAGGGTAATTCAGCTAGGGCGTATTTAGGATATCTCGTCTATTTTCAGAGAATTTGGGGTAGTGCCATTTCCATTCAAGGAATATACCAAATAATTTGAATAATATAGTATGATGAAGATCTCATTATCTCTGCACCTCTATTCTTGTTTAGCTCATAGACTCTATCAATTGATACCATCAAGAAATATTTACTTATAACTGAACTACCATCCGCTTTTTTCTCTCTTTGTGCTTAGAAATGATGTACCGCTATACTCGGAATGAGTTCATATTATAGAAACTTGATATACGAATGCCTGGATATTTATATTTTGCTTCATTATTGTCTCCTTTTCTTTGCTCAGCATATAGTATCCAGACATATGCATACTCCGGAGAGCCTAGCTGTAGATTGGGTTCATAATAAGATCTATTGGACTGACTACAGACTCAAACAGATTGAGAGATGCGATCTAAACGGTTCAAACAGGGAGGTCGTCTTCAGTACCGGTAAAAGAAGACCTAGAACCATTGCCTTAGACCCATTTGAAGGGTGAGTTGATGGAATCAATCTGTTTGAAAGAACTTTTTGAAACAGATTTAGAGTTGTGACCTTAATGGGTTACACTGAGAGATTGTCTTTAGTACTGGTAAGAGGAGACCATTGCTAGACCCATTTGAAGGTTGAGGTGATGGAATTTAAGTCCTTTTGAAAGAACTTGGTCATGAGCTATATATAGTTGTCAATTCTAAGCAAATGTACACCGGAGCATATAAATTGATGAATCCATGTATTAAATCTATTAAACTCTTTAGTTTAACCCTGAGATAAACTCAGGTGACCACCAATTTGTTGTTTTAATTTTCAAGAAATGTAATGGATGTTCAACCTCAAGAAATCCTTGTTACTCTGTGGATCATTTGTTCGTTCATTTATTTTTCTCCCATCCTCACCGCTGAGGGTCGGGGGTCATGGATTCATACACCAATGTTCTCCACCGTCTCCTCTCTCTCTCTCGCTGTTTCTGTGCATTCTGCAAGGGGTCTCCCTGTCCACTGTTTATCTGTGGATATACATACCTTACTTGTTCTTCATGAGAATCTGGATCTCTAGGAAGAACAGAGCCATTTTAATAATGACTCTGAATAGAGCATTCCAGCCGCTTTTAATTCTTGATTTGTATTATATTTGTACACTGTATTCTTGTATGTATTTGAATTTTTATACGAAAAATAAAAAACCAAACCAAACCAAGAAAACCTTTTCTCACACACACCTCAAAGCATCAGAAACAAACAATTTTAAATTCAAAATTTATATGTTCCCCTTAATTAGAAAATTGTTTAGTCATTAGGGTCTTTGAGAAGTAACTTATGTTCATATACCTTTCTTTCTTCTCCCCATTTCTCTGTCTGTCTGTCTCTGTCTCTCTGTCTCTCTGTCTCTCTCCCTCCCTCTCTCTCTCTTTCCCTCTCAGGTTCATTTTCTGGAGTGCATCAGGTAAAGCAGACAAGTTAGAGAGAATATCAACCAACGGCAAGCATACCAAGCGAGTCTCTAAGAACAATCTGAAAGTGATCCGCAATCTCGCTGTGGATGTGATCGATAAGAGAGTCTTTTGGTTGGACATTGGGAAACGAAGGATAGAGTCAGCTAACTATTTAGGCAAGAAGAGAAATACAATCATGGAGAAAATCAGGTAAATTTCAAAAATATTTATATAAAATTGGAAGACTTTGAGTGTGATACAAGAATATATTATTTGAGCTATGTCAATATTGGACGAGTCGAAGATGAGTCCAATATCGTCATAGATCTATTCATAGATCTCTCTCTAATGGGTGATGCAATCATGTCATTATTCATCAAAGATGATAAATTTCTCCTCTTGATATATGATTCATATTTGAATTCTTTATTCTTTATAAAGGGGACTACACTGTACAGGTTTAGCTTTGCAATGTTAGTCAATTCATATGAAACATATTTATCGGAAGGTTATAAGGGAGGCATCATCACCATCATCATTGACTCTCACTCATTTGTTTTGTTTTACAGCCCTAATGCATTTGGTCTAGCAATTTTTGAGCAGAAGGTGTACTGGGCAGACTCTGTAGAGAGTAGTATCCACAGCATTGTCAAGTATGGAGATAAGGAGTCGAGAGTGGATTGGAGTATATTCATTGAGAGTAGTCCTAAAGCTGTGTGTATCAACCACCCATCTACACAACCATCATATGATGTAGCAGGTAAGATAATCAAACATGGCCACCTCTTTATAAAGGCCACCTGTGTATAGTGGTCAACTATGTATGGAGTATTTAAGCAGTCCTAATTATGTGTGTCTGTGTTTAACCATCCATCTACTCAACCATCTTATGATGTATCAAGTACGATATAATGTCAAACCTGTCTATAATGGTCACCTGTGTTGGTTTCCTCTTAGGGGACCTAGAAAATTGTTAGGAACTACCTGTTTTACCTAAAATTGCCTCTCTCTCAGTTGTGGTTGAGTCGTATGTAGGCATTGATAACAGTTATGAGTGCTATTTAACAATCCAAGATGTTTTCACTGATGATATCCTCATCAACATTGAGAGATTTAAAAAATCTATCATAAGTAATCATGATGTCCTTTCCATTTTACAGGATCATTTAACTGTAGCACACACAGTGACTGTCAGATTGACCTCCCTGACCTGACCTCTGACCCCTCACGCTCCTACCTCATCTACGCCAACACCACCAGCATCCATCGCATCTATGCAGATGGGTCAGGTCACATGACCATCGCTAAGGCCGGCCTCAACAACATCTCCACCATTGAGTTTGACCCCCTGGAGAAGATGGTCTACTTTGCGGATCATGGGAGGGGTGTGATAGAGAGGGTCGGCACCGATGGGCGTGGCCTGGAGGTGGTGTCGACGAGGGGCGTCGAATCGGTGGAAGGATTGGCTATTGATTGGATGCATAGGAGACTGTATTGGGTTGATTCTGTGTGAGTATACATTTTGTAACTTCAATAAATAATAATAAATAATAATAATAATTAAAATGGTGCTTATAAAGCGCTTACCACCGAAGTCTCTAAGCGTGACAGTCTACCATTTATCTAACTGATGGAAACTTTACCAGGAACTTAACAGGCTTTTAATGGGTAATCCTTATGTGGGGTGTGTTTGAAGAGATGGTAGAATCTCTATCTGTGTACACGAGATTAACACAATCTGTGATATCCTAGATCGATATTAGCAAAGTACTATCTGCAGATAATATTGCATTGGAAAGGTATATTTGTGATTTAAACTCCTCGCAATTGTGACCACTCTTAAATTTGCAAATGAGAGCACTGTTAATAAAAATAACCAGAATGAACTGTTCAGATCAAGTTACAGAAGAAACCATTGATTACTTGACGTTAGTGGGATTTCCTTGAGTTTACCTTCATTTCAGGTAATGCACGCTTTATCTTTCTTGTATTCTAGTACATGTACCTGCAATAAAGTCAGTATTAAACATCCCATGTTTAAACCAGATGTGTGTTATTATGCTTCTTTTCAGTGGGAGCTACATAGCTACTCAGAGTCTTTACCCAGGTAGCAGACACACTGTACTCATGTCAGAGTTGGATGAACCACATGGTATCGCTGTTCACCCTGCTTTAAAGTAAGAAGATTTTTTTGTATCTCGTTTCTATAAGTAGATTTGGAATTTTGACCTTTTTTGTGCATTTATTTTTTTTCTACACAATATTTGATAGCTTTTGCAATGATTATAGTTGTGAAGTAAGTTGACTTTAAACCTAAATGATTTGCAATTAGTTTTAGAACCTCCTGATTTTAAGTTTTTACTATTTTTTTAACTATTTTAGTTCATGTCTGTCTGTGTTTTCCAGGATGCATTCCCCAGTAATTGGAGCATATGACACAAATGTTTGTAAAAAATTGTATACCGTAAATCTCTGTGTAGAAGACGCACCTATGTATCTATATTTTGGGCAGCAAGCCAGGTCCGTGTTAAAAAACCCACGCGGGAAAGCACTTTCAGTTGCAGTTAGAGGCGCCGATTTGTGCTTGTGAACTTGTCACAAATAATAGTAACAATGTCGTTTTTAGAAGAATGTGTAAGATCATTAGTAAATTAAAAACATGAAGGACCTAAGATGGAACCTTGTGGTATGCTGTGTGTAATAGAAGAAGAATTGGAGGAATTGTTATTATAAACTACATAGATCTATCAGTAAGATTACTTTAAAACCAAGATGACAGACAAATTTGAGTGTTGTTCTAGTTTCTTTTTATGTACCTGTGTATAAGACGCACCCCCGACTTTCTATTTTTTTTCGGCGGCAAAAAAGAGCGTCTTATACACAGAGATTTAGGGTAGCCAGTTTGACCTGATTACAAAACCAAAATCTATGATTTTACACTTTGCTATGTCTTTCTCTGATTAATACCAATGTAATGAGTTAACATCTATTTCTCTTCCCTAGCATCATTTACTGGAGTTCCTGGGGGGAATCCCCTAAGATCGAGGCAGCAAGGCATGATGGGAGTAACAGAGTGACGGTAGCAGCATCACCCGTACGTCCTACCAAGCTAGCCATAGACTACACACATAACAAGGTTCTGTGGATCGATGCTGGGCTCAATACTATCAACGAAGCTGACCTGGATGGGACTAACCATAGGGTCATCAATAGAGGGGGTAAGACTGTCATTGAGATCACTTGTCCATTAAATGATCCACATTGTCTAGAAGTCTGATTTCTAGAAAAGTTTTTAAAAAGTCCTCTAACTATAAAGCAGAGAAGAACGGTATAAACACTGATGAGGCTACCCTGGGTAAACAAGAAATATTTGTATTATCATCATTATTATTATTATTATTATTAACATTAAGGTACATATGGTCTTCATTATTTGTGGGAAAGAAAGATGTATGTCAGCCATATGAAGAAATGCAGTAGACTTTTTACATTACGAGCTAATTTCTGAATTCTAGAGCGAATTTCAAGAAGCCACTTTGTTCTGCCAGCCACGTTGTGTATAATCCATAAGCTCTTAAAAGGCTTATATTGTAAAGATCAGTTAGATTATTTATTACAAGTGTTAAAAGAGCTGCACATTTATGAACCTGTTATATTCCATAAAAATTGGACACAACTGATATAAAGATATTGACTCTGTCGTTGAGGAAGCAAAATCTGAATTAGTGGAAGGATAAACATTTTGATAATGATTGCAAAGAAATGAGAGTATGACAGATGTTTAGATTATGACCCCGTTCTTCTTTTCTACTTACAGAACTTCAGCATCCGTTTGGTCTAGCCCTGTACGGTGAGCTAATGTGGTCCACAGACTCAGAACAACGGGAAGTCCTAGCCCTGGATCGAAACAATGGAGAGAAACGGGTCGCATTCAGTGGTGATTGGATCATACCAGTAGATGTTCATTTGATTCACAGTGGCAGAAGAGTTATAGGAGGTGAGTAGTGGTAATGTTTATTAGGTGGCGTTGGTGATGGTTGTGATGGTGGTGATGATGATGGAGTTATTGGAGGTTAGTAGTAGAAATAGTTGTCAGGTGGCAGTGGTGATGGTTGTGATGGTGGTGATGATGATGGAGTTAGTGGTGGTGGTGGTGGTGATGGTGATTGTGGTGATTGTGATGATGATTTTGTTAGTGGTGGTGGTGGTGGTGTTAGTGGAAGTGGTGGTGATGGTGGTGCTGGTGGATGGTAGTACTAGTCATGATTGGATCATGTATATTCGTATGTACCAGATGTTTATTTGATGTAAAGTGGCAGCAGAGTTATAGGAGGTGGGTTGAAGGCCTGATTCTAATTGGTATACTTGAGTCTTATGCTCCACCCCTTTTATCTCTCTCTCTCTCTCTCTCTTCTTGTTGATGTCTTCCACCAACTCCTCTCTTCTTTGTCCAGTAGTAAAGGTCTTAGCAGAATTCAATAGAGTGTTTGCATATTATTTCATGGGAGGTAACTTTCATGGAATGAGCAGGAGTACCAAATACCATTTATCAGTTCTTCCTTTGAAACATGTATAGCGCCATCTAGTGACTTTTTAAAAACACATTCTTCTACAACATCGTATTGACCAATCTTTTGGAGAGAGCAGAATTCTGTGTAGTAACAATATGATATTACAAATTGAGATTAACCAGAAATCTAGACAACTGTACCAAAATCATCTGTACCAAACTACTTTTGATATTCTATGAGTTCATTCAGAAATAGGTGAAGAAGAAAAGATTTCTTAAAACTTTTTCCAAGGGATGTTTATTCTGTACACTTCCACATATGATTGTTCCTGTCGACACGTTTTTACATTATAATTTGTTCCATTGATAAATGGATCTTTCTTTGTGTTCTTGATTTGTTCTCTTCTTTTTATCATTTTTTCAATTTCTATTTTTCTTTGTCAGATATTGATCCATGTCAAGTGTTTAATGGAGGCTGTGAGCAGATCTGTATCTATGCACATACCAACCAAGCTATCTGTAACTGTGAGACAGGGTATCATCTGAGGAGAGATAGAATATCATGTGAAGCAGGTAAGATCAAGATTAAGATTAAGATTTAGATTAGATTAAGATTAAGATTAGGATTAGATTATCTATGCACATACCAACCAAGCTATCTGTAATTGTGAGACAGGGTATTATCTAAGGAGAGCTAGAATATCTTGTGAACCAGGTAAGATTAAGATTAAGATTAGGATTAGATTATCTATGCAGATACCAACCAGGCTATCTGTAACTGTGAGACGGGGTATTATCTAAGAAGAGCTAGAATATCTTGTGAACCAGGTAAGATTAAGATTAAGATTAGGATTAGATTATCTATGCACATACCAACCAAGCTATCTGTAATTGTGAGACAGGGTATCATCTGAAGAGAGATAGGATATCATGTGAACCAGGTAAGATCAAGATTAAGATTAGGATTATATTATCTATGCAGATACCAATCAAGCTATCTGTAACTGTGAGACAGGGTATTATCTAAGGAGAGCTAGAATATCTTGTGAACCAGGTAAGATTAAGATAAAGATAAAGATTTAGATTAGATTAAGATTAAAATTAAGTTTAGATTATCTAAGCACGTACCAACCAAGCTATCTGTAACTGTGAGATTGGTTATCATCTAAGGAGAGATAGAATATCTTGTGAACCAGGTAAGATTAAGATAAAGATTAAGATTTAGATTAGATTAAGATTAAGATTAAGTTTAGATTATCTAAGCACGTACCAACCAAGCTATCTGTAACTGTGAGATTGGTTATCATCTAAGGAGAGATAGAATATCTTGTGAACCAGGTAAGATTAAGATAAAGATTAAGATTTAGATTAGATTAAGATTAAGTTTAGATTATCTAAGCACGTACCAACCAAGCTATCTGTAACTGTGAGATTGGTTATCATCTAAGGAGAGATAGAATATCTTGTGAACCAGGTAAGATTAAGATAAAGATTAAGATTTAGATTAGATTAAGATTAAGATTAAGTTTAGATTATCTAAGCACGTACCAACCAAGCTATCTGTAACTGTGAGATTGGTTATCATCTAAGGAGAGATAGAATATCTTGTGAACCAGGTAAGATTAAGATAAAGATTAAGATTTAGATTAGATTAAGATTAAGTTTAGATTATCTAAGCACGTACCAACCAAGCTATCTGTAACTGTGAGATTGGTTATCATCTAAGGAGAGATAGAATATCTTGTGAACCAGGTAAGATCAAGATTTAGATTAGATTAATATTAAGATTAAGATTGGATTATCTATGCACCTACCAACCAACCTACCGGTTGTGAGACATGTGTTCATCCACAGAGAAATAGGACTCTTGCCAACCAGGTAAATGTTTGACCTATATCCATACACACATAATAGCAGTTTTAATTTCTTTTGAGCAAAGGGGGGGGGGGGGGGGCTCAGGAGCAACCTTCCCTTTTCCTGTAAATATCTTTAAGTTGTGCTTGCTACATAACAAGTTATTTGTAAAGCCATGTAGAGAAAATGATATATCCAGGATTACCTGTAGATGTGACCTAGTTGTTAACTTTTACGATAATGATAGTTTCTTGTAAGTACACTGTATGTAGCCCTGGTATCTGCCAAGTCTCACCAAGATACTGATATGCATGTAAAGAATAGATTTCAACATTTTGCTATGCTAAGTTGTTGGGATCGAATCGTCTGCTGAGAGCTATATAGTGGAACGCCAAGCTAGCATTCTTCTGGCTCCCAGAGCATCCTTTGTGCGGAGGAAGATCATTGCTCACTGTTTGGAGGATTAATGTAAGACGGGTCAGTAATTAATAGGTTAATGTGTGAAAGCCTGTACAGCCTAACCACTAACAAGATAGGATAATAGGATGAAATTGTTTTGCTTTGATTGCTTGTGATTGCCGAGGAAGGGAGTGGTTTTGAAAGAAATATTTTATTACTTCTCAGCTTTTGTTTAATGATTAACTAATTCAATGGTTGATAATGAGAAAAAGGAGATTCTGCGTCAGAGAGAGAGAGAGAGAGAGAGAGGACAAAAAAAGAGAGGGGGGGGGGGAGAAAGAAAGAGAGAATGAGAAAGCGAGAGAGAACGAAATGAGAGAGAGAAAGGGAGAGATAGAAAAAAAAAAAGGGGAGAGAGAGAAAGAAAGGAGAGAGAGAGAAAGAGAAAGAGAGAGAGAAAAGGAGAGAGAGAGAGAGAGAGAGGTGGTCAGGAGATGAATTTAAGTTGTGTTTGAATTAAATTACCAGTAAACGATGTACTCTTTATACAGATACATGTAGAAAAAGAAAGACAAATATTTGATAAGAAAAAAAGAGAGTGTAAAATAATTATTACAATTACAGATGACGATTCACTGTAAAGCACACAAAATGAATGATAAAATCAGAGATACAGAAATAAGGGGAAAATGCTGTAAAATTGACAATTGAATGGCAAGAATGAATAGATTGATCACTTAAATCATGAATTATGATAACTTACTAGAGATCAAGCGATGCTTCATTTTAAAATTGTTTCTTTTTAACAGAGTTAAAAAGAGAGTATTGATTTGGCAAAATTTTTCAGTTATTCCAGCTCTAGATAGCAAAAACATATTTTTAATATACTAACTGTGTTAAGCTTTGTTGAAAGTACTTTACAAGACATTACAAGTTGCATCCCTAGTCCTCTTGAAACATGAAATGATCACACTGCTGTCCGGTGCATCATAATTAATAATATTTGACAGGGGAGAGGAAACAACCATTTATCAGGGTTTTTGTACTCTATTCTGCTCATGTATTATCACTACCCTAAATGAAAGATTGCATTCTTTAAATAATTTTCACCGTAATCTGATTATAGGTCCGCAATTATGTATTTTATGATCATGATGATGAATTAATGAGTTAGCAGATATTGTTGATTTTGAAGACTTGTAAAGGAGTGGTTTAAACACTCTGTAAGGGATACAGAGTGTTGTAACCCTGACATTGCACATGGGTCCTTGAGCAAGGCCTTTTCCTTTTCATATTTTCTCTGTAGCAAGGTATAGCCTATATCATCTGTTTGAAGCCCAAAAGGTGTTAACTCATATACTGTAAGAGATAATGCCCTTCTGGCTCCAATTAGACAATATATGTGGTACCAGGAGGGTGTTTCACAAAGATCCTAAGTTGAACTTATCTCTAAGTTGGACTTAAAAATTATGGAAAGCCGTTAGCATCTTTGAAAATATTTTCTAAAAGTTTTTTTGAAAGGCATAAAATGTTGATTCAAGTCATTCATGTTTTCTATCATCAAAGAAATTTCATGTTCTGGATGTGGAATTTATAAAAAGTCTAAAATACTTGGAATTTCTGCTTTTGAATATATTTCATTTTTAGGCTCCAATGGCTGTCCATAACTTTTAAGTCCAACATGGTGTTAAGTTCTACGTAGGATCTTTGTGAAACACCCCCCTGGTATGATGCAAATATATACAGTCAAACCTGCTTTAGTGAACACCTGTATAGGAAGACCACCTGTCCACAAAGACCTCATCTTTTTGTTGAAACGGTTTCTCCTTGAAACATGTAATAAAGCAACCTGTACATAAAGACCACCTGTTATAAAGACCATTTTACTTTTCTCCCATGATTGGTCTTTATAGACAGGTTTCACTGTATATGGTTTGAGCTAGTTTAACGTCATTAAACATGTGTATACACCAGACATTCACCAACAATCCTATTAAGCTGATCTCGTTGGTTAATATCTGCTTGGCACCTAAAAATTAATGATTGGTGGAGGCTCTGGTATAGTTCACCTATGTTTTGTTTCATTGTTTTTTTTCTTGGCAGTGACCTACCTTATCTTGATCTAACTATTTTTGGTGTTATTTCCCTAATCTAGTTTCAGGTCCTCCTCTCCCTGTTTTTCACTTTGCCTTTTGTTTAAATCATCTTATTTTACTGCTCTTCCTTGCATAACACCCCAATTTTAATCTTTCTCCTCATAGAAGGAAAAACAAATATTTTATTTAAGTAGAAGGATTACATAATCAAATAGTCTTTAAATGTAGGAAAATCATTTTTGGGAACAGTAATACTACTATAATTGCTTTCCAGATCTTTGAGTTGTCCTATAAATAAACAATCATTACATAATGCTCTAAATCCATGGACCCCATCATCCATGGAAAGACTCACAATTAATGTTGGGTTTGAGCAAAGGCTTTCAAGATTGTGACTGTAAATCTGTATTTGCCATGGATCAAAACTTGGAACTGTTCTATTTTGGGGGGTACATACTGTATGCCCTGTACATGAGCCAGAAGTCAATAGTGACAGTTTCCTGATTATTGCATTGGTCAACCTAAGTTTGTAAAAAGGTAAATTATTAAAATGATTCTGAAGACACAGGTGTTAGGATTATAAGACTGACCACAAGTAGGTTGAGAGACTCAGTATGAGGGTAGGGGGCTTAACATGGGGGTACAGAGATTAACATGGGGGTGAGGGGATTAACATGGTGTTAAGTCTGGTGTGAAATCTATATTTATGAAGTTAGTACAGGATTTCCTTCTTCTAAATTAAGGATTCTAATCAAGTACTTGACTCATCACAATTAACAGATGAAGTGACTTTGTTTTAGCACATGAGTTGAAGTCAAATCAATGTGGAATAAAAATAGAATTTTTGGAGATAGCTAGAAAAAAGCCAAGGGTTATTTTAATTCAGATCATTATAGAATCATAAATGAAAGGAATAATAATAATATTTAATTTTTATATAGCACTTAATACAAATGTCTCTAAGCGCTTTACAAATATACTATTACCCCGGTCATTGGATTCAGTGCTTGCCCGCACACACTGTGTGCACAATCTCCACTCCCTGGGGAGCATCCCAGACGGGAGTTACTTGACGCTCGCAAGCTGTCTGACCAACAATGACGGTCGCATCCTACCGGGTACCCATTTAATACCTGGGTGGAGAGTAGCAAGTGCAGGTTAATATCTTGCCAAAGGATATTAGTGCTGTGTCGGGATTCGAACCCTCGACCTTCGCATCTCCATGCAGTCAAGGGCCTTAAACCACTTGACCACGACACTCCCACTTCATATTCATATTTTTGAAAATGACAAATGAAATGGGCTTGAACACATATCCTTGAAATATTCTGTCCTAACACTTTTATGATAATTATTTCAGGAAAATGTGCCCTAAGAAAGAAAGCAAATTGCAGTACAAGGTACTTTTCATTAAAAAATGTTTCATAAAGCCAAAATCTTTACTTCAAAATCTCTAGGTTTCTGTGCTGAGTTATAAAGATATAACAAAAAGTGTGTCAACTTTTCTTTGGGTTTGAAGATATTTCTGATCTCAAGTACTCTAACAATATTTCATGTGCATCGCATGTTTCAAGCTAAATTTGTAGTTACTTTCAATTTCAATGTCTAGAGAATAAATATGGATGATTAATGCAGTGTGAACCAATTCATCATAGTGCAATATAATTATTAAGAAACATTTTTGAGGATGATGGTCCCCAACCTTCAGAAATCAAAGTACATTTTAAAATGAGTAATTTCCTCATGTCATGTTACATTTTCTACACTAAGAAGACAGGATGGATATAGACTCATTCCATCAAACCACGAAATCCAGAATTAGGGGGCCGATGGAAATTCAAGAGTTCCTTGTTTCGTGGATGAAACTATTGTCTTGAGACCACATACTTGGGATGTCATACGTACTGCTGTACAAATTCTGTCATATCTTGGAAACCCCACCCTAGCATACTCAGAGTCTCTTTGTCATAATTACCGTATATTGTAGTTTAAAGTTCAACACAACAGAATTGAGAATTATTGGGACGATAGAAATTCAAGAGTTCCTTTGTTTCCGAGATGAAAGCCGTTCTCTAATGACCACATACTCCCATCATAAGGCACTTTCTGATGTCATATTGCTGTACAAATTCTGTCATATCTTGGAAACCCCACCCTTGCATACTTGCTTGGAGTCTCTTTGTCATAAATACATTGTAGTTTAAAGTTCAAAACCACAGAATTGAGACTTATGAGGCCTATGGAAATTCAACAGTTCCTTGTTTCCGAGATGAAAGCTATTGTCTAAAGACCACATACTCCCATCATAAGGCAATTTCTGATGTCATATTGCTGTCCATAGGAATTCCGTCATATCTTGGAAACCCCACCCTAGTAATTCCAGGGCAGCTTTGTCATAATTCTAGTTAAAGGTCTATGCAAAATAAAAGAATTTAATATATATCTTAGATTTATTACAATATATTATTTCTGACTGATGTAAAAATGGAGGTCATATAATCTTAATGAAATTTGAGACATCATGGCATGATGGACATATTTGAACCATAATCAAAATTTGTCTTAAATGCTATATATTTTTCTTTTGATTAAGAAATTCTAACATAATATTTGTACTTTTTGCTTTCCCACTATTGCGTCACTTCTCGATTCTATTTTCAGTTTCCCCAAGACTCTCTTTGACTTTCCCTCATGAGAATTAATATGTATTGTTTGAATAAATACTGCTTTCGAAGCAAATTGGATGATGTGTGTGTGTGTGTGTGTAGTGTGTATTGGGTTTTAACAGACGTGCATCAATCAGATATGAAGTTGGCATTGGCCCATATATATGTTTCCAATGTCATTCTCATCCTCTCTACATCAAGGAATTGGAAATCTAACAACTCTAAAGGATGCTTGCATGATGACGATGTTTTGTTAGGTCGAGTCATGGTTCCCGCTAAATCTGAAGATCAAATCTTTTCAACTGGAGATATTATCTTTGCACACCAGGAAAGATTTATAAGACATTAAAAGTGATTCCACATGATTTATTTGGTAATGGCTCATTTAAATATCTCAATTGTTATTTTGACTGTCCCCAAAGAAAATCAGTATCGGTACCTTCAATTGTTTTCCTGGAAGAAAAAATCATGAATAACATATTTATCATCAATTTTTTGGCTGTTTTACGAAATTCTGCTGTGACTCAGTAATCCAACACAATGGCTGGGCACATCCCCTGTCAAGACAGATTTCCTGACTTTCAAAAAACAGACAAGATTGAAGAGAAGCAACCAGTTGGTCTGTCAGTCTATTTCTATTCTCTTCATTCTAAACTATAATCCAATCTTGAGAGGTTTGAGTCAAATGTTTCCATGTTGCTTGGAAAAATAAATAAATGTATAAGCCAATTGAATGCTGAATTCTCTCTTTCCCATATGTTTGATCCATCTGGTGTGGAATTTGTGGAATTCTTGTTAATGAATCTTTGAGTTTTCAAAGCAAGTTGGTGTGGGAATTTCTTATTAACTGTGTTAGTATGATATCTTGTAGAAACAAAAGATGTTCCTAAATGGTCTACTCCTTAATTGGTTGTGTATTGATGCCCTGCCATATAAGTGTGGTAAATGTAATAAAATATGGGTGAGAACACAATGGGGAAACTAAAATAACTTGCAAATTGTTGTTCATGCATGTATATTTATATAGAAGTGTCGTAGTCGAGCGGTTTAAGAACTTGACTTGAAATTCAAAGGTCGTGGTTCGATCCCCGACACGGCACTAATGTCTTTTGGCAAGGCATTAATCTTCATTTGCCACACTTGACCCAGGTGAGGTAAATGGGTACCTGGCAGGAATTAATTCCTTGAAATGCTGGAGCGCTGTAATGGCAGCTAGGCTAGAGCTGGGGGTAATAATAAATGCGCCTAGGAATAAAATTTCCAAATAGACGGCGCTATAGAAAAACCTATTATTATTTAAAAAGTTGAAATAAAAATCCTTGAGAGAGTTCTCCTCTTCAATATGACCGATTTGAATTTCATTTCCTCAGATAGTCAATAAGATTGAAACCGGTCAAAGTGAAGAAGGATTTTTATTTAAACTGTTTTAATTATCATTTATATATATATATAGATTTCAGATTCAGATTCAGATTTCAGATTTTATTTCCGTTTCAAAACAAACAAAATATAAACAGACATAATATAATACATTCAAATATAATATAAACAAAGTAAATTCAGTATTATGTAGAACAAAATTTAGTTGATAAGAAATATTGGGAAAAAACAGTACTGAACAATAGAAAAAAATGACCTTGATGAAGTAATTCAAAACGGAGGGGCTTGCTAAAAAAGCAGAGCTTGTATGAGGCAAGCCCCTGACGGAGGATTATCAACATTAAATTATTTATTCTAAATCTAAAAGAACCGATTTTGTCTTCGTATGGCAGAGATTCTGTGTAAACACACTAGGACATCCTGTGCAAGTGCTTTCCTAAAAAAATTTTAAAAAAATCTCCTTTCCTTTTCTTCATTTTTTTCTTCTTTGACTCCCCTTTTGTCCCTTCAAATTACATACCCTATGATCTTATTTATGAGCTGATATTGATTGGGTCCTGGGTATATGACATGATTGCTGTTTGTAAGTGTATCTCTCAATTGGTAATGACAGGTCTGTATTGAGTCATATAGAGACCTTGACTGTTATAATCTAAGCCCTGACCAGGTTTGGGGCTCCCTAGCTCTCTTTGGTTGATTATCTTGTGAGTGGGTTATATTTGGTCTTTTAGACATTCTTTACTTTAAAGGTAGTATTTGAGAAACTATATGCTTTAAAGGAACTAGTTAGATTTAAATGACATAATCTGTGTCACAATTATGTCTTTTACCATGAAGGTTTGACAGCTACCATTCATTTTTTTTCTCGCATGATACATGTAAGTCCCAAGCTATTATGGGCACTAAGAATCCCCCCAAACCCCCCCCCCCCCTCAAAAAACATACATCTAACGACACATTCATGTAATATAAAGCTTTCATGCCATGATTTCTGTCATAATTGTTTATTTTGCAAATAGAATGTAAATATGACGGGAAAGAAAAGTAGGGAAAGTCTTGATGAACAAAAAAAAATCATTTTGGTTTTTAAGCCTTGCTTTGACCCGAACAGGAGCCCTGAATACATGGCCCAAATCTAGGTCCGGACACCAACAATTGAAGAACTTCAACGGCTCAATGCATATAGGCCCCAAATTTTCACTCCGGACCCTCAATAAATCGCTTTAATCGCAGAAGCAAGGAAGTGGCAGTGTCGTACTATCATCGTATCGCCATCCCCTTCCACCCATGTAGATTGCTGCGAACCTCATCACCTAACAGGCTAAAAATGTGGTTGGAGGGAGATTCTTCCACACGTTTTTACGAAGTTTTCACAGATAGCCATGGTTGCCATGATCGCCTTTCTTGTGGGTATTAGATAATCTGATTAAGCTTCTGAGTTTGGATGATATTCCCTCTCCCACTCTTTGCTGTGATGGCCACATGCTGTACTCCACTGTTTACTTCTCAGACACCCTTTGCAAGGCATCCCCTGCTTGCTCTCTTCCCCCTTCCCATACTTTCTCACCCCTGCCTACCTACCTTTTCCACAATATCTCTCCTGTATGATGATCACACTAATCCACTACCTGGACTTTGTACATGTTGCGCCCGATCAGCTGAGAAAATAACACAACCTCTAAGCTAAACAGATATAGTACTTGTTTAATTTTTTTTTCCAGGGATCGTGCGATTAGTGGAGACTTTGCTCCCTGTGTGGGACGTAAGGGAGGGGAAAAATTATGATTGAAAAAAAAATTGTGTAAAAATGGACAGAATCTAGACTAGATGATGACATGCTGTAGTCCATCACTGCTTATTAGAGTGTCCCTGGGCCTCTGATTTAGAAGGGTGATTCCTGTGTAGAAGCTCCTTCAATTTACCCAACGATTAATGACTTCCTTTCCTATACTGCTCACCATTTTCTGAAATTAGAACAATCTCTACTGCCAGAGCACTCTGTAGTGGTATTACTTCATAAGATTAAATAGTTTTAACTCTTCATCATCAACAATAAAATAAAATATTCATAGCTCAATTTTTCTGTAACGTTCCAATGTTGACACAGATAGACTGTGGCATTTTTTGGTGGCATTTTAAGTAAGAGAGAGAGAGAGAGAGAGATGTGGGATGGGAGGGGTGGGAGGGGTTAGGGTTTGAGCAAGATCTGCAACGTACAAAGGTGGTGAATTTTAAAGTGTCAAATTGCCATGGTATTCATCTTTGAGGTTAAACAGGCTCAATTTGTCATCTTTGTCACAATGTGTCATGGTTTGCTGTCATTTCTTGAACTGGACAGACCTTGTAGGACAGGTACACTGATATAAGGCAGTCACTTTAGACTAAAACAAGAATGCAAAGAAAGAAAGAAAGAAAGAAGGAAAGTAAAAATAAATAAATAAAATATGATAACATGTAAATGATTGACTGAATAATTAATTGATAAATAGGTAAATGCATAATAATTGAATAAATAAATAAAGAAAGAAAGGAAGCAAGAAAGCAAGCTTACAGAGGTCAAAGTTCAATGTCAAATCCAAGGATAGAAAGCTTTGTTGTTTGGGAGAGTGTGAAACACATCACTGAGAGCAGTATGCTATATTGATGAAGGTTCCTGACCAGCCTTGAATCTTATAGGTTTGGCGTTTATTCTTGCTCGGTGCTTACATCCTTGGACAAGGTATTTTACCCACATTCCCCCCTCTCAACCCAAGTGCATGAAATGGGTTCTTGGATATGCTGGGGTAGTAATAATTTCAGGGCTCTCTGGGAGAGCAGTATTATTTTTTCTGAGGCTAACCTTTGTAAATAAATCTGTATTATATATTGTAATTCACAATGTGCTGTAATTCTACTTTTTATAACAACAACTGCACTTTCTACTTTTTTCTGTAACCTTGAAATACAGGAAGAGGGGGGCATGTACTTTTTTGGAGAGGGCAAAGAGAACTGTGTCATCTTACTTTGCACATTCATGTTGATTACCATCTAGAGATTGAAAGGGGAAAGGGTGGGCTTAGAAGGGTCGGGTAGGAAATCCAAGTCCATGGAGCATTCTCCTCACCTGGTTGCCTCCAAGGTCAAGTGTATTGATAAGAATAAGTAGTAGAGTTGCCCTTGATCAAGCATGCCCCCCCCCCTTGAAAAGAAAGAACAAAAGAAAGAAAAGAAACAGAAACAGAAACAATGAAAGAAGAGATGAACTTGAATAAAGAAAACAAGAAAATTGATAAAGAAGAAGAAGAAAGAAAGAAATTCGATATCGGAAAGCTCTGGAAAGCGAATTTTGAGGGGGAAGTGGAAATAGGGACACAGCCGATGTGGAAATCCCCCTTCACCACACATCCTCCCTTGGACTTCATGTTGGAGTACATTTTACAAAGTTTGATACCCAGGCATTTAAAAAACTTGCCTATCAAGGCATCTACCGATTTAGGAGAGAATTAAGGGCCTTGGAGATGTTTTGAAAAATTATTTAAAAGTCAGATTAAATGCCATTAAATTCTTCTGTGACACTAATATGAAGATGCAAACTTCTTTTTGAGAGTTGATAAACGGTGAGGTCTTATTCTGAGGAACTGACAGCTGTCCACAAAAAATGGTAGGTAATCCTTGAAGTAATATCAAATTGTAGTAACAAAATATTAGCTTGTTGGAATCTTCATTAATGTCAAAGGCACATGTCTTTATGTTAATTATATTGGTGATTTAGTTTTATTGTATAAATATCTGACATGGAACCTTAGTTTCTTCTATTATTATTGCACAACAAGTGAAAATAAAGAAAATTGTGCAGGGAGCAGTTTGGTATTTTAAGGCTTGGAATAAGGAGAAGGAGATGAAAGAAGAGGGAGGAGGAGGAGGAGGAGGAAGAGGTGGAGGAGAGGAGGAGGAGGAGGAGGAGGAGGAGGAGAAGGAGGAGGAGGAGGAGGAGGAGGAGGAGGAGGAGGAGGAGGAGGAGGAGGAGGAGGAGGAGGAGGAGGAGGAGGAGGAGGAGGAGGAGGAGGAGGAGGAGGAGGAGGAGGAGGAGGAGGAGGAGGAGGAGGAGGAGGAGGAGGAGGAGGAGGAGGAGGAGGAGGAGGAGGAGGTGGAGGAGGAGGAGGAGGAGGAGGAGGAGGAGGAGGAAAAGGAGAAGAAGAAGAAGAAGAAGAAGAAGAAGAAGAAGAAGAAGAAGGAGGAGGAGGAGGAGAAGGAGAAGGAGAAGGAGGAGGAGGAAGAGGTGGAGGAGGAGGAAGAAGGGCAGGAGGAGGGATAGATAGGAGTAGGAGAAAGAGAAGGTGAAGATGAAGAAAAAGGAGGAGAATGAGGAAATGAAGAAGGATGAGAAGGATGAGAAGAAGAAGAAATCACAGAAAGCTTATAAGAACCTCAAAATACTAAATCCACTCCTGAACAAAATTATGCAAATCATACTATCTCTGTGAAAACCTCCCACTTCTAATAGAGCTCATTTAACCTGAAAAAGTATTTTTGACTGCCTTTCTCAAAGTTAGTTAATGCTGAAAAAGAGGTTATGGGTCATTCCCCTGATACGCGTGTGTACGTGCACTGCACTTTGAGTAAGAGTCACTAGCTATCTTACTCCTCTATATTACTCACCCCACCTCTCTTTAATTGGTTGATTAGTTATAGCAGTGACTGTCAGCGAGGCAAGCATTGGTTGAGGAGTGTCTCTGGTCTGTGGCCGGCTTGGTCAATCACTAACATTCACTCTCATGACGAGATAGCCAATTGGCAACTCCCCTTGCCACCGATCTTGACGAGGATCTTATAGTGATCATTGTTTATCGTCTTTGTTGTTATTTTTGTGTTATGTTTACTGGAGCTCAATGAAGAAGCCTTCAAGATAATATTCATTCTGAAGACTTAGTGAAGTGTTGCATTTATGTCATCTTTGTCTTCATTTGAAGCCAATCGGATTCATAATATTGTGATTTTTGGATTTATAAGCACCGTTGATATCCTTCAAGGAATTTGATTGTCTAAAGTGCTTCTTTCAAGGTTTGTGAAATTGATTTTTTTGTTTGTAATTTAGAAGTCTTTGTACCTTTGTTAGCGGACCAATTTATGTGTGTGCTTTAAAACTACTCTCTATCCTTTGCTTCAGAGGTTGGAAAATTGGAAAAATGTAATAGTTTTTCTTTTATATTATTATTTTCTCTCAGGTTGGGGATTCATATGTTAGTGTCATTTCCATATGTATTCTATAGAATCCTTCTCTGAATTATTATAATGTAAAAGATGACGTTTTTCTTTTGTAAATGATTGACTTCATAGATTTTTAATCCATCTCCCCAAGGAAATTCACCTAAAAACTGAACTATAACAGAATACTGGATAAAATAGAAATTGTAATTTAAATCTGCAAAGTTTTTGTCATTCTAGTCACTTTGCTGCATTTAGAGAGAGAGAGAGAGAGAGAGAGAGAGAGAGAAAGGGGGGGGGGTGAATAAGGGCTCAAATATTGGGTAAAGGTTTTATCTAAGAATAGGAGGATAATGATTTTTTTTTTCTTCACAAATTGGAATATTAAAGGAAAAAAAATTGTAGACCATACGCTAATTCTTTTCAGGTACAATAAAGTATGTACATAAAGTATTTACCCTAAAAGATGAATAGTTTGTTTGAAAATCTTTATAAAGTAGATTTAAAGAAGTTGAATGGACAAACACAGGGGAAAACTTTTGAATTGTTAAAATGTTATCTTTACCATGTATCTAGCAACTTTTAGCAATGCAAATAGCTATGACAGAAGAAATTCTATTAATAATATCCAGATATGTTTGACGTACAGGAGCCTGCATGAAATTTGATTAAACACTAATACTGAATCATTGTTAGGAAGGGATGTTTTTCCTCACAAGATGACTATATTAATTTCCATCTACGTCGCTTCATGTTGAAATTCTAGTGTATTTAGGTTAGTAAAGATGAATGATTGATTTGTTTGCCAAGATGACCAGACATCCAGCTAGAAAAGATGCCAAATAAAAAAAAGGAATTTTGATATTTGAAGCTTAACTTTTTTTGGTGTGGTGTATTTTTGTTCTTTTGCAAATATGGAAAGACATGATAAATGAAGTACCTGGTGAAGAGCTTAGTGTTTGCTGCTTAACTTCAAGATCAATTCAGAATGTTTGTTTAAGGTGTGGCAGTTTACTTGTGTTTTCCTCTCATCTTTACTTCTACTTTTTTACAAACATATTTCGCCCTTCTTTTGAAGTCTTTTTTATTTCTAATTTAAAAATTTGAATTTTGTTAAATAAAATTGGTATCATTGAAATATTTATATTGCTGTACTTGTGTTTTTGTAAGGAGATGTGAAACAAATTAATGTGCATGCAGTATTTCCCCTTCTTGATTTCTTTGTTTTATTGTTTCATTGCTGATCATATCAAGGAATGTTTTTTTAATTCACTTTGCATCCATTATGCAATTTCATATTCAGTACTGATAAAAATAAAGTAGTGTGAACTATTTCAAACTAAGTATAGCACATTTAATTCATTGATAAGCTACATTATGTAGAAATTAGCTGAAAAGGATGATTAATCAGCTAATTTTCTTTTGTTTTTCAGACGAGTGTTACCTAGGCCTTCATAACTGTAACCCGAATGCTCTTTGTAGCAACACACCTGACGGATACCAATGCACCTGTGAAGAGGGATTCCTAGGGGACGGATTCTCCTGTATAGGTGAGTATAACCCATTAACTACTGAGTTCCCTCATTCCCATAGGCTTAACACAGGGACCACCTGGTCCTCTTAGGCAATGAGTTAACCCTCTGCTTATACCCCAGCAAGAAGAACGAGATTAATACCAGAAAGACACTAACAGACCTAACAAAGAATCTTAAATGGTCAAGATTTTAGTTGGTCTGAAGTTGGTTTGGAGTCAGTTTGGTTGCATGACTGAGGCATATGCCTAAATGCCATTGCTGGTATCATGATAATCTATGCCTATATATTTCTTAAGTTAATACCAAACAACTTGGTCGACAGCACAGATGCACACATACTGTTTTTCATTCATAAAAGTATTTCAAACAGTAAAGGCTAGTTCAGATATTACACAGCAAAACCATGGCAGGTTTTTATGATGACAAAAAGTGCCATAGCTTTCCATTTCTGTATCTAAATAACACAGAGTTCAGTGAATACATGCAAGATGCAAGCCCTTTAATTGTTGCGCACAGTCACCATTTATTTACATGTAAAAAGAAACAAGGTGCCTTTTTTGTAGCGGTTTATCTCGCCATAATATCTGAACAAGCCTTAATGATTATAATAGTGATGCATGTACTCTTAGTACACATTATGAAACAGCAAGTCAAAGCTAGGTCAATAGCTGTTAATTAACTTATTGGCTATAGGGTAGGTATATAATAGCTCATGTGGATTTGGGCATGGATGTTAGTTAATTAATGAGTTACCTTGCCTCATGCAAGGTTCATTGTATTTAGACTCTCTCCTGAGTTTGTAATTAAATGTTTGAAAGGAAAACAACCACAGATGTCTGAAAGGTTGATCTAATTTATTAGATTAATGTATGAAAATATAGCTTGATCAAATATCTGAAATGAATTTCCTTTTTTTTTTAATAACTCAGTTGACAAAATATCTTGTAATTGCTTTATTTTAGATACTATAGCCTTGTTTCATATCTGGCCAATGACATTTTACACTAATTCCAAGATTCCATGAGACTGAGTAGCAATGTGTATAGCTTTTAATTTACAAATGATCAAGTGTTACAAAAGCACAGTTGATGAAATTTTCACTCAAAATATATATTATCAGATTTCTTAAGTTTTTGCCTTCCTATATAGTTGAAAACATGTAAAGAATAAGGAATTTTGTATAAGGTATATGGTTGTAATACTGCTCTTTTCATAGAAGCAAAAGGGATGTTACAAAAATGGAAATGAAAGGGGATTGGGCATTATAGATGTTTTAAAATGGTTATTGAATATTTTTTTCATAGTGAGATATGACACGAAACTTTCTAAGGAATTGAAATAACTGTGAGTTTAGTAAAACTTGCTGATATGATTTATCATTTCAGTTCAAGAACTTTCACCCTATCATTTTCTGGGTCATGCCTTAGATGTAAAGTTCTATTTCATCAAAGCTAAGAAAATGAAATCATGGGATGCGCTACTTTCAACATTATTTGTGTGCTCACATCAGATAGGAGTCCAAAGAGCCCAAGGCACTTCTGAATTCAATATTAGTTGCCTGAAAATAAATCACAGCGCTTTCCGGATTTTTCTGAAAGTTTTTTTCTTTGTTGTTGTTGATGTGTTCAGTTAAAGTTTGTGGACTGGACTAACCCTCTTCAGAATAGAATTTCTAGATAGACGGCGCTAGAGAAATGCCTATTATTATTATTGTTATTATAGGCTGTTCATTCTAGATATTTTCAACCAATCATTTACTTTTTATAGCTTTATTTAGCTTTCTATATAGATTAGTTTGTGACTTCTCTATGAAGCAACCCTCACGGTCACCGATGCCTTTGAGGGGAATAATTTAACCTCATTTTATCTGGTTTCCTTCTATATTTGATTTAATGTGAAGTTAGAAGAAGTGTCAACTGTCTAATCAACGGAGATGGGCATAATGTGTGGAGTAATGTTTACTGTTAGACTAATTATGGTTAGATGATGATTTGTACTGTCACCTGTGGGACCATAAGGTGTTACTACTTATCTCAAATTAAATCTTAAACCTCAAGCCTTTCCTTTGAATTAACTTCTAGAGATAAAGAGAGGTGTGCTGGAGATGACAGAGAGAGAGAGAGAGAGAGAGAGAGAGAGAGAGATTGAAACATAGAACAGCAGACAAACATATAAAAGAGAGGGGGAGAAAGAGAGGAAAGAGAGAGTCAGAGGGATAGAGATAGAGTTTTGGAGGGAAGGAGGGAGAGAAGAACCTAAGGAGAGAGAGAGAGAGAGAGAGAGATTGGAAAAAGGGGTGGGTAGAGGAAAGGAGGGAGGGGAGGGAGGAACCATACTTTGAAGAGTAAAACTTGTTTGTTTTATTTTGTTGTTACTTCTTTGATGTTTTGATGTAAACATTTATTCATTTTTATATATTTTTTCTCATTTGTTTTGTTTTCTTTATATATATATATATACATTTTTTTTTTTAATATGATTATTTGTTTGATGTAAACTTGCATTTTTAGTCTTTGGACTTTTTGACAAGTCTTGAATAAAACCTCATTTGAATTGAATTGAATTATCTGTTCAAATTATGAAAGATTCTGAAGTATATGAGTTAGTGCCCTTCTGCATGGCTCCAATTTTCAGACATTTTCTCCCATAAAATGGAACTTTTGCAAACAGTGTTGTCAAACCTTTAAAGCAAAGACCACCTGCTTACCTTATTGTAATAAGAGATTTCAATTTTTCTGCTCTTTTATGATACCCCCATCAGGCTCTGGCATCATTCACTTTTAGGATGTTGGCAGGGATTTCTTTGAAGGAAAGATGAACAGGTCTAATTTTGTTATATTTTATGAACAAAGAATTAGAGAATGAATAGAAAAGGCTATTATTAACTTTAGAGCTGTAGTTTTTTTTAAAACTCTTCTAACAAATGACAGTAATAATTATGCACATCCTTTTTCGATGCTTACCTAGCAGGCAAAAACTGGGGGTAGGGGCATATCTTTGTACTTATGGTATACCACTTGGGTTTCAAAAGTAGGGGGAAGGGGCAGTTGTGCCCCCCTCCTTTACCCTATTTGGTCCTCATGATACATTTTGGCCATTCTCCAGATCGAACAATTTTATGTTTTTTATGAATACTCCTTTTTTATGTCAAGGTCTGTTTGGTCCATATATGTCTCCCCTCACAGCATGATAAATTGTTTCAATAAAAATATATGCATTCAATACGTGCATTTTAACTTGTCATCGGGAAGGAAGTTTGGGAGGAAGTAATCGTAATAATGAAAAGTATATTGATAAAAACCTATATACACTGAGTGAATCATGCTCATGCTGCAAATTATCCATTTATTTATTTATAAAATTCCTTATTTCGTCATTGCATCCAACCATTTAATTGATGCATTATTGCATTCTCTTTCTTTAAACTTTCAAATGTTTTGCACAAATATTGCATCAATTTTTTTTAAGTGTGATATGCATTCATGATCAAGAACATATGGGGGTATAGAAGTGATGTTGATTTGAGAGTAATTAACAGAGAGAAAAACTAAGATTTGTAGGCATGTAACAAAATATAATTAAAAGAGAAGGAAGTGGAAGGAAATGGCTTTGTGTAAATAGAAATGAAAGTTATCACATGACTTCTACTGGTCCAGGTTTATATTCCAGCTGCATCCAGACGGGGTCATTTGTTTAAAATATTTTCATTCAGTAGCCGCGTTGTATCCAGGTGACCAATAGGGATCTAGGGGATTTTCAAAGAGATGATTTCATGATCGTGTAGTAATGGTAATCATGTTTTCTTTTGGAAGGAGATGGCACATATATTGTTTGAAAGCACTCAATAAAGGGACAGTCGTACCTTTCTAATAATATGAAATAATTCTGTAATTCTCTTGGGTATAATGATAATGAGCTTATAGACATTATAATATATTAAAATGCTGTGAATATTGATTTTTGTTTACTGATATCCTGTAAGGGAGGTGGTGGTGGTGATGGAGTTCAAAAAGGGTGTTTAGAAGGGGGGGGGGGAGCTGGAGGGAGGGCCTTCTCTTAAGTATCAGTTTTAACACTTTGTTGCCATCATACACCACCATTGATTCCACGCCAGGTGCCTCTACTCTCTTGCTAAGACACTACTCTCTCGACTCTTGAGATATATTGAGAAGCATTGTACCATGACGGTACATTTTTAGTTTGTCTGCCTAATTAGCAATGACATGTCTCATTACCTATATGTGTAGAATCAATTTCTTAAAGAGAAGTCGTAAATTAGAGCAAGTAGAAATGTTAAGGATGTGTTGTCTGCGGTAAAGTTGTTAAATCATCTTACAAAGATTATTCCAGTCTGACTGTGATCATATATTGATAGGGATAGTATTTAGGGCACATACATGTACATCAGAGTTTGACATTCCTGATGTTTAACAAGATTTTTGATTATTTAATCATGTTTTCATTTCATTTTTGCATTTGAGTGTAATTGATAAACTGTTATAATTCATCACATGTATGTTAGGGTTTGTGTAATTAGTAGCGGGTGAGAGGGAAATTGGATTAATACATAAAGTTATTTGATTTAAAAAAAATATATTACCATAGCACTAACATGTTTCTTACTGCTTCTATGTTCTCAATTATGTGAATATAAATTCTTGGGTAAATCAGCTACTGGAAAATTTTGACCACAAACACCTGTGTTTAATTTATGTAATATGGTGTGAAAGAAAAATTATACATTTTTGTGGTGATGAAAGTTCAAAATTTCATCTAAAAGGATATAAATAAATCTTTCACATGTGTGTTTTAATCAGTAAATTGATGTTGCTAATTGATTGTAACAAGGGTAGGAAGTGTTTAACAAGTCATACAAATCAAAATGTCTTGATGAGCTTTACCTCCTGTGTCATTCCATAAGCTGTGATAGGCTGCTAATTCTCTTGATAGACGAGAGGCCTGTAGTGTCATGAGTAATATTAAAAGTTTAGCCATTTTTAATCACATTCACCTTGCTAGGCTTAAGGTGGGATATATCGGTAGACAAGAACACCAGACGTGTCATTCTATCCCACCACCAACTCTTAAATATGTAATACATCATAAATGTGAAAATTAAATTTGTAAGAATGTTAAGGATTAAAAAAAAGAATCTATTCTACAAATGGTATTTGGTAAGGCATTAATCCTCATTACCAATTCCCTCGGAGAGGACTTGAAGCTGGGGGCCCCCTGGTTGCGTACATTTACAACCATACACATGCTTTCTTAGCAGTTACATAAAGCAAACAAAAACAAAACCAATATTAGTCTACCATGCAATACCCTACTATTTAAGCTTTAAAACTTGAATAGAATGCTAATTCTCGCTACCCCAAATAGCGATTCTGCCGAGATCCGGGGAAAATCCTGAAAACGCGCATTGCATTATGGGATAGCTTTTCGACATTACAGCTTCCTGTGCAGGCGCTATATTACTAGGCGCGATAGCGTATGCACCGAATATGTCGTCTGCTCGGTCTTGTTTTTTTTTTGCAAATATTTCAACGTTTATTTGAACATTTCATTCGTTGTTTTTTGCGTTTTTTGACATCAGTGACGATGGTTTTCTTTTGTGAGGCTGCACAGTGCTGGGCTCATGATTCCAAGCGTAAGAACCCTGAAAAATGGGGGTGGATGAAGGCCGTGACTTGGGATGGGACTCTATACCGGAAGTTGTAGTGACGACCCGAGAGAGTGAAAATTACCTCGTCTCGCGAATTTCGAGATTTTCGTACCTATTTAGGGTAGCGAGAATTGAACTAATTTGAATAAGAAAATCTTTTATTTTCTTAATTATGTTGTTATTGGGGGAAAAAAGCCATTTCCTTGACATGATGTTGTAATTTTGTATTCATAATTAACATGGACATGTTTTGCTGTAAATTAGATGACATTATACCAGTAACATTTTTATAGACAGTGAGACATGTACTAGACGATTAGTAATACAACATACATGGAAGGATAGCAGTAGGACCAATTGTATCATTAAAATGGGTTGGGTTTCTTTCAGGTGGTCTGTATGACTAATGCATGCATCTGTTGGATGAGTGAAGTGGCTTTATCATGCAAAACTTGACTCAATTGTGTGACTGTAGACTACACCAACTATGTGTAATGTGAGGTTAGCTACTCAATCGTCTATTAACCATTGCCTTCTAGACCTAGATGGCCTGTGTAGTAGAGAATTCACTCAGTATAGTAGGAGACCAGCCTGTAGGTCCCGTGACCAATCTCTGGAAACAAAGGTTTGAAAGTGTTTTTGTGTTCCCTGATGAATACCGAACAATTTTGAATTGGGCTGCCCCCTTGAAAATCCCGGGCATTTTTGTGAGGGGTCAACAAAGGTCATACAGGGTAGAAATTCAAATATATTCAAATCGTGTCAATATGCATATCAAATTACTCGTCTGGTCATGAGGATTCTAAAAATGTATAGTTTGCTATACCTCCGACCTTAAATGAGGGCGCTATGGTCAAAAACGTTGAAAGGTCAACACACTTTTGACTGGTGGTCAAATTCACCAACACAGCTAACCTTATCAAATTGCATATCAAATTACTCGTCTGGTCATGAGGATTCCAAAAATGTATATATTTTTATACCTCCGACCTTAAATGAGGGCGCTATGGTCAAAAAGGTCAATGCACTTTAGACTGGTGGTCAAATTCACCAACACAGTTAACATTGTCCGATTCTAATGATTTTAGTGTCTAATAATATGTTTTCTGACATATCAAATTCAACTAAGCAACGTTTAGATCAAAAGTGGTTGCCATAACCTTGAAATTCCCCCCAAACCCATTTTCAGGACTACACACCCTCAAGAAAGATTACCGAGAGTCCTTTTCAGGACTACTAAATCCTCCCTCTCTCTCACATGATGCATCCGCAAGCCTACTGTATATAACCTTTTTCATTTCAAAAATATACTTAACAATTTGTCCTGATCCTTGTCCAAGTTTGATACATATCAAATTATGAAAATTATTGATCCTCTGACAGCAAGAACAACAAAAAGGGTACGTGAAATTATCCATAAACATGTTCGTTTAGTTGCTGAAAAAGCATAGACGTATAGACTGTATACGAAAATAGATCTAGTTGTCAGGGTGTTGATCGCGCACCCGATGTTGTGTGTTAAAATTATTTCCATAGAGATTGTACGCAATGCATTCCCTATGCAGTTTACGTGCATTCAGCGACCATGCAAAAAAGGTCAAGTTTTTTTTTCAATTCGAGATTCAAACCTTTATAATCTGTTGTGATCCTGAAGGTGATGCTCAATAAGTGAGGTGTCATATGAAAGCGCAGGTTCTTCTCCATATTCCCCACAGGGCCGGCCCACCCACAAAATTGTAAAAATATCTTGCTAAGACTAGAATCTAGATCTAGTCTACTCTCAAAGATACGAAAATAGATCCAGTTGTCAGGGTGACTGATCGCGCACCCGATGCATGTTGTGTGTTAAGGTCAAGTTTTTTTTTCAATTCGAGATTCAAACCTTTAAAATCTGTTGTGATCCTGAAGGTGATACTCAATAAGTGAGGTGTCATATGAAAGCGCAGGTTCTTCTCCATATTCCCCACAGGGCCGGCCCACCCACAAAATTGTAAAAATATCTTGCTAAGACTAGAATCTAGATCTAGTCTACTCTCAAAGATACGAAAATAGATCCAGTTGTCAGGGTGACTGATCGCGCACCCGATGCATGTTGTGTGTTAAGGTCAAGTTTTTTTTTCAATTCGAGATTCAAACCTTTATAATCTGTTGTGATCCTGAAGGTGATACTCGATAAGTGAGGTGTCATATGAAAGCGCAGGTTCTTCTCCATATTCCCCACAGGGCCGGCCCACCCCCAAAATGTAAAAATATCTTGCTTAGACTAGAATCTAGATCTAGAGTCTAGTCTACTCTCAAAGATACACTCATAAAAAACAACCGTGCAGATAAACTAGAGAAAGGCCAAGGTGGTGTCATTAGTTGACTCCCCGGCCCCCCCCCCACTCAGATATCGGAATGACCGCATGCGTGTTGCCAAAATGTCCGGTAAAGGGGTACTTTTCATGCTACAAAGTCCGGCCCGAGAATTGTTAAAAAAGGGGTGTATTTGACTTTTCACCCGGAGATTTCTTTAAAAAGGGGGTGTTTTTCTTTTTTTCTCTCATCTCTTTGGACTCCTGAGAAATTATTCCGAATTTAAGGGGGTACATTGAGCATTTTTCCTGATTTAGGGGGGTCTCCAAGGCAGGAAAAGCCCGCGAAAAGCCAGCAAAAAGGGGTTTCGGAAATGTTGGCAGTCCTCAGATAGGGGGTGCTTTCAAAAAGAGGGTACGAGCATATGCGTACCCTAAATAACACTGAGTGGGGGGGCCGGGGTTGACTCTTTTGTTTTCGGCATATAAAAGTATTAATGACTGCTTTAATATTCGAGAAATAGTTGTTTTTATACGCTCTCGGGAAGGTTACAATTGGGCTATTCCCCTCGGCACGCCTCGGGTAATAGCACAATTCTAACCTTCCCTTGAGCGTATAAAAACAACTATTTCTCTCAAAGCAGTCATTAATACTATACTGTGTTGGTGAATTTGACCACCAGTCAAAAGTGTGTTGACCTTTCAACGTTTTTGACCATAGCGCCCTCATTTAAGGTCGGAGGTATAGCAAACTATACATTTTTAGAATCCTCATGACAAGACGAGTAATTTGATATGCATATTGACACGATTTGAATATATTTGAATTTCTACCCTGTATGACCTTTGTTGACCCCTCACAAGAATGCCCGGGATTTTCAAGGGGGCAGCCCAAGTCAAAATTGTTCGGTATTCATCAGGGAACACAAAAACACTTTCAAACCTTTGTTTCCAGGGATTGGTCACGGGACCTACAGGCTGGTCTCCTACTAGTAGTTAGCAAAGAATGTTGTACTAGCTAACAATTGATAAATACTTCAAAGTCAAACGTGGCTCAATTTATGCAAAACATTGACATAAATAATTACATTTTTAGAGCTTTTTTCCTTTCTTATAGATTTTTTTGAGAGTATGGGGGGCAAAGGCCTCTTAGTATTCATCTATCTTATCTATACACTTGTATATGACTGACAAGGAACGTTCGTTGTTTCATGTAGTGATTTCATATCTTATGGAGATTGATGCTGATTTTCATTCTGCATGGATGCCTAATGGTCCATTTCATACTCACAAGAAGGAGATCTTACCAAGAGAGCAGAACAGAGGAATATTCCATCAGGGTACTTTCATTGCCTGAGAGGTTTTAAGGATTCTTTCTTTTTGTTTCATTTTATGCTACCTGAAAATTAAAGCGCTCTTTTAGGTAAACTTTGATGCCAGAGTGCATACCACATTCACAATCCAGTGGTTCACCACTGTAAGCTGCTTCATGGCACAGTTGTTTATTGAAACCACATTCACGTCAGACCACTCTCATGAACTGCAATCCCGCAAAGAGCTCTCATATTTAGCAAATAACAGTAATGTAGATGAAGGAAAGCTTGTAATAAGTAAGCAACCACAGGATATATTCATGTGGTGTTAATTCAGAATCATCCGTGTTTCTTTCATGGAAGTTAACAAAATTGACTCATTGTATTCTGGGTGTAGTCTTACAATCCACTTTTCACCTTTCGTTCACCTTTGAAATAGCATATCTCGTGGCTTTAGATTGAGATGGAGGATAATGTCAAACAGACAATCTGTATCATATTCATTCAAATACATCCCCTTCTTTCTAATAGACAATGAGAATAACTGCTTTCAAATATGTATGTATACATAAAGGACATTATGTAAAATTCCTACATTTATGAACTGCATAAACTATTATGTAAATATAAAAGAATGAATGAATATATATATATCCTTAAATGAATAAATTGCTGATGATTAACAAACAAGATGAAAATAAACAGAACTAACAAGACAGTGCAATTAAATGAGAGAAATTAAGTAATTAGCCACCACAGTTCATGTGATGTTACATTCCAATCAGTCATTGCACATTTCAATGACATCAACAAAATTAACTCATTATAGTCTGGGTGTTGTCATACATTTCACCTTCCACTAACCTTTGAAATAGTGTCATATCTCATGGCTTTATATAGATTGAGGTGGAGGTATAACATCAAACAGACCATCTGAGATCATACTCACAATAAATCTTCTTCCTTCCTTATAAAATGAGAATAATTAAGATACAAATATGTGTACATGTATGTATGTGTGTATGAAATGTACAATCACACATTAATAAAGAGCACAGGTATTACAAGAAAAGGTGAAAAACAAAAATATTCTGAAAATTAATGAAGTAGTGACAATACCAAACAACAACAAGAGAGAAACATAATTCAGTAGTGAAGTAGTCAATGTCTAGATGAAAGTGAGTTTTTAGTATTAACGAAGGGTTTACCAGTGTCTATGAAAGTATAGCCATATTTTGTTTACTAATTTTGACGTTCTTTTTTTACATGTACTGAAAGTGCCGAATAAATAGTTTTAAAAAAATAATGATAATTTTAGAATGGTGATGATGATGACGATATTGATAATACAATGTAATAGTAATAGTGCCAACAGAATTTATTACTACCTACCAGGTCATTTTATATTCCAACAAATTGTCTCATGTTCGTCTGGGTGTGAGAGTATACTTGTACGATCCACCTTTCACTCAATTTCTGAATAGTGTCATGGCTTTAGATTGAGGTGGAGCATTGAGGGTTCTACGTCAAACATCGAAATTGAGGCTCTGTTTCAGTGAAAAGGTTATCAGCTGTCTAATCCTACAGATGACACCTACCGCTGTAACAATCGCTGAGGAAAGCTCTAGACATTAAAGGTCCAATCTAACCATCTAAAATGATAAAATACACACTTAGTCTGAAACAAAAAGGCATGTCGAGAAAACAAAACAAAAACTCTCATAGAATTGTATTTTAGGAAACATGATGTTTGAGATAATTACGTCATTCAATAACTTGACATTCGTTTTGTTAGTGTTGATTGATAAACAAGCTATGTATCACAAAAAATCAAATCTTTGCATACAATGATTGTTATATAATGTTTTGCTTTCTAAAACTTTATTATGTCTAACATTAAAAATCTTAATAATACAATTCAACCATGAAACAAAAAGTTAAAAAAAATCATTTTGTGATTAAATATGGGCATTTCATGCTCCCCAAAATTGTGCATCTGTATTGCTTGAAACAACTGCTGTTTGCTCCTTGGATATAAGAAAGATAGCTTTCACATATATATAGAATACTTCTGAGCAGGCCTGTTGAGTAGGCCCTATAAAGGAGGTTGTCACCTCCAGAATGTTATAGAGGCCTCAAGAATCCTAGGGATATATTTTGAGGCCCAATGAATCCAGTATTCCTGTACCCTTGAAGAGCCCAGATTAGTAAGAGATTAACTAATCTCAAAGCAATAGCTACTGTATCTTGTACACTGCTCATTATAAGTAAAATTCAACCGCTTTCTAGGTACATGTATAGTCAGCTAATGATTTTCAAATGACAAGTAAATTACGGTATTTCAAAATTAAGTCAGAGCATTAAATATGACATTAGGTATTTTTATTATATCGGAAAAGGAAAGAGACAGAGAAAGAGTCATAAAAAGGAAAGCAGAGCTTCACCTGCTAAATCTACATTACATGGTTTTATGCACACATGAAAGCCATCTTGTCCTGTTTTAGAAGATATGTTGTCATGGTTTTTGCTTTTGTGATTTGTAATTTGAGGTGTGTATGCCGTTGAACCAGGGTTATGTCCTGTGGATGTTATGTAGGAATCAACAGCTTAAGTGCAGACAGGATTTAGAATGAAGTGTAGAGTGTACATGTACATGTACATCAAATAGGCACTTAGTTTATTATGGCTGATTAAGGTTATTCTGTGCTTTATGAAGAATACTTGGGTAAAGGACAATAATCAAACCTGAAGCAAGTTAAGTGACCATACTGATTGGTCAAGTCATTTATAGTTGTGGAGATGTATGTCATTAATTAATATCTGGAGTCACTTGTACTTTGCAAATCATGAAACTGTCAATGCGCTGTAACGTTTTGAATGATTTTCTGCCAGAAACTTAAATCTTTGTTTATTCCTCAAAACAAATAACAAATCAAAGTTGTCTTGAGGATCAATAATTTTCATAATTTGATATGTATCAAACTTGGACAAGGATCAGTACAAATTGTTAAGTATATTTTTGAAATGAAAAAGGTTATATACAATAGGCTTGCGGATGCATCATGTGAGAGAGAGGGAGGATTTAGTAGTCCTGAAAAGGACTCTCGGTAATCTTTCTTGAGGGTGTGTAGTCCTGAAAATGGTTATGTAATTGAAAATGTCTTAAATCCTTTATCTTTAATGATCATATATTTCTTTTATGCTTCTATTGATAGGTTCTACCACACCTCCTCAGAGGCTCATTGCTCCTCCTGAAGTCATCATCATCCAACCCCAACCTCCATCATCATCATCTTCTTCATCACCAACGGTAACCAACAAAGATGAAGCTACGGTAGAAATCACCAACCTCGCGACCATCACTGCCATCACTACCTCAATCTTCACCACATCATCCAGTCTCACACCTAGGAGCAACCCTTCATCACCAACCACCACCACCACATCGACCGAGCTTCCATCCACTGATACTGTTACCACGGAAACAGCCAACGATTCATCCAGAGCAATGACTTTCTTGTTGTACCCTATCCGGAGCACCTTGACCCCGCCCACGGTTAAACAGGAATCCACCTTTGCCCCTACCAAGAATCCTAGAGCCAAAGGAGGGCATCTTGGAGGCGGTGAGGGTGGGGCTGGGGTCACTCCCAAGAGACCCTCTGGTCACTTTGCAGTCTGTCCTCTCACTCACAAGTATTACTGTCTCAATGGAGGAAAGTGTACCTTCCTCAAGGCAGTGGAAACACCATCTTGCGAGTAAGTTCTTTATTCATGTATTTATTATTCACTTTCGTTACAATGTTATATGTTAAAACACTGTATTTGGGAAACTATATATCACTTTTCATCTCTTTCATTTCGCAAATATTTTGTGCACTGATATTTGTTTTTCTTTAAAAGAAATCAATATATAGAAAAGTGTATGGTAATGTCTTTAACAATATTTTGGGTAATATTTTAAAATCTGTACCTGTAATGTAGAGTGTAGATTGAATATGCGATGACTTCGCTGACCCTTATTTATAAACAAGAAAATCCTTTTTATGATAGAGGGAGGGTCTTATCTGGTGGAATATAGAGGATAGGTAAATTCCCCCCCCCCCCCCCCCAAAAAAAAAAAAGAAAAAAAAAAAGAAAAAAAAAAGAAACAGAAACAGAAAATAATAATAACATACAAAACAGAAGTACAACAAATGTTAGATCCATAACAAATCCCTGGATCTGTTTTCTTCATCTTCCTATGTCCCACCAACCTTCAAAGTAGCACAAGACCAGGGACACTGAGTCAAGACGGTCACTGTAATTGAGTCTTCTCATTCCAGACCACTCTGTCTACACTAATAATTCTCAGCTCATTATACTCATTTACTAATCATGCTCTGTGTCTCGAGATACAGACATGGGGAGGAGAATGACCTCCTTTTCTCATGGTTATACTTGAATATGTCACATACTGTATTGGTTACTGGAAAGGGCTCACCATTCTTTTTGTTGTTGTTAAATAGATTTAAGTACTAAACAAGTTTAGAGCTGTATGCAGAAAACTTTTAGAAATATATTTCATTTTAGGGATATATCATTCCAATGTCATACAAATCTTAAAGGGTGGACACAAAGTTTTCAACTTCTATGTTTATTTTTATTCATGAGAAGTTGTAAGATTGATGATTTTAATCATTTAATATAACCCTTTTTGTTTTATTTGGTCACATCTAAAATTTCAATAACACAATGGGATTGAATAAAAGAAACCTGTGACATTACACAAATAAGCAACAATTTAGATATACTGTAGATCTACACATTTTTACCAGGGGCTTTAATTCTAAATAGCCTAAATAGCAATGCAAACAGCAACCACTTTGGCATTCGATCAGCCAGATTTGGTGCCAGTTCAAACCAGATGATGCTAGATTTATTCTCATTAGAATACCCTCTCCTCAATGTACATGTAATTACACTCCTACAACACAGCCTGTGGCTCCTATTTAAAGAATGACGATGGTAATAGACTAGATGATATTATTGAAATCAAATCAATGATGAGGTTTACACATAATTGAATTTCACACATAACCTCCCCCCAAGGAAGTAAGAATTAAACAATATCCTCAGGCGATTCATGGTATGCATGTCTTGCTTTAACCCTTACAGACCCACTAAGATAGCACTGAACCACAAAGTCTCGTACCATCATGGTTACAGTTCAAAAGACGGTTCTGTGCGTGATTGCTCATGAACTAGACCAGTTTAATAACATATTCAAATTCTATGCATACTTTTTAAACAAAGCTTGTCCAAGGCTTGCCTGACATAGCAACAAGTAATAAATGCAGACTGGATTCCAAGTATTGAAGTTCATTCTAATATAACAGGTTAATGGGTATACCTCGTCACAAGGTCCCCAGGAAAGAAACATCCATACATTTGAAGATGTTAGTAAATCGGTTATTCACCCAAAATAACCTCCAGAACAACAATATCTGCTTTGCATCATATGAGTAATTAAAGCAGTGCTTGCCACTAACAGGCACTCGGAACATGTGGGCACCCCAAATCTCAGTCTGGCCCCTTCATTTTCAAGACTTTCTCAATTTCAATCCAGACCCCTAACAAAGAAAACTTAGTGAGAGCCCGCATAAGGTCGAGGGACATTACAGACAAGTCCTAAAAAATAGTTCTTATTAACAAGTAGAAATTGGGTGTTTTTCATCATGGTATCGGTTGTCAATGGGTTAAGTGAATCCTGTGCTTCAAACCTTGTCCCAGCGGCTATACAACCCTGGGGAGGTTAATCTCCTATTCATTCCCAGAGGCATGTACATGTGAGCTCTTTATTTCTACCAATGAAGATGTGTCTTTACTTGCGTGTCTCGTAGGAGGAAATTGAATTTATTCCAAGATACGGTGATTCCCAACATCCAAACCAGGCTGATGATCTGTCATATAAACCCAACTGCCTTCCTCCTCCTTTCCTGATCACTTGTGACCTTCTCGTTATACATATCATATATTGAGAGCGAGAAAGACATTAAAGCGGGACTGCACTATTTGTAGCTACTTGCGCCCTCTATATAGCAAACAATGCCTAAGCGGTACCCGTTGGTCCCCCATGATCCCCTTTTTCTTATGTTAATCGAGAGATTATTTGATGAGATAACCGTCTGTCAGTGACCACGCAGGGAGGTCTAATCCCTCCTGGCCACACTAGTGCAGATATTTTTACACAATGTTAGTGCCCTTTTAGCTCTCAACATATCGTCTGTTTGGTACAAGAAGGGCATTAATTCATGAACTTGAACACAGAGGTAACGACCTTCTGACTCTGAACACACAATATGACGCCTTGTTTTTACATTGCAATGATATATATCTCTACCTATCCTGTTATTCTATAAAATAAGACCCCTCTCCTCCCCTTCCTCTGTTTCTTTCATGAAGAGGTTCATTGTATATAAAAAGGATCAGTCAAGTCATGTCATAGGATATTAGATTAATATTGTTTGTTCCTCCTACTCATATGCCAGGAATTGTCCAGCTTTCCTTTGACAAAAGTTGATGACATCTGAAATATGTCCAAATTATTTAGGAAGTCATCTAAAAAGAGAATTCATAAACAATGAAGCAATTTGTGTTATTTTGTTAGTAAGGTCTGCCAATGTTTCAAAATCTAGAATTCATCAACTGTTTTTATTATCATTATTACCGGTATTATAATTATTATTTATTCGGCAGAAACAAAGAAAATCATTGAATACAAAACAAGAGTACATTTGGAAAAGAGTCACATGGATGCCCGGAAAAGAAAAAGATTAACTAAATAACTGTAACTCAAAGGTCTTCATTTCCAATCCATGTGACTTTACAGAAATATCATATGTCTTTAAAACACTTCCAGGATCGCGTAGTAACACTGATGTCAAACTTGGAAAGGTGTTGCTTTTTAGTAGATGTTGATAAAATTGAGGACTAAAACATCGACCCTGTGGCAGATTACCTTTGTGTAAATGTATCACATCAAAGGGCCATGCATCCTTGAAACCATTGAAATCATTGTCTAATATTGATGATATCCTGATGACCTTGTGTGTCTCCTCTCATTATCGTCCTGACATCTTACATATGGAAGGCACTTGACGTATCGTGCAAGACAGTGTAAGGAAATAATTCATTTGGGCAAAAAGTTTTGAATCAATTGTCTTTAGACACATTGTTAGATGTCTTACAACTTTCTTTCCTCCTTGCTCTTGCAACAATAGCTCCAAAGTCAATTTCTAATGCCTTGATAAAATTAATCCTGTTACTAACTTAAAGCCCCACTGCACAACTTATAGCTACTTGCGCCCTCTATATAGCGAACAATGCCTAATTGGTTACCATTGGTCCCCCCATGGTCCTCTTTTTCTTATGTTTATTGAGAGCTGATTTGATGAGATAACCACCTTTCAGTGTCCATGCAGGGAGGTCTAATCCCCACTGCTATAAGTAGTGCAGACAGGCTTTAAAACCCAACTGCACTCCAAGCTTTTTCCTTATCTTTGACAAAATAAATAGTGGAGCAAAATTTTACCTGAACCAAATGTTGGATGATCTCCTTGTAATGTTATCATTTTTCATTGTTTTTCTTTCTTCAGATGTCAAACTGGATTTGCTGGTCAGCGTTGTGAGTTTGCAGAAAAGCATATAACAAAAGGAGTTAATATGCAGAAAGTTACGGCAGTTTCAGCAGGAGTCTTAGCGCCTCTTTTTTTAGTACTGGTCATATCAACACTCCTTTGTTATTGGAAACGGTAAGGAAATATCTTAGAGCTCCGTTAAAGGCCCACTGCACTACTTATAGCTACTTGCGCCTTCTATATAGCAAACAATGCTTAATTTGTGCCTGTTGGTCCCCCATGATCCCTTTTTCTTATGTTAATTGAGAGCTGATTTGATGAGATAACCACCTGTCGATAACCATGCAGGGAGGTCTAATCCCCCTGCCCAAAGTAGTACAGACAGGCTTTAAAAGAAGAGATCTCTTTGAATTTATCTTCGAGGAATGATATTTATCAGCCAAGTTATTAGCAGGAAGCTATAAGCATCACTGAAGAAATAAATCATCAAATTATTATAATCAAATAATATTGTTATTAAAGACGAACATAAATGTGTTTGTTTATATGCTATTTATATCATCTATCTATCTATCAATCAGATGTTTCAAAAAATCTTATTTATTTTCAACTGTATTGATCAATCAATCAATCAATCAATCAATCAATCTATCTATCTATCTATCTATCTACTTATCTATCTAACTATCTATCCATCTATCTATCTATCTACCGATTTGTCTGTCTGTCTATCTTCTATATATCTACTGTATCTATCTATGTATCTATTTATCTATCTAACTATTTATATGTCTATCTGTCAGTCAGTAAATAATTTAATCTATCTATTATATGTATCTGTATATTTTTTTTATTTTTCTATCTTTGTATCTGTTCACTATCTTTTTATTCATCCTTCTATCTTATAGAGCGAGATCAAAAGCCAGGAGTCAAGCGTACAACATTGACTTTGTGATGAGTGCACCGCCGCCAGGAGGTAACGGATCACTCCCTAAGAAGACCAATATGAACGCAACCCTGGAGAGACTAGACAAGAACCATGGTCCTCTCATACCTACTATGTCACAGGTAAGACATGTTCACACATTTTTCTTGTAATACTACCAAAAAAGAAATGGGTGCAATGTTGGGTTGATACAGATCAGGCCTGTTCACATACCCCTATGTTGACTGTATGATATAACACCAATATGAATACAACCCTGGATAGACAATGAAGTACTATCTCTCTCTTTCTCACTCCATTTCACCCCCCCCCCCTTCTCTCTCTCTCTCTATCCTCTCCCCTCCATCCTCTCCCTCCCCTCCCTCCACCCTCTCTCTCTCTGTATCTCTTCATATCTCTATCACTTTTTCTGTTTTTGTTTTTGTTTTGCTCTTTTTTTCTCTCCTTCCCATGCAGTCTCCCCCTCTCTTCCTCCCCTCTCTCTTTAAATCTGCCCATCTTTCTCTCTTTCTGTAGATCTCTTTCTCTCCTTTAGTTGCAGAACCATTCATATGTTTCCTCCCTATCCATCCATATGATTTGGATAACTTTCAGCTTGTTAGAGCAGAATAGATCCCATCTGTAGCTATTAATTAATTATATCCCCATTCCCTCTCCACATCATTATCTAGCAGGTGTTAATTGAGTGGTTAACCAGTAAGTCATTAGGGGTTTAAGCTTCCATACGTGCATCGTAATCTCTCCTAAAGCAGCAGTCTGGCGTGGAAAGAGATTGTTCACACAATCAAATAACCCCCTCAAGGCAGGCTAGATGAATACATTGTTTCATGAAACAAGGTATAAAAGTTGTAAATAATCTCTGTTTTGTGCTTGGAACAATATATTTTGTAATCAAAAGTTCAATGTCGTTCAGTGGTAGATCAGTGGACTTGTAACAAGGATGTCCTGGGTTTGAAACCAAATCAATACGCTATTGCCCTTAAGGCATTAGTCCTCATTCCAAAGTCTTTTGAGAGAACTTAAAGCTCATGGTTGTTATCTCACAAGCATATCGGGTAAAACAATCATTATCATGATCATCAACTTAATATGGATGAGGCATTACACTCTTCACATTACAAAGTAGGTGTTACCATGGACCCATGGTGTTACTAGGGCAAGATAGATTAAACTGAGAAACATAATTTTTGAAATGCTCTCCCTCTTTCTCACCTCTACCTTACCAGTAGTCTTGACTTTCGTTTGAATCCTCAGCCTCTCTTTCTATTTTCTATTTTCTTTAACTTCAAATATAATAGCTACCATAGTCCCTTCCAGTTACTTCTGCCTCTATTTCTTTTTGCCTATGCATCTATCTTCTGTATCATTGTTATTTGTTCTTCATTTTTCTTTTTCCTGTAAATTATGTCAATCAATTGTTTGCTTGTGAAGATATAGTCATATATTTGCACATCATTCATACCTAGCACTCCTCCTTCGAGTCTATGACTTCCTTCCATACGCCCTATCTATCAGTCAGGATAATCGTCACAATATTCCTCTATTTTGTCTCCCCACTAGATTGTTTTTCTTCTCCCCATTCTATTATGGGAAATCCCTCCCCCTCAACACCTGCTAATAATGCCCTAATTAAATATTAAATAGCTCCATCACTCACCCCTACTCAGAAGCTGCTACTAGAGTAAAAGAGTCATGTCATTCCAGACTCTTTAGCTGCTTAATCTTACGGGTAATTCCATCCTTTTTAGAGTATTTGTCTTCACATTATCTAGATTTCAAACAGGGAGAATTTGGTTTCAATTCTATTTGAGTCTACTATGTGCACTGTTTGGTAGAATCTGAAAATATGTTCATTTGTTTGCTTTCGAAATGAATAGAATGAAATGAATATGTCATTTTGAGCCCGAAATATAACTTACATTTTGACTCCATATCAGGAAAGGTGATTCCAATGAAACTCGGTCAATTCAGTTATTTCAACAAGTATTCATCAAATACTTGTCAAACTCTGATTGCTCTTGTCATCTCTCTCTTTCTCTCTCTCTCTCTCTCTCTCTCTGGATCTACATGAATCCAATGACCGGGGTAATAGTATATCTGTAAAGCGCTTAGAGACATTGTATTAAGCGCTATATAAAAGCAGAATGTTATTATTATCTTCCATCTTGGCAGACTGAAATTTCAGATTTTTAGAGTGAAATTTGAGTGTTCATAGTACCTGTATATAGCACAAAATCTGTGTGTCTACAATGCACTGTTCACCTTGTTGAAAATAGAGTTCTATTAATATAACTTGTTTGGATGATACACAGTTTGTAAGAGCACAGGTGAGGAGGAGATAAAGATCTAGGGCGTGGTTGTGTTCTAAGGGAGGGGGAGCTAGGGGGAACACCTTCAAGCTAACTGGGTCACAATGAGTGTGATAGGAGCCTATAGCTGTTTGTCTGCCATGATTAAGTGGACTTGACCATTGACAGATAGAGACAATGACCGTTCACTTTTTGGTCTTCTGATGACTGGCCAATGACCAGCTTATGGCTAGTCCAGCTGTGATGACCGTGTAGTCAAGTCTATTTTAGGGAAGTGATGACTATGGACTATAAATTATCATGCAAAGTCTTTCTCACACCATCTGCCTGATAATGGTATGAGATTTATAAATGTATATCACACATGGGTGAGATATAAACAAGGGGGCGCGATGGCTCAGTGGTAGAGCAGTGGTGGTCTTGTAACAGAGAGGTCCCTGGTTAAAAACCAAGTCATTGCTCTTGTGCCCGTTGGTAAGGCATTAATCCTCATTACCATGTCAGTCCCTCAAAGAGGGCTTAAAGCTGCTGGCATTCTGGTTCCTTACTTACAAGCATTCAATTCAATTCAATTCAATTCAATTCCAGTTTTATTAAAAATATACCAAAGAAAAAGTCCAGAGACTAACAATACTTGATTTACATTGTATCATATAAAAATGCATTAAAAACAGTAGATTTCAAAATTCAGTAATAAGTTAAAGTACACAGAAATATCTCAAGGAAAAAAAAAAGAATTGTAAATTATAAAATGGTATATTAATATCAATAGGATAAGTTTACTATATATTTGAAGAAAATCATCTCTCTTACCAGTCAGGTGACACAACAATCAGTCAAAATAGGTTTTGCTGTTAAGATGAGTAACAACATGACATTGAAATCTTGATGAATCAACATTTTTACAAACTGATATGCCCCCCTTTTTGGTCACATGTAGGATATGTATATGATTTCTGGAATACTCTCTCAGTGCCATAGGTACTGAGTGTACTAGAGTATCATAAGGACAACAATCATTACCTCTGATCTCTAGAAAGCTTGAGGACCAGCTATAATGATAGGGAAAACAATTCAAATTTTTACAAGGTCTTTTTGACTGTAGAGGAGCTAGCCCTATAAGACCTTGTCTGTTTAGCATTTTGAATCAAGGTCATTTTTTAAAGCTTATGATATTATCTTACATTTGATAGTAGACTTCACTGTCATTGTCAAGAGATAATGAAATCAACGACCCATTTTAGAATAATGCTTTGTCTTATTTGTATCTTTACAGGGTTCGACACAGTCAGAGCCACCCACCAGATCACCACCCAAGCCACCAACCAGTCCACTCCAGAACTGTTACTCCGACCCTTCCAACCTGATCCTTCCCGGTGCTACCCTCCAGGCCATACCCAACACACACCACTACTACAAGGTACCCCGAAGCGGTGCCCCTGCTCCTAAACCCAAACCAAGCCTCAAACCCAATAACCTTCAGCTGACCGTCGAGAATGCCCTACAGGCGCAGACCAAATCAACCATCGGGCGCAACAAGTTTCAGTCCTTGGAGAAGAACAAGTCAAAGACACTCGATACAGCGTACCTGACACCGAAGGAGATCATGTCGGAGGAACCAGAGACTCAGAGAGTATCAGCTTACATTGATGTCAATGACTCGAGGAGCTTCCTCCCAGCTAAGACATTTCTAAGCATCAAGAACAAGCTGAGTAGGAGGATTGAGAACGTTTATGTAAACATGCCCAAATCGTCGACGGGAAACAACGTCAAATGATGTCAGACGAAGGTCCCTGAGGCTAGTCTGATCATCTTTAAGACACTATTTCCTGCAGTATGAAAAGAGAGATATATCAAGCAATGAAATGGAACCATAAGAAAAGGCATGTTCCTGTGATACACAAACTGTGATGTGATCTGTCTCGTTGTGTTCACATTTGAACATATATCTAGAGCTATAGGACAGAATGAAGAGTGAATGTGAACAATAGGAAAGATGAAAGACTTGAGGTTGATCGTATGTGCAGGAGAAAGTTAAATATCTCTTAGTACAAATAGAGAGACAGAGAGAAGAACAGCTTGGAGCTGGGAAGTGCTAGATATGCCAACTATATCATTACATAATAATTAGGATAGTTGGCATTGCTAATCACTGGTTCATATGAACTTATAAGTAAAATTAATCCATTTTTATATAGGTGTAAGATAACACTTTCCCTTCTAATATCCTTGTACTTCATTACACAAATATGAGAAAACCTACAAATCTTTACCAGTGTCAATGGTCAAACGAGAGTGTCTGTAAATGAACGGGAATACATTTAGTGATGACAATTTCAACAATGAATGAGGTATTGTTTGTGATTACCCTTTATGGTGATAATGGTTAGAATTTAAATATGATATGTACATGCAGCAGATGGTTTGTAGTATGTCCTTTACCAAGACAGATTATATATGCTTTGAGAGCTATGCATTGGCTTCATCTGAATCAAGATGTTGTTCATTCCATCTTCTTCTTCTGGTAATCTTCAAAGGGCTATGCAGCCTGTCATGAAGATGAATTAAAGATTATAAGTGGTGTGAGGAAGACAATGATTTTTAATGGAATAAGGGCATTAGATGCCTCAGGAGAAGGCCCTGAAAGTTCTCTGGACCGTCAGTGTGCACTACATTTGCTTCATACCTTCTGGTTGATCTGGATAACTGCAACGGCATCCTGCACTGTCTTAAATTTTGCTAGAGTTTGTGGAGATCGTTGTTTAGATCAGGGCCCCATCTTACAATGAGTTGACATCAATCGTAACTTATTTGCAATTGATATCAATCGCAATTACGTACATAAGAGATGGAGACTGCAAACTTGCAATTGATTTGGATCAATCTATCAATCGTAAGTCTTTGTAAGACAGGGCCCTGGCATATACAATTTTGTTTCTATTTCAGGAAGTCCTTTGTCATTTGACTTCACTGAAACCAGGTGGTCTACATAGGGTGGTTAGATCGTGAGCAAGGTACAGTTGAAATGATATCAATGTATGATTATAACCTCCAAATTCACAGGGTATTGAAATTCAGTGCTGAAGTGTTTATAGAGAGTTTGTTGCATTATTTAACCAACACATGTAGAAATACTAGGTGTCAGACCACTTAAAACCACAATGGATACCGGTATGTAAAGTGTGGTATCAATCTTTATTTGATGATATATGGTATAAAGACTTGTACATTCACACGCATTTACACTACTAACATGCAATATGACAAATTATATGTGTTTAACCACTCATCATAAGACCTTTTTTAAATACTTATCAAATATGTGCATTGACTGATATTGTGAAATAATCAAATATTGTCATTGACACATTGGTTAAGGAGAATATATAATGCCCTATGATCTTTATCACCAGGTTAGATTTTGTAGTTTGTTCCGAAATTATAAGTAAAGAATGATAAATACTTGTAAGTTACTAATGATATTGATAAAATAATGTTTTTATGTGGCGCAGTTCAATTAAGAATGGGTTGTTAAAGTGTTGATAAGGATATTTTGCTAATAGAAATATATTTTGATTTTTTTTTCTTCTTAATATCTTAATATAATTAAGATCAATTTGGCATTATAATTCATAGGTCGCTTTGGAATGTGTACTCTTAATTTGAAAATTTAAGATTAATACTATTACTATTCTTATTTAAACCTAAAACTATATGAAAATACAAGCTCTTGTATCACATGGTCTGTGTTCTAAAGGCTTTTTTGACAATTAATCTGTACAAGATATGTAAATAGTTTGTATATTTCTTTTGACGGTGTGACTGCGGTGCTTCCTGTAAACCCTACGAACACTCATTGTATATTATAATGTCAGAATGTGTATATGGAAACTTTAGATGACCTATTTATCATCATTCTCTATTTTCTGGTTGTTTGCTGCTAATTAAGCCAGAAAGAAAGAGCAAAAAGAACAGAGCTTAATCTTTACTTTACACGAAGGCAAATAAAATGGATTAATTTTGAGCCTGTTACTGAAAAGAAAGTTTCTTTTCTTAAGGGTACAGTTGCTTGATAAATGTTCATGTAGCTTCAATTTTAAGAAGCAAATGTGAAGATGCTGTTTGTACAGAGCCAGAAGGGGAATTAACTCCTATAACTATGCATGGAGTAAGTGCCCTTCTTGCTGTCAATAGATGCTACTTTCTTTGTAATTGTTTGTTGCCTGTCACAGTATTGATCAGAGCTTCTTAAACAAATTATATTCATAGGTCTCTCTATATTATCAATTTATCATAGCTTCACTGATATGCTCTGTAGAATATATAACTACCAGATTTGAATATACATACATGTATATATAAATATATGATTTCCCAAATCACATAATCTTTATCAGTTACTCCATCAAATTTTATTAGATGGATATTATATTATACTGTAAATTCCTAACGAACTACACAAATATACCCTGTACTCCAAGTGATTATACCAACCGACAGTATCATTATTTTTCCATTTATCAATATAACTCGGCTCTGCATAGATTGTGTATATGTTAATTGAAGTGTGATCTTGTTTTCCCATTATGCTTCTTTGTTTGGCAAACTAATAAAATATGTATCTACTTCATATTCATTGTGTGAACTTTGTATTTTCTTCTCTCTCTTACCTTTTCTCTCATACTTTAACAATATACACGGTATATATTTTGTATTACTTTCTCTCAAATCAAATACATATTGTACAAATCATTCTTAACAAAACTGGATACATTGTAAATTGATATTTTGGATTTTACATAAATTACAATAATAAAATAAATTATATACCTCACTTAAGTAATCCAGCCATCTGATTGGTCGAATTGCATTCATAAACTTCAACTGTTCCTGTAAAATTCTCGGTAACCATGCATAAACATTTCAATATTTTTAATAACCATGGTTACTCCATGGTTACCCCATAGGTTTACATGTTAAAAAATGGTTTGAGCGATGGAGGATACCTTATGTGTGCGAAGGATATTGGTCGGTAATTTCAATACAATTGAATCTCGATCGATCTTACCGACAATTTTATCTTGCATTGTTGACATGAAGACGAAAATAAACTTCCAAAAACCAAAAAACAACATCTGCCGATAGATCTTGATCTAAGTTCGTGCCAATATGCATTGCAAAAGTAAAAGAAGAGTCCGTATATGGAGCTTTTGCGAAGCATTGATCACACGCGAAGCCGGTTTCAATTCATTTTAATGTATATATCGTACAAAACTGCCAAGCATGTAACCACCGCGCGATGGCCGAGAGGTCTGAGGCGCTTACCTTAAATATATCACCTTTTGTACGCAAGAGTTCGAATCCCGTCTTCGACAAAAATGAAAAATATTTTTTATTTTTTATTTTTTAGTCTATTTTTTTTCGGCATATAAAAGTATTAATGACTGCTTTAATATTCGAGAAATAGTTGTTTTCATACGCTCTCGGGAAGGTTACAATTGGGCTATTCCCCTCGGCAAGCCTCGGGGAATAGCACAATTCTAACCTTCCCTTGAGCGTAATAAAACAACTATTTCTCTCAAAGCAGTCATTAATACTATACTGTTTAGAAAACATTTTGATTGACCCCATCCCGGCCCCACGCCACACACATACACACCACCCGACCGCACTTCCACACTTATACCACACACTGTTCATAGCCTCCTCAGAATACCCCAAATTGGAGCGACACAAAAATAGAAATAATCTATTAAATAAACATTGAATAAATTATTAAAACAAGGCTACAATAACCAAGTGTTAAAAGTTCATGAAAATTTCACTTGTTTATCACACACACTTTCTTTCTTTTTTAAAGATATTTTTTATCATTTTCTCTCAAATCATATACATTTTTTTTTAGAGAGAATTTTTTTATCATTTTCTCTCAAATCAAATACTGTACAAATCATTCACACACACACACACAAACACTCTAAATTTTTTTAATCTCCCTTCCCCTGTATAATACAAACTTTAAAACGATGCAGTATTCATGAAAGCATAATGACAATATTAACTTCACTGCTATAAATCTGGGTCAATATTCATAAAACCTTCCTACATGTAACTATAAGCTACTTGCAAACAAATTCCTGCTTGTGAGATAAGGTTGACTACCAGCTTGGGAAGGCTTTATGAAAATGGACTCGGATATTTTGTAGTAGGCGACTCTCTTGTTACATTGACCACATCATCATAAACTCAAAGCTCTCTTACAAATTGATTCGTGATAAAAACAAATAGTAAACATACTTATTGTGGGGTACTATAACATTTAGTTTTATTGAAGATAATATAACTTGGGTAAAGCAAGCAGATCTGAATAAGCACACTTAAGGTAATAAGTACATTTCAATTATTTTCTGAAAGAACATGGGTAATTCGAAGGCACAGTCAAAGCTCACCAAAATTTCCAATTTATCAAAAGATTCATGCCAGTTTCATATGACAAGGTGAGAAATTATGTTTAACAACAGTCCAAAGAAGTTGACTATTTGTTGACGAAATTTCAGCCGGTGTCAGCCATTTTGTTTTTCAACTTCAGCATTATATATTAAGTTCAAAATGAATTACAGCCAGATGAATATTTTCAGCTTGAAATATTTCAATTTTTCTGTTGTTCCAACATTATGTTTTTCAGATAGCCTTCTTCAAATAGTTTTTTATGTAAGGGATTGGTTCCTCGGATACATACCGATAGGAATGGTAATCAGACACAGTGCATGACTATGACAGTCAGTAGATTCCAAATGTGACCTTTGTTTCATTGAATACAGACCAACACGATTCAAGGTGATGAATACTTTGCAAAACATTTCACTTTTCATACAAGTTTGAAACTTCAATATAAGGACGGCTTTATCACATTCATTTTCAATTTATCACAACGTCTGTACTTTAGGAACTTTTCAATACAAAATCAGGACGGGTTTCACATTAATTCAATTCTTCCACATCCTCTCTTGATTAACTCTACACATGCTGAGCAATGCTCTCATGAAGTGGACCAACTTAATGGACAGATTGTTGAAAAAGGCAATGTTTTTGCAAGGCAAGTTTTTGAAAAAAATACTCTGCTTACATTCATTCCAATAAACTTTCAAATCAAGGCAACTTCAATAGGGGGACGGGTAAACAAATTATGATCACAATTCAAATTTTCTGGGGAAAATAAATGCCTGTTAAGCTGAATATGAATACATAAATTAAAAAGAATACCAAATTTCAGGAATACACACAAATGGGAATAGAAATATCAAGGGATAAAATTCAAATTGTTTGATTTTTTGGTCTCATATTTATAAGTACCAGACTAAACATCTAGATCATTTTAGAATTTTAAAGCTAGTATTTTGATCAGAGGAATTAAATACAATCTATTTACAGTTGTGTTTGTTTTTGCTCAGCTCAATTTTTGATCCAGCCTATATACTCTCTATATAGTCAAGGAACAAGCATATACCATACATATATATATACTATGAAAACCAACTACACAATTGTGCACATAACACATAAAAGCTCTTCATTAAACATCAGATGAAGATTGTTAAAATCAGGTGCCAGCTAATAAAATAAATTCAAGCCATTTAAAAATATTACATCAATGGTATTAAAAACATTTTAGTGATCTCAATTTGGAGTATGTTATATGGACAGTTCTCTATCCAAGAAAAAAAAAATGGTTGAAAACTTGAATCACTCATTTAACTTCTCATAAAATTCTGAAAAGCAATAATTTCCATTGTATCTTTAATTTCATTTTTGATTACAGACTCAACAGCATTGATTCTCCTTTAAGTGAGATAACACAAATCTAAAATTCCTTTTGATTTCTTCAAAATTTTGCTCAACTTTTCTTCAGTCCAATTAAATTTGTCCAATCATCCAAAATAAATATTGACCCAGTTTTGGTGAATTTTGGCAAGTTTACACATACTATGCACTGCAAAATATATACAGGCAGATACATACTAAATATACATTCAAATCCTTAATGGCTAGTGCACATTAGTAAACAATTTTACTTGGTCTACTTATCAAACCTTCAAAACATTTTCATACAAATTATTTCCAATGAAAAAAAAAATCAAAAAAATTCATAAGTTTTGTTTTGTTCTTGTTTGTGTTGATCAGGGTGTTTGTTCTGTTGCTCCTTTTCACTGTTCAATGGCGTACCTGTCTTTGAATAATAATATACATGGACAGTATATTTTTTTAAACCAATTTAAAACCAGACATTGTGTGTTAAGAAGGTTTGATCTTTTAACAACAGTAATAATAATAGTAATATTGCTCTACAAGTATTTACAACAGATATATACCACATAGTATACCTCACAAAGCTCAGAATTGTTGAATGAAACATGTACACATTAAAGGCAAAAAATAGTAATCAAATACTCTTTTTCACTTCTTCTATATATATATATTTGTAATGAAAGAAAAGAAAAAGGCTTTATACGAGAAAGGCACAAGAAGATTTTAGGAAGAAATAGGAAGATGATTCACAGAATTCAGGAAGAAAATATATCTCAACATTATTTTATATTGATGATAATTATAAACAAAAAAGATATCATAATACGAAATAAGAAAATATTTCAGAAGAAGAAATGGAAAATTGAAATATCACAATTGATTAATATACAGGGTATATGGATATGTTGATTGGAAGGAATGTATATACTCAGATTAAAAGAGATTAAATTCCTACTCTGTTCACATGTACTACACAAGATCAAATATGATAAAAGCATGTGGTAAAAGAGACAAAATAAAAATTACAGAAATTACAAGAGTATCCATCTATACAAAGAAAATAATTTCTGATCTTTTCAGAATAAATGTCTGATGATTATAATAACAGATAAAAGGCGAGAGGTACAGAAAATGAGCATTATTTGTGATTAAAATGAGGATACTTACGCATTAAAATGACAAATACGATCACTAGAAAATATCATACACTAATAACTTGGCACAAGCAGAACAAAATTCACAAAATTTGGTAACCATAATAAATAAATCAATTTTGACTCCATAACATTCTAATAAACCTCTTCACCTAGTACAAGTACTTTATTCACAATTCCAAGTTTATACAGGTTGTAACTATGTACATGTTCAATCAATATATTTTCTCTTTCCAACAATAAAGCCTTTTCATTTAAAGAACAATTTCATCGCATTCTTTGTGCAATATATTGACCAAACTATTGCATCAAGAACACATTTGATGTTTTTTTCTCATTCAATTTCATTGATTTGAGTCTGCAGATATTGTGATTGTCAAAATTTTAAAAAAAGTAAAATGGGAAAATTACTTGTCAGCTTTTGTTAATGACACAATTCAAATGTCTGCTGCAGATTTTATCATTAAGAATTGTGCCATGAAATAAATGATAAATTTAGCTTGCAAATTTGTGAAATAACCTGAATTGTTATTTAACAACTGTGTGTCATTAATATAACAGAAATAGTATTAAATTACTTTTTATCCTTCTTCTCCTGTTGATCTCTCACTTGTTCCTGAATCCTGATTTATTTGTATATGTTTTGTAATTTGTTCAACCTCGATGTGTTGCTGCCCTCTCTCGGTGTCTGGCGGAGGAAGGATGTAGGATGGGTGGTCGAGGGATTAGACGTTGCTTGTACTGATGTTGTGATCCTGTAATGAACATACAAACATAACAAAATAAGATGCTGAAGAAACATAGCAACAAGAAGGCAGAAAAGAGCAATATACAGAAAGAGGAAAGGAGAGGTCAATGAAGAAAGGAAAAGCAAGCATTTATACAAGTAAGGAGAAAGGCATAACATTAGATGAAAAGGGGGAATAGAGTACCGAAGCTGTGACGTCATACAAATCTATTTTTAGAATTTCTCAATTTTTTCTTCATATTCCTAAAGGACATCAAAAATAATGTACAAATGTCGAAAACCAATTGAATATGTTAAGTATTGGCTGAGATATGACCATCTGAATAAATATACTCCCCATAGGAACTCAGTGTTATATGCTCTGGCTCCTAATGGTTAGGAGCCAGAGCATATAACACTGAGTTCCCATAGGACATATATTCATTCAGATGGTCATATCTCAGCCAATACTTAACATATTCATTTGGTTTTTGATATTTGGACATTATTATTGATGTTCTTTCGAAATATGAAGAAAAAATTGAGAAATTCTAAAAATAATTTTTTGATGACGTCACACTTCACCACTCTATAGAAAAAGAAAAAGCTGAAAAGAAGAAAGCTCATGAAATTGTTACCTTACATGTCAGTGCATGTAACACAGGAGACCTTCAAAATATATACACATGAATCATGAATGGTCAATTGGTTAAACATTATCAATATAACAAGAAATGATTTAAAAATATAAATTAAGTACACATAAAAGAATGAGATATGGCATTATACAAGGTAAACCTCTCTCAAATGAAAAATAATTAAAAAAGGCACAGGTAAGTTTGCCACTTTCTATATTGGTGGAAGAACTTTGTTGTAGACTGCTCTAGATGATGCTCAGGACATAGACTGCTGTCAGGTGAAAATCTAATACAATGCATCAAATCATTGAAAAAAGTGAACTTCATCATGGAGAAAACAACAATACAAACACTATATAATAATTTGTCAATAAACACAAATTGCCATTTCATTGTACATGTAAAATAAAACAAGGTATCTTTGGAAACTGAAAAAAGATATCGACATGGCACCACTCATGTGTACTACGTGCTTCATTTAAAGTTACTTAGGCATAGCACTGTTTATTCTCGTAGTAAAAGTCCTTTTCCTCACGGCACACAGACTTACAGCCGTTTAATCCTCATCTTCGCTATACTCCTCCTCATCATCATCATAATCATCCTCCCCGTCGCTGGAATACTCGGAAGCCTCAGACGAAGCACGTGACTCCTGATAGAGGGCAGCATGCAAGTTTGGAGGGAAAAAGTCATGAAGTAAAATGTGACAGATAGGATGGCATACATAGAGAGTGGTATTCTTGAAAGCGGACTAACTTTAGTCCATGGTTTAATCCACTGACTAAGTATGGAATGCCAAGTGTCCATATACATTTTTAGATAATTTGATATGTCCCTAAATTACCATGATAACATAGTTATATTGTTGTTTAGAAATTATGTTATCACATCTAATTTTGATTTAGTGACAGATTAAATTATTCAAAAACATATTCATATGGACACTTGGTATTCCATACTTAGTCAGAGGATTAAACCATGGACTAAAGTTAGTCCGCTTTCGAGAATACCAACCAAGAGTTTCTGAAATAGATTTAGAGTGTGAACATCACAGCAAGCACGACAGAAGGGGGTGAAACGCAAGAGGAAGAAACTGCATCTTGATGGCCCGGCCTAATTCCTCTTACATGTAACTCATGAACAGGATATAAAGATAGTAAGCTCATATCTTTCTGCAGCTTAAGTACAAATATACCTTGATGGTTTACATATTCTCGATGCACAGGCAATAATACTATCCATAACATCACATTGGTTAACAAATAACCAAAATCTACATTTTGCACGGACAGAAAGGAGGAATTTTTCCTATTATGTCCAAAGAAAAATCACATCATATGAATATCAGATCATTAAAATACTGATGTTCAGTTTTTGTTGACTTGAAATGCTTTGTCAGGTACAGCCCCTAATTCTATAATATCTATGTATATATATATATTTACATGTAATGTATTAGAAAAATACAATCCAGCAGATGGTTATTGATGTGAAAAAGACTTAAATCTTAAACAAAGTGCAAAAGTGCCACAATTTCCAATAAAACGGGAAAAGTTAGAAGTGT
>JAVYIG010000197.1:600000-769078 GCA_035222895.1 Strongylocentrotus droebachiensis | reverse complement strand
CGACTTAACGCAATCCCACCAAGTGTGTACAGACTGCAGCCGGTACTGACCATCAGGATCATCCCTTCCCACATGCAGATCCACTTTGGCAAAGGCCATTGATTCTCACAGAGCAGCGCCAACGCGGTCCAAGGAAGATTCAGACAGCTTATCAAATCCGCAATGGCGAGATTGACGACAAATGTATTGGTTTTGTTTCGTAGTTTCTTGCTGATGAACACGGCTAAGATGACCAAGGTGTTTCCGAAGGCACCGGTGATAGAGATCAACCCTGTGATTGTAGCGTAGATAATTCGCTCCCAGTAATACTTATAAACTATGGGTTCCTCCACATCAGTGCAGTTCGCCATGTCACACATGATGATATCCTCCAGAAGAGATTCTCAGAAGATGACACTCAATCTTTCAAAACACGATCGCAAAAGTTTGGCTCTCTTAAATGGCTTTTACTTTAAATTAATGATATGTAAAAATATTCAAATAGTTGGAAAGTGATTATCATGTTCAACTTGGATGGATGTACCAATTTGGTATGCATACATTATATCATGGCATTGTTCTCCTTGTACCTTGCTCAGACGTACCCCTTGTGTAATCTAACATGGGCCAATATTAAATGCTCACTTTTGGAGTTTCCTTTCCAATATCACGCTTCAAGACATTTTTCATCTCCACACAGCACAATATCTCCTTGGAAACTCCTCCACGATGATTTACTAATTATCTCATTCGAAACACATCCACAACGCTGCGAGTTGACTCGAGACGACGTATCACCAGAGTGCAGAATGTTGTGTCTTGAAACCCAGGTACTTATAAGACGAGATCTTACGTTTCCAGAGATCGTGAACACATTAAACAGTTGAATGTCAGGTGTAAACTCAATCCAAGAAAGAAAGTGCGAGAAAGTAGAGGAAACCTCGATTTGTTATGAACGTCTAACATCGTCTGATTGAAAAGAGTAATTAATTTGTAATTCGTTTAATGTAAGGCTCTATCAAAACAGCGCGTAGTATGATGATAATTAGATGAGAACCGCATTGTTGTTGTAGTACAGAAGTAATAACACCGGAATCAGTTTAATGTACAAGAAAGCCTTCTATGACGTCATTTGGGAGTAGCTCATGATGGGAGGAACAATGGGTTGTCATTGTGGCGCCCCTATCATAATTAATAATGCTGTCCGAATTCACATGTAAAGTCGTGTACTCCACGGTTCGGGAACTTTCTCTTCCGGATGCTTCAGCATAGATACACGAAGCCTGGAAAGAGAGAATGGTAAATCCATGATTTTGTTTTCAAAGAAATACAATTTCATTTACCCAGATATTAAACGGAATGTGAAACGGATTGTACGTGTATTCTTTGTATATAAAATTATTTCACGAACGTAATTCATTTGAAACATTGTGTGGTAGGAAAGCGGGAAGATGTTCCCAATAAAATGCCCCCCCCCCCCCCCCCTGTGTCAACCCCGCTCCCACCTCTCTTCAATGCAAAAAGGGCTCATAACGTGCTTCTATTTATAGCCCTTACTTTTCAATGAAGAGAAAGTCTTTTTTTCTCCTTTGATGTTTTTTTAAGAAAAAATAAAAAAATTCTCTTAATAAGTAGGTCTTAATCCCACCTACCCCCCTTTTCCAGCACCACCACCACCACCACCACCACCAATTTGATTTTAAAGAGGACAGAAGTGACTTCAGTTTCGCCAACTATAGTACCCAATTATATTTGACCGTACAACTCAATTAATATTTTTTTTCAAATGGGTCATTGTTAATATTGTTATTATCTGTCAGTTCTAATTTATTTAATGACACCATTCTGTTTTCATGATCTACTGACGCTATTCCAAAATACTGGAAATAAGCTTTCGAGCTTTTGTGGGTTATCCTGTTCAAGCTGACCTTTTGATCTGTTATTATTGTATATTGTTGTATGTTGGAAGCTTAGCCAATACAAATCAATCAATCAATTAAGTATTATTTGTAAAGAGTGCTGGAATGAAAGTGGGCTGTATTTCATTTTCCGGCAACAAAATAATGTCCTTGTAATTATTCAGGTCAATACACATACTTAGTATATCGTAGCTTTTTAATTAATTGCGTTAGGGTATCTTGCAATATTCTTCACGCGCATCCATTTTCATATTACCTACCTTATACTATTTTTTTTTTCTCGTTCATTTGACTCTAATCAAATGGTTTCAGAAAAGATATAGCTGTTTGGTATTGAAGTGGACAACGCCTGTTCAAATTTTTGCATTTTCTTACAATTACAGAAGACTTTTGCTTTAAAAAATGGGACTAGAGATTGATTTCCTTAGAAATCGATTGTGTATGCTTGCATTCAATAAACAAAAAGATTACCTTTGATGTAGATAATTTAATTCAGTTTATTCTACCGATTTAGCAAAAAAATGAAGTTAATAGACAGCCATGGGCTGATAGCCTTCGAACATTTTGTAGCCAGAACAGTACACCAAAAACCTGATACCGTATTTGTTTCTTTTTGTTAATTGATTTGTAAACTAATACCAGTCAAAACCAAATTTCCAAATTTACAATAAATACTTAATTTCCATTTCAAATTATAACAAATGAAGAAATCAGTTTCATTTTTTTTTTCTGGGAACTTGATTAACAAATTAACAGTGCTTAGATAAATGTTTATAAAAACGACATGGGGTACTTTCAATTTAAAGTAATCATCAATTTTGGCTTGGTTAGCTTTTGGTCATTCAAACTTGCAAATGAACAACACGTCCATATTATATTTCATTCGAGATAGTCATTCCGTATTTTGTGATTAATTTTTTGGCTCATTAAAATATTGATTAAAAGCCCTAAAAATATTCCATATGCATGAGTAGAAAGGGCAAACATTTCTCCACACGCTTCGCTCTGTTTTAATGGCATGAATTTTAAAATGACACTCAAGCTTCAAAACCCATTAATTGGGAACACGTTGAGAGGTTCAAAATCATTGAATTCGTTCAAAATTGGAATTTTTTTCAACTTTTCAACAAAGTCCTTACTCATGTGTATTGTTTTGAGACAAATGACATTCATAAAACATCAAAAAGAAAAATATTATTGTTACCAAATTGATAGATTTAGCCCATAAAACCCCTGTCCTAAAATGGAGTACTGTACAAAAAACATTGGAATTTAACTGTTGTGTATGTTATTATTTTGTAGATGAGTTCGCAAAGTGGATTTCAGGTGATGAGTTTTTTTATTTTGTGAAAACATGGAAAATGAGAACTTACATGTACTGGGAGGTGCGTCAAAATTAGTTACATTTTATATATAATGGCGTACGTCTCCCCCATCTAATCACTTTGCTGATTGCAAACAAAAAATTGGCCTTTGTTGATGTTGAATTTTTAAAGCATGATTTAGGTGGTTTTGAATTAAAAGGAAATTGGAATCAGAACCACTTTTTCTAGTGCATGATGAAGGTATGCAATCAGTAACCATGGTTACATCAATAGAAATGCATCAGCCTAGAGTGCTTTTTGTTCCTCTTGATGGCGAACATGAATTGTCGGCTTTATAAATGACGAGGGGAATCGTGCATTAATTTTAATGAGTCTCATATACGGATGAAATCGGGCGAACGAAATGGCAAAAATAGCCATGAAAACCTAAATTATATATCAATTGTATATGACTAGTTACGATGTTTATTTATTTATTTATTTATTAATGATTTCTTTCAACAGGTTAGTTTCATTCAGTTCCACTGGAAGCCAGTGGATCTGCTTTTCAAGAAAGCCCTGCGATATCGATTTGTACTCGCCATTTTCAACCTTTAAAAATGATGACATTAATTTTAGTTACATTCTTCAAGATAAAATAATTGAAAATGACAAGACCTACCTGATAAAAAAATGATGGTATTACATGATTTTAGTTAGGTTAATATCTACAAAGTAATTTTTATTGAACAGTTGCTACAAGGGAAAGATGACGAGTTTCATATAGCCAATAGTTTAGAATCATTCACTTGCTACGATGGGGATAATGCTGAAGAAATGTTGTTTGCAGGGATAAAAATAGGTATTTCCTTTCTTTTTCTTTTACATTTAATTAGTATGAACGATTACATATTTAATAATTTACACTAGCAAGGTGCCATGGTTTCCCATAAGGCCTACTGTATAGACTACGCACACAAAATCAACATCATTATTTAGTCATATAAAGTGAACAAAACAAAAACTTACGAATGTCACCATGTTGGCTTAAATCGTTTAAGAAAGTTAAGAGAGATTCGTCTTAGTAAACAAATCCATGATTAATTTCCTGCCAGAAAATCTGGAACTGCACGAAATTAGATAACAGCTTCAATTATTCACACGATAGATGATGTAAGCCAGACAGGAGTTGACGTTAAAAATCCACGATCAGTTTATAAATGTAGAAGCTCTGGAACTGTACAAGTTTCTCCACTAGTACAATAGAGATCTAAACTAGGCAGAGTTTGACGTTGAAGTCATAATAAATTCATACTCACTTTATTATTGGAAGCTCTCGAACTGTAGAAGGTGGAAAACATGCACCAAAATGTAATATTTGCAAGTTAGATGTTAACCAGAAAGCTAGTATAAATTCATGATCAAGTTTACGGTCGAAGCTCTACAGCGCTAGACGAATTGAAAAGCAGGCTCTATCTAAGTATTCACAAGACAAATGCTTGTCATACATGGGTTGGAGTTGAACCCTCACCCACACCTCCTCAATGGTGTTGGTGCCAAAGAAAATATACTCCCGGATAAGCAACGTGTGAACATATCCTATTTTGAGGTAAACGTGTGAACATGGTATATCTCTATATGTCACTATGACAACAACCGCGCAAGTTTCATTTGAGCCAATCAAATCGAAGGATATTTGTGGATATACTTGCCAGTAATGTAAACCAACCCAACATCAAATCCAAAGTAATGTAAGGCATTGTTTTTCAACCGCGGTGCCGCGCGAGAGATTTATAAACATAAACAATTGAAATAAAGGTCAATTTCGTGAAACCGTTATGTATTTGAAGATAACATTTAATTTTTGTTATCAAATTTCAATTTTTCAAGTATACAGTGAAATCAAACAAAACAAAGCATTTACAATTAAGCGTTAAAGATTGAACATCTTCGTTGTGCCAGCCCTATAGCAAGAAGAAGGAGATGAAGAACGAGAAGAAAAACGAGGAGGACAAAATGACTGTCTGTCTTTTTCTCTTTGATTACTAAAAAATACCTTCCCCACACCTTTTCCACAGAGCACATTTGATTCCAAACCTCCAACTCCTGTTTAGAAATATCCTAGCGCCCACTCTCAATTTGTTCAATGTCTTCGGCAAAAATACTACATCTTCTCCCACGTTCCAGGGGCGGATTCAGCAGTTATTTTGTATAATTATTATTGTCTTGGTGTCCAAATAATCATGACAATTCAGTACTAAAACCTATATATATAATATCTTTTCCCGTAACATGGGAGTAATTTTAATAGTTTCATACATTTTAATTAAATGTAATGTAAATTGTTATTGTATAATTGTTTTAAATGGGGGCACGCTACAAGAGTCCTATCACGCACCCCGGGGCAACGTGTCTGACACGGCCGGTTGTAGCAACTACTCCGAAGATCAATATTTAATCTTGATCTAAGGAGACATGAACGAACGATCGCTTCTCTAAAATGGATGTAGAGATAGAACCCAGTGAAGAGAGGGTTACAGATGAACCAAGCGAGATGGAGAGACTGAAGAAGAAGTTTCTGAGATTGGTTCGTGTCGGGAATGTGGAAGGTGTGGACACCATGGTTCGAGACCCCTTAAACGCCAAGGTTTCCAAAGCATTGTGGAGTTTCGGTATGGAGCAGGCCGTCCATCATAAACACATAGGTACGTGATGCGGAGATACAATATATTTTGTTACGATTGGATAATGCTCCGGTATTCTTGTAATCTATTCTCATTTTTGCTTGGTTTGGTTTAGTTTGTTTCGTTTCGTTGTTATTATCTTCTCTGCCTGTAAAAGAGAAAAGAAGACTCACAGGTTCGTAAATGTGTAGTTTATCATCGGATACAGGTGTGTATGCTTGGTTAGAGAGAGAGAGAGAGAGAGAGAGAGAGGATAGAGAGAGAAAGAGAGAGAGAGAGAGAGAGAGAGAGAGAGAGGATAGAGAGAGAGAGAGAGAGAGAGAGATTTAGATATTAATAAATGGTGTTTATTTTGCACATAATAAGCCCCCAAGGCATATCGTTTTATAGTTTTTAATTCTTTATTATTTAGAGTAAATTAATAGTAATTTTTGTTGGTGTTCTTATCACTTGTTAATATTTTGTTAAGCATAATGTATTATTATTGTCGTCATATTTATTGGTTTCAGTTGAAAAATAGGAAGATACGTCAAGTAACTTTAAAAACAAACATAAATCAAATGAGAGATGGGGTGATAATACAGATCACCGGGCCAAGATCTAAATTAAATTATTCTTTGTTTTCCCCCTGCTTATAATTTGACCATGTCCGTTTCTGAGGTGTGGTCAAATGGCTGGTATTCTGGAACTTGTCTATAATCGTACGTAGAGATATGAACATAGTCTATCGTGTTCCGTGTATGCCACCATTTGTTTCTCCATTCTATGACCTCTTATGATCTGGCATCAACGAGCAGGCTTTATAATGTTCTCATATGTAAACAAATCTGAATTCAGAAGACTCATTCTTGTTTCTGTATAGGGCGATACTGAGCTTTCAAATGCGTTTATTTTCTTGGAGTTAAAAAGTGGTCGATATCGTTTGTGTTAGAATACCAGCATGTCTTTATTATGTAAAGAGAAGTAGGCCTATCCGTATTAACATACAAAGTGCTTGACAACATAGATGCTGCTTATAAGTATCGGCTTGCATGGTGATGTAGATATACAGTACTCTCTTTTAAAAAAAAAGTGAATTTTCACTCTATTTTCACTTTCTTGGGAGTGACGTCCGTGATCACTTGTTTAGGAGTGAAAATCGATTGATTTTAGAGTGCTCTCTAAAAGAAAAGAGTGAATGTTCACTCTATTTTCACTCTATTTTCACTTTCCAGAGGAGTGACGTCCGTGATTTTGAAAATTCACTCTTTTTTTTTAAGAGAGTAGGTTTACGGTTGCACCATGTGAGAGAGGGGGAGGATTGGGGAGTCCTGAAAAGGACTGTCAGTAATCTATGACTTGTGGACAACTTAATTGATTGTGTTTTTGATTGATTTTATTCGCCAAGCCTCCAACATAATTTATACAACAATATCAAAGAATAACAGATCAAAATTTAGTCAGCTTGAACAGGATACCCCACGAAAGCTCGAAAGCTCATTTCCAATGGGTCCTCGACCAAACATATTATTATATGTACACTATTTATGAGTAAAAATCGTATTGTTTACAGACAGATAAGAAAATAATTATTAAAGATAATAATGATGATAATAATAATGATAACATTAAAATAATAATAATAATATAAATTACAATGAGTACAGGAAGAATAAGAAGATAAAGAAAAAGAAGAAGAAGAAGAAGATGATGATAAAGAAGAAGAAGACAAGGACGAGGAAGAAAAAGAAAAAGAAGAAAGAGAAGAAGAAAAAGAAGAGGAGGAGGAGAAGGAGGAGGAGGAGGAAGAAGAGGAAAATAATGATGAATATGTTGAATTTCTAAACATACAAAAACATAAGTATTTACAAAATTAGAAAATATGAAGCTAGCAGAGAAAAGAAAAGTGTTCTGTATTCAGGCGATCATATATCATGTCATTCGCTTCTCCTCTCTGACTCTTAAGTCATCATAGGTATATTCCGTTAATTTCTTCTTATACAATGAGCAAAGTTTTCTATTTCCTTTATATCATTAGGAAAGGAAATCCAATGTGTTATGGCAATGTAATAAAACTAAATAGGAAGAAATTAAAAACAAATTCAATCCAATCAAACTACATGTGCAGCCCAAATACCCCGTGAATGGACGTTTTGCAAACGTGCATGGGCACAGCGGTTAGTAGATGGGTAAAACTATAAATTATACTTTATGTGCAGATGAAACGAATGTTTCCTTGTCTCATCGTGAAATCAACACTCTCGAATAGAACTAAACTAGGAACTGCCAAAGTTGACTTAAGTTTAGAAGTAATATGCCCTCTCTCAATGTGCTTAAAACAAATTATAGTCATTTAAGTGATAGAAAATCTAATGACAACCTTGCTCTAGATAATTATTAAACTAGATGATATTTCCATAGAGAGAAACACATGTACAAATTTCCTTGGTGTCTCTATCAATCTGTGAAAAACTTGACTAGAGCGACCATGTAAAACACATTGTTACACCAATCTCCAGAAATATTGGCGTACTGTATGGAATAAAATGTTTTGTTTCTGATAGAATATTACTTGTGCTATATAATAGTCTAATTTTACAAAATTATCTCCTATTGTAATATTTTGTGGGCAACATCCAAGTGTGTGATAAATAATATTCTTCTGCTACAAAAGCTGAACGCGTGACTATGTACACGTGTAATCGTGACTGTTGCATTGTTGGATAGTCTTCGGATCCTAATAATGCCTCGGGTTCGTTATCAGCTAAAGCTATGGTGGATAAATCATCATATTCAGGACACTGGTTCTGACTCGTAACTCTTACGTTTATTCACTCTATAACAACCGACGAGAGGTGGCGCTACACCTCTTACATCTTCCCTTTTTTATAAAGATCATGGTGAACATAATGTATCTTCAAATATTTCACATGAATCTCCTAATAAATTTCTTTACCCCTTTAACCTAACAAAGCCTTATCTTTCTTGTATTATGCTCAACTCCAATATAAAATCCAAACCCAACTATAACTTCCAATTACGTAAAATTAACATGCAACCCAAGTACTTAAATTAACATGTGTTACTTAGTAAAACTATCATCTAAATCACTTCCAAAATGTTAACTTTAACAAACAAATGTATGCCCTATCAACTTAGGGACATGCCCAACTCATGTATGGCTTCTTTGCCTATACAAATAACCATATGAACACCAAAATGTAACTTTAACTGTTTCTCCTTTGCAGCTAACAAAACCTATATAAAGTTATGAACATACAAACACTGTACCTCTTACTTTTCTCCTTCCCCAAAAGAAACAAAATAAAAGAGAACGTGTTTACTACCATATCCCTAGTATACATACAATTACAAAATGGAATAACTTCAAAATTATTCATCCCTAAAACATCAAATGGTAAGACCAAAATGCCTATACATAAGAATCCAGGAGACCCGTCAGTGTGGCATAATTGCTCACTATGCATATTTAAACTACTTTTAAAAACAAATGCAACACAAAAGGAATAACTCATTCCCAAATCTTTGCGATACAAAATAACTCACTACTGACTGAGCCTTGTCTAATGCACTATTGTAAGAAAGAAAACCTACAAAATTTACCTTCGTGCCAAGTACAAAATAGCTGCACCACATTTTTGGTCCATAAACATCAAATAACATTTTAAGAACAAAATACTAATGTTGTATAAAAAACATTTATATATGTTTGTGTAATTCCTGACATCAACAACATTACCCTAAGCTTTGAATTAATAAGAACATAACATTTTCTATTACACTTGTGTGACATTCCTAGCTCAAATAGAAACTGTTCAAACTGTTGGTTTCAGAATTTCTACTCAGAATGACAGCAAATCCGACACATGCATTATATCAACAACCTACGGTACTGCTGTGCTTTCAGCCTAAAACATACCGGTATACCAAACCATTGCTGTACTTTCAGCGGAGTATGGTAGTAAACCCTACCAAGGCAAACAATGCATATCCATGTGAATATCAAAAATAACAAATACTTGTTTGAAAAACATAAAATATACTATGCACTTAGTTCAGTGTTTTCGCTCAATGTTCAAGTCCTTGACTAATCAGGATGTAACGTCCAATTCCACATATGGCTGGATATAGTCAATATAATCTGAAATGTTCAAGTTTATAAATTGAAGATCGACTGCTCCGATTACTGTACTATAGATGATTCATTTGCAGAGTATTCACGCTATAGTCGCTTGATTCACAAGGCGTAAACAAATCGAGATGATGTGAAACGATTGAATTTCTTTCACATTACTTTTGATAACTATGCGACACAATTTCCACTAATATCAAATATATGTATCTTCACAACAATGATCATCAATGTAGGTAATTTCAAACTTGTACGTCGTCGCTTGAAACTGAATTTTCCTTGTGACTCCAAATGAAACTTTAGAGGCGGCGCTTGGCTCGCACCTCAGAATATCTTCACATCATATCATTAACATTATCACAACGAAGACAAATTGACTCCTTCCGCTAGCTCGCTGCCTCGCTTTGTTTCCCCGCGTTAAACCGAATTCCAATCACAATAGGAGGTTCAAACCTCATGACTAATGATAATAAACATCATTTATCTATCTGCATATATATGATTATGAAGTCTACCATGGGACACGCAAAAAAGCAATTTATTTCCTAACATAATCTGCGAAGTGCTTAGGGGGGCGGACTACTCTGCCTGTTCTCGTAGTAACATTTTGCTGATCTCGAGGGCAATTGCGAGGTTGTACATGTACGTGTTGTTGTTGTTGCTCTGGTGGAATATTCGCGTGTGTCTGGTCATCTGGGATGTCAACGTCCGCGCCTGAAGTAGTCATCAGTTCCTGCGTTCGTCTCAGATGTCGTCGATTACGCCGATAGACTCCACCGTCATCTCTCTTTACCAAGTAGGATCTTGGTTCTGACGTTTTCCGAAGCACAACCCCTTTCTGCCACTCACTCTGCTGCTTGGTAGGGTGAATTCTGACCACGTCACCTGGATGGAGTGGTGGCAAATCTTTAGCACTCTTGTCGTAGTAGAACTTCTGTCTCAACTTTACCTTCTTCAGTTCTTTGGCTGCACTCTGCACCTCTGGTTTTAGAAGCTTCCTTGTTGTAGGCAGCAAAGTTCTGGTTCGTCTGCTCATCAGTTCTGCCATATTGTTGATTTTCCCCATGCCTGTGGTGACTGCCAGGATCTTGTCCCTGTTTACATGGATCAGTCCCATCTCCTGCACAGTCTTGCTCCCAAGCAAAGGAACAGCTCCTGGGTGATCAACAACAAAGAACTCAATTTCGAACTCTTCCTGACTCCTTGGATTCACCACATCTAGAGAGCATCGTCCTGCTGGTTTAATCTCAGTCTTGTTGTACATGGACAGCACATGCTCAGTTCGCTTCAATCTAGTCCCATGCAGTTTCAATGCATGTCTTGGAAGTACATTACAACTGGCTCCAGAGTCCAGTTGAAATTTGACTTGCTGTCCTTGGACGAGCATCGTAGCATACAGATGTGATGAGTCTGCCTTCACTGTATTGACATCTATCACGTCTGTCACAGTCATCAACTCCTCCATCTCATGTTCTTCGGTTGTCTGGAAATCTACCTCATGAATTTTCGATTCAATGTTCGTTCTACACACTATTTTGAAGTGATTTAACTTTCCACATCGTGTGCACGTCTTCCCAAACGCAGGGCAGTCCTCCTTTCGCATTACATGCTGTTGCCCACAGTATCGGCACGACTTGTAACTCTGAGATGTCCTATTTCTGAAGTCTGTTCCTTTCTTCTGCACTGTGTACGGTTTCTTCTGCCGCACTGCATGCACTGCTGTGTCTTCTGTCTGTTCTAAGACCACTGCATCTTGCTTCGATAGCTCCGACGCTCTGCAGGCATGCACACATTTATCAAGAGTCAGTGCTGGTTCACGAAGTAATCGCTCCCTCATGGAATTTGCTTTGATCCCACAAACGATTCTGTCTCTCATCAAGGAGTTACAAAAATCCCCAAAGTTGCATTGTTCTGCTAACAATTTTAGTTCTGTTACGAAAGAATCAAATGACTCCCCAGATTCTTGTTTTCTCATGAAAAATCTGTAGCGGTTCACCGTTTCGTTTTTTGGTGGGTCACAGTGCTTGGCCAGTGCATCTAAAGCATTTTGCAACGTCTCCACTTCCGGTCGGACTGTTTGGTAGACTTCACGTCCCCTGTAACCTATCAGGTATTTCAGCATCTGAACTTTGACTTCATCAGTTTTCCCTTCCATTGCAAGTGACACATACAAAGAGAATTCCTCTCTCCACATCTTCCATTCCCTGGGCAGGTTGGTTGCCTCAAAATCCATCTGTTTGGGGGGTTTTATCTGCTCCATGATGAAAGTGTCTATGTGACAGTATGTGACTGGTATTTCCGGTCAGATGAGTGTGCTGTATGTATGACTCAATTTATGGCTGCTATTTCCGGTCACTCAACCTTCTGCATGACGTTTTGGAAATTTCAAGACAAGATTTCATCTTCAATCTTTTTATTTCATAAGTCACTTTCTCATACGACAATCGGTATGACTTTATACTTATACTTATGGCAGCTGCAGACTCACCGCCGTTTACAATCACAGTCCCACACATAGGAATCGGCGCAGTCAGTAGCGCATCACACCAAGCTGTAGATATCGGCACAATTTCCGATCAAAATTCACATTTCATCCCACTTCTGACACCATGTTGCATTGTTGGATAGTCTTCGGATCCTAATAATGCCTCGGGTTCGTTATCAGCTAAAGCTATGGTGGATAAATCATCATATTCAGGACACTGGTTCCCCACTATTTGTTAAACTGCAATGCTTAAAGGTTGATGATATTAAAGGGATAGTCCACCCCAGGATTTTCTTTAGCTGACGATATAGACCTAATAATACCATGAAGAATGATACAAGTCTCATTAAAATCCATGATCACATAACGAAGATATATCGACTTTTTTATCGAAAATCAGCCGCCCCCCCCCCCCCCCAAATGCAAATGCGTTACATGGGCATGAAACGATCGCCAAAAAATAACCGATAGTATCGAAATTGTGACGTATGTTGCGAGCTGCCTTCTTATTTCGCAGATATTCACTTTCGCTTTCACTTTTATTCATGATTCGTCGTGTCAGTGCGATAAGGCCAAAAAAAAAAAGTTGTTTGGTTGTCCTCGACCGCCCGCTCGTCATTTTCGGGCCGCTCGTATTTTATTTTTTTTTATTCATTTTTTTTTTTTTTTTTTTGGGGGGGGGGGGGGGGGAGCAATCTTCAATGCCAAACATACCATTTTATGCATTTGCAAGGATCAAAATGCGTCCCGTTGCCAGTTTGATCTTTTCAGTACGCAATTAGGTATTTATTAAACTTGCCATTTTTATTTTTCTATGTCAAAATCCTGTTCATTCAAATCAGGTTCTGAGCATTCTTAAACTCATTTTAAAGCCCATCTGTACTAGTTTACAGGAGGGATTAGACCACCCTGCAAGGTCACTGGACAGGTGGTTATCTCATCAAATCAGCTCTCAGTTAATATAAGATAAAGAGGATCATGGGGACCAATGGTCACCGATTAGGCATTGTTTGCTACATAGAGGGCGCAAGTAGCTATAAGTAGTACAATGGAGATTTAAAAGGTGCTGTATTTCAAAGCCCAAAATACTTTCTGTGTTGGTCTTGATATTCATTGTACATTAAACTAGTCTTTTACCATATTAAAGTGTTTTATAGACTTTGTTTGTTTAAATGCTTGACAATCCCAATTATTTATTTTTTTATGGAAAAAAAATATTAAAAAAAAAAAAAATGGGGAAAAAAAAAATACACACAAAAATACACACAAAAATGAATTAAAAAAAAAAAAAAAAAAAAAAAAAAAAAAAAAAATCCGCCCGCCCGCCCCTACTCCAGAAAAGCAATCGAGGACAACCAAACAATTTTTTTTTTTTGGCCTAACAGTGTACCGCGAGCGAAAGTGAATGTCTGCGAAATAAGAAGGCAGCTCGCAACATACGTCACAATTTCGATACTATCGGTTATTTTTTGGCGATCGTTTCATGCCCATGTAACGCATTTGCATTTGGGGGGCGGCTGATTTTCGATAAAAAAGTCGATATATCTTCGTTATGTGATCATGGATTTTAATGAGACTTGTATCATTCTTCATGGTATTATTAGGTCTATATCGTCAGCTAAAAAAAAATCCTGGGGTGGACTTTCCCTTTAACATCCTCCAAATTGCCATATTTATGTTCCGTTTCAATATCAAATTGTTACCTACTTCATTATCTTCAATGTTCCAACCTAATGACATGGTTCATTCATATTCAACAAGATAGTCATCGAACTTACATGTGGTCAATCATCACACTACATTGGCCCATAAATCAATCAGACATAGGGCCCAGGGCCCCGTTGCATAAAACTTACCATTGATGGTAACTTTGCCATCAATGGTAACTTGGCTGTTGAGCTCTGTTACCATGGTAATAACCATTGATGGCAAAGTTACCATCAATGGTAAGTTTTATGCAACGGGGCCCTGATGTATGGAATTCTCTACCTAACAATATCCAAAATATAAAATCACCAAATTCCTTTAAAAGAGCACTCAAATATATTGTTATTTCACAGATGTGTAAGATATTACTTACATTGATATAAATCTATATTATCAGTTCTCATTATATCTAACATAAATTGAATTCTCTTATGATCTATAAGACATTTTACTATACTTAACAATATACTTCTGTTTGTTGTTTTTTTCTTCTTTTTTCTTTGTAAATAGTGTAAATAGTTAACAACCCTTATATTTATTTACATATTTGAAAGGTGTTGTAACGATTAAAGCTCTATTTGCTTAATGTTTCATCACCTTTGTGTGTTCATTTTTTAAACCTATATTTGCAACTTGTCTTTGTTAAAACATTATTCTATTCTTTTTCATGTTAAGTCTATTCAAATGGATTGTAAAATTAAAAATTATTTGTTATGTCATATTCTTTTTCATGTGATATTAACTCCAATGTATTGTGAAATTATGAACATGCATGCATAAATAAATAAATAAATGAAATAAATAAATACCATCTAACCAAAGGAATTCCACGAATGTGGAGTTTTGCAAGTATTTAGATTTTCACTTCTTGATCCTATACACGAATAAATGCAAGGTTTAAATAATTATTTCAACTATTATGGTTGATAATGTTCAATAACTTCCATGTGTATTTCCAACACTGTCAAATTAATCTTGCAGCAATGCCGTTCACGAATGCGTTGGACCTGAAGTTCCCATATACAGGAAAGTTTCCAAACTTTTGTAAGCGCGCACCTGTGCCATTGTTGACGTCATAGGCATGCGCGCGTTATAGCATGGCATGCGCATGCGCACTTCACTGGTAACTACAACGTATTATATTAAGTGCGTTATACTTCACTTTCTAGTTATCTCTTTTGTGCTAACTATAGCTATTTGCTTTTGTCTAGCAATTATCGTACATTTCTTCGGAATTGTTTCGGATCGCTTGCAATTATGGGTTCGTCAAAATCCAAAGTTGTGCCTGTGCTATCCGAGGATGAAATCGAAGAGAAAAGCAGCTGTTCTACTGAGACCAATGGGACCAGCTGCTGGGCGGGAATCAAGAACCTCTTCTCGAGGAACACAAAGGTAAAAACATAATGTTTGAGTATCCCTCTTTTGAGTTCAACTTGTCAGTATATTTACTTCTACTTCTACGACGATACTCGGCAGGATCCATAAGTCAGGATGTAGTGCTGAGGAATAAACTATCTAGTTCTTGGTCTAGATGCTGGGTGGAAGCGCTCCCTTGAAGCCCTCCAGTTAAGTAGCGTCAAGGGTGATCTTCGAAAGTGCATTCCACGCAGTTACTGTCCGAGGGGGAAATGAGTTCTGGTAGAGTTGGGTGCGGGATGGGATAGCCAGCAACTTCTTTGAGTGATACTGTCGTTTGTTGCTGGCAATCATGGGTGCTGTGTAATGGTGTGCATTGATGGCTACTGTGTTGTTTTGGATCTTGTACTTGAGGTGGAGGCTTGCAGAATTTCTTCTCCTCTCCAGGCTCTCCCATTTCAGATGTTGAATCATTGCCGAGACACTGGCCATACGACGATATCTCTGGAGGGTGAATCTTGCTGCTCGCCTTTGTAGGCCTACTGCCTCGATTTGGGATATATATATACTTGTTTGTATATACTTGTTTGTATAGACTCTACTTGTTTGTATATGCTTGTTTGTATATACTAGGTCTAGAGTCTAGGTCTAGTCTAAGCTAGATCTAGATCTAGTCTAAAAACAAAAGTTAGATTTAAAGGTTTGCCTTTTTTAATTATGCATCTCTCTTAGATTCTAGATCTATTTGTTCCGCTACTTCAAGTGCGACACGGGATCTTCTTCTTCTTCTTCTTGGTTGGTTGATCTTTCAAAATACTCGTCTGATACTTTGGTTGAACTGAATATTAACATGATTAGGAAAACTGGACATCCAAAAATCATTTTCAATAATTATGTCTTACTTGAGATGTAACGCCCGAGGTCTACTTCTTGCTTTTTCCTCATGATAGTTCCGGTTTTAGTTTTCTTCAAATACTCCAGAGTACTTTAATTTGTTGATCATTTTATATAATAATTAATATTGAACACTTGCGAAAAGTAGCCAGTTAATTTTTGGCAGCTGTTATAAGAGTGCTAAATAGGCTCGTCAAACTGGAAGTAAAGAAACAGTTCTCACACATTTACATAAGAAATATGTTGGGCACACAGATTTCTTGAATGGAAATGATTTTCAAATAGAATAGTGTTTTATGTCAGTATGTTGTGCGACAATGTTTGTTTTGCGGAGAGTGGAAGGGAGATATAAAAATAGGGGGCAGTGAGAGAGAGATAAAGAGAGAGAGAGAGAGAGGGAGAGGGCAATGAGGGTTCATCAATATTGACAGGACGGGGTTCGGCTTTAACAAAAAATCATTCGTAGACGCATTTTTCTAAATTTTGCCCATTAGGGTTAGCGTTACGTTGGTGGATATTTTTAGAAACATGCATCTACGAGTGATTGTATAATGCAATGTGCTTTGTCTGGGTTGGGGATATTCAAAGCTTGTGCTCCCCCTCCCCCTAAGACTACGTCAGGATCTACCTATTATCACGATAATTTAAACAAGGTACACATAAAACAACCGTATCCTGGCTAAATCATTATCTGCATAGATTTACGTTTATTTGTTATCATTTTAACTCAATTAGACTCTAGTCTAGAAAGAATATCACCTACCTACATAACAGGCGGATTCTGGATTTTGTTAAAGAGGGGGCATAACATTTATAATATTTACTGCTGCATGACCTAATTTCGTTATGTAATGTATTATGCATATAGGTGCGCCGCGTCTGCAAGAGGCATTTCTGGGGGAGTTTGTTTTCTTTGGGGTGGGGCTTAGGGAGTAATTAGGCCTATATTCATTTTCTATACGTTAACTCTACACCTGTCTATTTTAGGAATTCTCTCAGAGACACGATATCAGACCTGCATGCCATTCTTTGTTTATTATTATACATAAGATGTACTATTGGGCAGCCTGGGTTTTGCGGTACCCCCCCCCCCCCCTTGTTAAAAATCATTAGCCCCATCCCCCCACCCCCACGGCCCGGGGGTGGGGGGGAAATACTCAGATTTGGTTTGGACGGGGATGTGCCGCTCAATTTATTAGGGGTCATTTTGGGGCAGTTTTTTCGAGAATTTTTTTTAATGATATTCGGGTGTATTTTGGATGTTCCCGAAAATTTTGCAAATTTTTGAAAAAAGGACCCATTTTTAATGGTATTTTTGTTAAAAGTGGGACCCTTTTTTAAGGGATTTTTTGTGTGAAAAAGTGACCCATTAGAGCGGCACACCCCCGTATGTCCTAGAAAGTGAGTAACCCCCCCCCCCCCCCGGTATCCAACATCCGGATGCATTAAAAAGAATCCCCACTATCATTATTACTGAGACTAATTGCATTTCAGGTGGTTCCTTCGGGACCGAAGAATGAAGCCGGAGACCCTGACGACAAGAAAGACGACGATCTTGTGCAGATTTCAAAGACTCCTCAAGTCTCTCCAACAACAGCCATCGTCACCGTAGAGCCTGAATCGTGTCGTCGTCATGCCTTTAAGGCTATTCTCAGCGAGCTGATATGTCAGAAGATTGAGACAATCAACTGCCAAAGACCTTTGATTGGCCAGAAGGGCAAGCGGCCAGTTAAGAGGGTCCGTCCATCAACCTCTTACCCAGCTGACCGTAGGGTATCTTCATGGGACTTCCTCTACTACCGTAAGTTGGGTTTTCGTCTTACTTTTCATTAAAAAAAAAAAGTATACCGGAATGATCTAATTTGATTCGGTTGTTAAAAGTCATTAGAACCTCATCTGAATCAAGGCGAGTTTTAATTGTATTTGATGGGTACTTTATCTTTCATTACATTACAAAAAAGAAATAAAATTTAGCATTGTTGTTTCACAAACATTTCTAATGTCCAAGACGTAGAGGAAGCGAAAGTTAAAAGAACCATGAAAAGAGCGTCAGGACGACATAATTACGATAGTGAAAGCCAAGATTTAGAAATTAGACTCAACGATGATTTCGAACAGTAGGATTTTCATATTTTCTAGAATACATTATAATATTAGTTTATACTTTATACAGTAAAATTGTTTCATTTAAGAACATGTTATACTGCTTGACTCGTGACAGATCGATTCGTCAACGATGACAGCGAGGACAAGTCTTGTGACGAAGAGTCATCGGACGACGATGACTACATGGACGATGCCGACATCGAATCTGATGATGAGATCGATGACCGGATCAGAGTCCACAGATTCACCCACAGAGCCTCTTGCAAGGCTAAAGGTGCGCCGTTTAAGAAGAACACGTTCTACCATTGATTATGTACTTGTTTATCTATTCATTTATTAATTGATCTACTTGTAATTATTTATTTAATTATTTACTATTTATCAATTGTTTTCAATTATTTATTCGTTTATTTATACATATATTTATACATTTATTTATACATTTATTCATTCATTCGTGCAATCATTTAACTTTATTTACCATTCCAAATAAAGTCAACCGTGGCAAGGGCGGCAAAACAAAGAAGGCCAAAGGTACTGTTGATGTGAGCAACGAGACACGCTCTGTGATTTATCAGAAGATGGACGGTGATGTCATCAAGCACACAGGTCAGCTACATGTATATAATAAAAAATCTTTAAATTTGTTTCAGATAATTGTACAAACTGCAAAAAGAAGGAATTAATAAATTGATTCTCTAGGATCTCTAGAATCGGGAAATGTGGCAAACATAATATATATTCGAAGCATTATTTTGTGTAGTTAATGTCCTAATTGGCTTCTCTCCTCCCCCCCCCCCCCCCCCTCTCAGTTCGATGCCCCTGCTTAGTTTATAGTCAACCTGGAAATAACTTTTTGCCATTTCAGTAACGCCCAATTCCAATGTTTAACTACCCTCCCGTGCCAAAAGTATTGCAACATAGACACACACATTACACAGGAGACAAATAATTACATGAAAATGAGTGCTGTTTTAATGAATATGTAGTGCATCATTTTTTATCATACTATCAGGCACATTTTATTGATATATCAATAGTCATTTTTCGTGTAAGATTCACGAGTCTCTAGTATTTTGTTGGATATCCTCGCCTTCTAATGATGGCGCGCATCCTTCTTGGCATCGTCGCGTAGAGTCCTTGCAATCTTTCTTGGGTGATGCTGCCCCAGGCCCTGAAGATAGAGCGGACCAAACCTTCCCTCGTGGTTGGTCGGTCTTTGGTGTTGGCTCTCTTGATGTCATCCCACAGATTCTCTATCGGGTTAGCATCTGGTGATTGCGCCGGCCACTGCACCCTGTTGACGCCAGTTTCGTCATACCATTGGTCCATCCTGGCTGCCCTGTGTGCCGGTGCGTTGTCATCCTGGAAGACGAACGGGTGTTGCGCGTTGCCAAAGATGTTAGCAATGGATGGAAACAAGTGGGCGTCCAGAATATCTCGATATTTGGCGTTATCAATGTTCCCATCTACGACAACAAGATCGCCAACTCCATAGAGGCCGACACATCCCCACATTCATCATGTTGCAATACTTATGGCATGGGAGGGTATGTGTCATATGAAGTCAGTTCCTATCTTAGGAAAGCCTTGTACCCATAATAATACTACTGTAAACGCTTTGGTCAGTTATGGTTTACTGTCACATGACATTTGTTCCAAACCATTTCTATATCATAATGGCTTTGAAATGTTAGGTTTGCCAATTTAATGCTGTTTGATTATGATTTTTGAAAAAAAGTTAAATCAACAAGATAAGATTATATCTTTCGAACTTTTCATTCAATTACATTTTCTATACAGAGGAGGGTAGCAGCGTCTGTCCCTCCAGCAGCTCTCTAGCTAATTACGTCACCAGTGACGACGGAGCATCATCAGAGGTCGACGACTTTTTCGTCGATGCGAATGACTTCCTGTTCATGGTCTCCCTGTCCTGGATCACCCACGTCAACATCAGCGTCGCCTTCGCTCTCCTATGGGCCTTCGTCGACATCGATAGGAAGATGGGAAATGTGATGGACGAGAAGGTCGTAGTCGACCGTAAGGAGACTGGAGATCATACTCCCTCAGGTTGGTTTGAAATCACGAAGTATTATATAGTCAATATGTAACAGCATATGTGAAAGACAAAAACCGTAAACCGAAGTGATCTACATGTAATTGTATTTGTTTGTAAATGATTAAAGTCATGAATCGGGAATTGTAATAAAAGAAAAGAGGAATGTATATAATTATACCGACTTAATGGATATATGAATTGGTTACTAATGATATCAATTAGAATGAAAAGCAATTTCAAGTTTTCTAAGTTATGATAGGTAGGTCCAATGAAATAACAAAACATGGTTCACTGAAAAATGTTGTAAAAAGTATATGAAAAGATCAACATTATTTGTTATTTTTTCCAAGTATATTTAGTATTATAGAATCAATATGTCACAGCGTATGTAAAAGAAAAGTATATCGAAATGAACTAATGCTATCTGGTAGTAAAAAGTAATAAGTATCTGAGGTGTTATGTACAAGCGATTATTCATTCTCATATTCGTCTAGTGTTACACAATAATAACAAAGGGTGCATGGATCACCTTGTTAAACATTGGATCGATTAAAGTTGTTGAAGTTTCGAATGAATGATAACGATTCGTTGCATTATAGTTGATGAAGAGATAATTAAACCTCTCATATCCGTACAATCATTGAACCTTTATTATACTACCGTAATCAGGCCAGCCAGCGGATGACGATTACCCGCCTGACTTCGAGTCGGACTCCGAGACTGACATCGACCAGCCCTCGACCTCATACAAGCGAGACAAGCACGCCACCTACGACTTCATTGTCAGGAGTGAGTTGTGAAATAATCATGGTTTATATTGAACTTGAATTTATTCTGCAAGTACATATCACAAAAGAATAGCACAAATACGAAGTCTCATGAAAACATTATCATCGATAAAATAATAACAGAATCAGTCACTGAACCATTAGTCCATCAACCAACTATAAGCAACCAAGTAGTCAATCATTATTCATTTTAAACATTTTTATCATACATTTATATGAACAACCAACCAATCAAACAAAAGACAGACACACTAAATCATGCTCAATTGGTCCATCTACCAATCAATCACCTTCTAATCTAACACTCTGGTTTTCTTTGCAGAGCGCTTCATGGATGTGTCTAGCGATGAGTACATCTGGTAGACACTGGGGCTAGGACTGGAGAACGTAGGGAGGAGTGAGGATGAGAGCTTATAAATAAAGATTATACAGCTCTTATCACGAAGCTGGAAGACGCTCTAATGACTGCTGAGACTTTAATTGTGGTTAGCGTGTTTTTTTTCTTCTTCCCTTCCTGCTTTTCTCTATTTCCAGTTACTTTGATGTATAAGGACTGGTCATGTTAATACATGATCATGTTTAATATTGTGCCAATGATTTAGAAAATAAATGATACAAAATGGCCAAAAAGAAACATGATATTTAAAGGTGCTATAGAGTTTTTAATTCATAACTAGATCAACCTTTTGGTCTGTCAAATATTCAAGTCATAAGTTATTTCGTCAATCAATCAATTCAGCAAGCATTCAGTCTGCCATGCCTTCAATAAACTAAATATGCAATCGATCAGTCAATTACTAATTAACCAATCTATCATCCAATGGATCAGTCGATCAGTCAATCAATCAATCCATCAACAAATCAATCGATCATCCAGTCTTGTGTTTCAATCAATTCCTGTTTTGCTCTTCTCTCCTGCAGAGAGCATTGATGTGCCTATGTATCGGGTTGAGAGTAGTAGACCCAAGCCATGCACGGCCCGGGATAGGACGGATGACGATGAGAGCCGTGAAGATCATACAGCTCTCATCAAGGAGCTACTCTGTTGATTTGACACAAAGACCACTTATCATTCTGTGGTGAGCATTTTTAATTTTCCTCAAGCACTTTGGTATATCGTGTGATGTTGTATAGTGAAATGTAGGCGAGAGTAATTAATTAGAAAGAGTTAAGATAAAAAAATTCTTGTATTCGCAAATTTTATGGAAGAAAATCTTTTGTTTTAGTGTTATCCATAGAGGAAAGCTGAAAACATAATAGTAAACGTATAATATTAACAATAGGATTTTAGTAACGAAAATGAAACATGCATGCATTTTGAAACCATTAGAAAAGGGCCTTCTTTTCTCTTATTTTCTCAATCAGATGCATGTAGCAGATTAGAGAACAAAATCCTTGCACATCGCAGGATAAATGACCATGTCATGATTATAAACTGCCTAGGCCCTGAAACCAGCTTCAGAAGACTGCATCAGGAGACAGAGATTGGAACTGCAGCAAGGCAGGATAAATGACCAAGTCATGATCATAACCTGCCTAAGCCCTGAAACCAGCTTCAGAAGACATTATCAGGAGACATAGATTGGAACTGCAGCAAAGCAGGATAAATGACCAAGTCATAATTATAACCTGCCTAAGTCCTGAAACCAGCTTCAGAAGACAGCATCAGGAGACAGAGATTGAAACTGCAGCAAAGCAGGATAAATGACCGAGTCATGATCATAACCTGCCTAAGCCCTGAAACCAGCTTCAGAAGACAGCATCAGGAGACAGAGATTGGAACTGCAGCAAAGCAGGATAAATGACCAAGTCATGAGTATAACCTGCCTAAGCCCTGAAACCAGCTTCAGAAGACAGCATCAGGAGACAGAGATTGAAACTGCAGCAAAGCCGGATAAATGACCAAGTCATAATTATAACCTGCCTAAGTCCTGAAACCAGCTTCAGAAGACAGCATCAGGAGACAGAGATTGAAACTGCAGCAAAGCCGGATAAATGACCAAGTCATAATTATAACCTGCCTAAGTCCTGAAACCAGCTTCAGAAGACAGCACACAGAGACAGAGATTGGAACTGCAGCAAAGCAGGATAAATGACCAAGTCATGATTATAACCTGCCTAAGCCCTGAAACCAGCTTCAGAAGACAGCATCAGGAGACAGAGATTGAAACTGCAGCAAAGCCGGATAAATGACCAAGTCATAATTATAACCTGCCTAAGTCCTGAAACCAGCTTCAAAAGACAGCACACAGAGACAGAGATTGGAACTGCAGCAAAGCAGGATAAATGACCAAGTCATGATTATAACCTGCCTAAGCCCTGAAACCAGCTTCAGAAGACAGCACAAGGAGACAAAGATTGGAACTGCAGCAAAGCAGAATAAATGACCAAGTCATGATTATAAACTGCCTAAGCCCTGAAACCAGCTTCAGAAGACAGCATCAGGAGACAGAGATTGGAACTGCAGCAAAGCAGGATAAATGACCAAGTCATGAGTATAACCTGCCTAAGCCCTGAAACCAGCTTCAGAAGACAGCATCAGGAGACAGAGATTGAAACTGCAGCAAAGCCGGATAAATGACCAAGTCATAATTATAACCTGCCTAAGTCCTGAAACCAGCTTCAGAAGACAGCACACAGAGACAGAGATTGGAACTGCAGCAAAGCAGGATAAATGACAAAGTCATGATTATAACCTGCCTAAGCCCTGAAACCAGCTTCAGAAGACAGCACAAGGAGACAAAGATTGGAACTGCAGCAAGGCAGGATAAATGACCAAGTCATGATTATAACCTGCCTAAGACCTGAAACCAGCTTCAAAAGACAGCATCAGGAGACAGAGATTGGAACTGCAGCAAAGCAGGATAAATGACCAAGTCATAATTATAACCTGCCTAAGTCCTGAAACCAGCTTCAGAAGACAGCACACAGAGACAGAGATTGGAACTGCAGCAAAGCAGGATAAATGACCAAGTCGTAATAATAACCTGCTAAAGCCCTGAAACCAGCTTTAGAAAACAGCATCAGGAGACAGAGATTGGAACTGCAGCAAAGCAGGATAAATGACCAAGTCGTGATTACAACCTGCCTAAGCCCTGAAACCAGCTTCAGAAGACAGCATCAGGAGACAGAGATTGGAACTGCAGCAAAGCAGGATAAATGACCAACTCATGATTATAACCTGCCTAAGCCCTGAAACCAGCTTCAGGAGACAGCATCAGGAGACAGAGATTGGAACTGCAGCAAAGCAGGATAAATGACCACGTCATGATTATAACATGCCTAAGTTTTGAAACCAGCTTCAGATCATGAGCCGTGAAGATCATGCAGCTCTAATTAAGGAGCTACGCTGTTGATTTGACACGAAGAACACTTATCATTCTGTGGTGAGCATTTTTAATTTTCCTCAAGCACATTGGTATATCGTGTGATGTTGTATAGTGAAATGTAAGCGGTGGTAAACAAATTAGTAATAGTTAAGATAAAAATTTTTCGCATTTGCAAATTTTGTGGAAGAAAATACTTTGATTTAGTGTTTAATCATATAGGAAATCTGAATACATAATAGTAAACTTATAGTATTATACAGTAGGATTTTAGTAACGAAAATGAAACATGCATGCATTTTCAAACCATTAAAAAAGGCCTTCTTTTTACTTTCTTTGTCACTCAGATGCATGTAGCAGAATTAGAGAGTAACAAATCCTTGCACATCGCCAACTTTTGAATAGATAGAGATTAGTACTGTCTTCAACAACTCAAATTCTTCAGAGCAAATCAAACTCGAGCTCATGAAACGAATGAATCTCAACAGGAATGCAGAATCCGTCCAAATTTAACACTGCAGAGAATTTCTTAGAGTGACTACTACCATACCTCGCTGTGAAAAAGAAAACAAGCAGATATTCAGCAACAGGAAATGTTTTTAAGAAAGCTCATCATTGCATTAAACACAAGGGACATGTGTTTTCAACGGTCGATCAACCAACAATCTGACCAAGATACGGCAAAAATACTGAGAATAGTCCAGGGCTGATTGGTCACCATCCAATGAACTTCACATGACGTCATTGTTCATTGTATGATGTGGGGGTGGGGGGGGGGGGGGGTAAACGGCTACGCCTATGGCCTCTCCGTTTGAATTCAAGATGGAGAAAAAGAAGGAGTGACTCAGCGACATCATTGCAAGGTGTCAAAGGTCAGATGAAAGACGGGCCAGCAGAGGTTTTACTTTGAGTGACGGGAAGACGTTTTCATCAGCAGTAAAAAGAATGATGAAAGAAAGATGAATACACCACTTCTATTGATTTATGAATTATGATTCAAAGTTCGATGAACTGCTTTGGATTACAAATCGTAGCTTTTGAAATAAATGATGTAAATGAAAATAAATCAGAAAAGGTCTTTGAAATGAGATTTTTATCTTATCTTTCTGTATAACGTTGGTATGTTTTCAGAGAAAATGGGGAGAGAGAGAGAGAGATGAAGAGTGTAAGAGATATAAAGAGAGAGAGAGAGATGAAGAGTGTAAGAGATATAAAGAAAGAGAGAGAGATGAAGAGTGTAAGATATATAAAACGAGAGAGAGAGAGATGAAGAGTGTAAGAGATATAAAGAGAGAGAGAGAGAGAGATGAAGAGTGTAAGAGATATATAAAGAGAGAGAGAGATGAAGAGTGTAAGAGATATAAAGAGAGAGAGAGAGATGAAGAGTGTAAGAAATATAAAGAGAGAGAGATAGAGATGAAGAGTGTAAGAGATATAAAGAGAGAGAGAGATGAAGAGTGTAAGAGAGAGAGAGAGAGAGAGAGAGAGATGAAGAGTGTAAGAGATATAAAGAGAGAGAGATAGAGATGAAGAGTGTAAGAGATATAAAGAGAGAGAGAGAGAGAGAGAGAGATGAAGAGTGTAAGAGATATAAAGAGAGAGAGATAGAGATGAAGAGTGTAAGAGATATAAAGAGAGAGAGAGAGAGAGATGAAGAGTGTAAGAGATATAAAGAGAGACCGTAAATAAGATTAAGTAAGAGAGAGGAATAAGTGGAGAGATGAAGTGAGGAAAGGGAAGAAGAAAAGTAGGATTGTCCTTATTTTACAAAAAGATAAGAAAGAATATAATGAAATTTATACCAAAATGAAAGAACCACCGAATTGAATGATGACAAATTTCAAAACGGCGTCAACTTTAGAAATGCTGAGACTTGACTCAAATCCAATTATTCGAAACACAAGAACTAAATAAATTAAAAGAAAATTTAGACTAGAGCCCCGTCTTGTATAGTTGGAATTTATTCCAAATCAATTGCAAATTTAAAACCGCCATTGGGCGACTCATATACCCCATAACGTATGACATTCATCCCAAAATGTGAATCACTTAATATGACGATTGACTAATGGTTCTTCCTGGTATCACTGACACTGAATGGTCATATCAAGAAATTGTTTACTTTTCATGAAATGAAAAAAAGAAAGACCTGTCGTACTGGACAAATTGCACGTAATCGTTACGATCTCTTAGCAGTGGCGTACGCAGGATTTTTTCGAGGGGGGGGGGGTGGGGGGGGCGTTTAACATTTAGAAATCGGGCCAAAAAAATCGCAACGACTCAGCCAGCCGATGAATAAGCAGGGGGGGAGGGTAAGAGGCAGGGGCGGGCGGCGTTCCCGGGGGGGGGACGGGGGGACACGTCCCCCCCTCAATTTTTTTAGGGGGGGGGGGTCGTCCCCCCCTCAAAATTTGAAAAAAGTGCAAAACAAAATGTATAGCAAATACTGACTAAAGATTGCAACACACTTTTAGGCTCTGGAGGGCCCAAGAGTGTAGCGTTTAAACAAAGACAAATGCAAAAAGATTCTCACTCGGCAGCTACGCTCCCTCGCATAATATCCTTCAAAATGTATAAGTAAATACTGAGAAAAGTGAAGTGTGAAAAAAGTATATTGTATGTTTTTATACTATAGTTTTGCTAAGGAATATAGTTTTTTAATACAACCAAAACTTCAAAACCTGTGAGAGGATAGTCACTTCCGTCACCTTCACCCCTCTCATTCACTATGCTCCCTCGCACTTGCGAAGTGATGGGGGGGGGGGGGGGGAGCTTGGGGGAAGTTCCCCCCCCCCCAAAAAAAAATACATTCAAACGTGGTTTATTTCTAATTCGATACCAGTGATTAACAAATGTTGCTGAAATGGCATTTCCCCCTGAGTTCCAATTAGTGACCTGCATGTCAGTGCAAGTCACAAATAAGGTATCAAAATATGCTACTCTGACCGTAATTAAATGCCTAAAACCCCTGAACTTCCGGGGGCTTTGCCCCATGGATGCTCATCTGACCTTCATTTAATGCCTAAAACCCCTGAGCTTCCGGGGGCTCCGCCCCTTTGATGCTCATCTAACCTTAATTAGATGCCTAAATCCCCTGAGTTTTATGGGGCTCCGCCCCTTGACCCCCACCAGGGCTTTGCCCCTGGACCCCACGCCAATTTACGCTCCATTGCTTCGCTCGCTTTGCTCTAGCTGATCGTAAATACTTAGCCCCCCTCCCCACTTTGAAAAAAACGTTGCCAGGGCCTGCGTAACATGTGAGAGTGGTGGTGATGCGGTTTTATTTCTCCCCCCCCCAACGTTTTTGCTCATTACGCCACTGCTCCCTCGTCCCTCACATTTCGTCCCCCCCGGTCATGAAAAGAAATCGCCGCCCCTGGTAAGAGGACATATTTTATTTTGTTTGGTCCCGGAACTTGACAATTTGACCAATCGACATTTCGTTTTGTTGGGGGGGGGGGGGGGGGGGGGGGGGTTAGCTCATCTTTTTTAGGTCGTCCATTAGGATTTTTTTTTTTTTTTATTTATTATTCTTCTTCTTTTTCACCCTCTTCTTATAAAAATGTAGGAAAAAAAATCATTGGCCATTGCTGTTAAATTATTTTCATCCAGAAGAACCCAGAAAGTAGAAGTCTAGCCTATGTAAAATTTTGTCAAGCGCCATCTACGTTGGTAGTGTGAGTGGCTACTTTGTTTTCTCTTTTTGAGGAGCTAGAGCTAGGATTAGATGTTTTGTCTGTTTTCTTGAACCTCAAAGCTGGTAAAACCCTGTTGTTTTCCAAAATTTTTTGTAAAGGCGTCTGAGGCTGAAACAATGGAGCTTGCATTTGTGGCTGACTGGCCGCAAACTGATGCTAATGTCTGGTAAGTGAAGTTGTAGACCTGATGATTGGAGTGACCCATACGTTTAAATCTGTGTCAGTGAATTTGTTCCTGCAAATTCATTTGTGTGATTTTGTTTTATGACTGATTCAGTGATTGCGATCTCTCCTACAATGCATGAAATATAACCATAAACGGGATCGACATCATACATGCATGCCACTACCGCTAAGTAAAATATTACTTTTTGCACACGTCCTTCACATTTAGATCTACAAAAAAATGCGAGAAAAGTTAAAAAATTGAGTTGAAACAATGATGAATGACTTGGCCTTCTCCACACATAGCCACTCCAGCAAAGCATAGAGTCAATGCTAATGCGTATTGACCTCTAGCACTGCACTACGTTGTTGTTGTTGTTGTTGCGAATAATGGCGTTTCCATCGTCATTCGATGATTTCCGCCAGGCAATGTGAGAGGGCGTAGTTACTGGTTCTCTCTTAATACTTTTACTGTTGGATCGACGATAGCCTAGTGGCGTTGTGTTGTGCAATTAACAATGTCAGTAAAATTGTTAGTAGTTATTTTCTGTATTGTTATTCGGCTTGTTATTTTAAAGAATTCATTAGGAAAGAAAGGATGAAGTGGTTGAATATTAGTTGCGATCAGTTCATTACATTAGGACGTTAGTTTAAAACCTCTCTCCGTAAAATGAAGCAATTTGTACAATTTATACAATGAAGCAATTTATACCGAGGATAGTACCACTGTCTCTAATAGATAATATAGCAAAACGCAACTAATACTCGATTAATATTTAATTAATACGTAATGAATGTTTATAGCTGAGCATCACAGTTCATTGTACCTTCCACTGCCTTTTAAAAAAGCTACCACCTTTCCTATATATTCCTCATTTCCTAGTAAGTGACCTAGATTTGGATTTTGGGTTTTTAGTGCTCTATACATTCTCCTTCGTTGTCTTGCATATTTTGGACATGATAATAAAAAGTGCTCAATTGTTTCTATCGTTTGGCATTCTACACATAATCCAGTGTCGTGTTTTCTAATTAAATATTTATAGTAATTCAGGTTACATTTACCAAGTCTGAATTGGTGGATTAATCTTTCGTCCTTTCGGTTCAAACCTTTGATTTTAAAAACATTATTTACATTTGTATTGATGCTATACAAGTGTCTTCCATTCTCTGCTTTATCCCAGAGGCTTTGCCACATGGATTTATAAAAAATATCTGATTCACTTACGAACTCACTTTTGTTTTGGTTTACTATTATATCAGTGTTTTGTTTTTTTGAAGCTTGTTTTGTCAACAAATCAGCTCTTTCATTTCCTGGTAGGCCGCAGTGGGCTGGTACCCATTCAAGGTTAACATCTATCCCGAAGGAGTTTATAGCAAATAATTTTTCATAAATCTCAACAATTATGCTGGATTCTTTCATATTCTTTATGGCTTCTAAAGCTGATGCTGAATCTGTTAAAATCACTACTGCAATTGGATGATATTCATCTATCCATTCCAGTGCCATTAATATAGCTACCAGTTCTGCTCTCATGATGGATATATTGGATGTTTTAAAGCATTTACTTAGGCTGAGTTTTGGGATATAGTAAGCTGCTCCCGTATACCCTTCCTGTTGTTTTGAAGCGTCTGTATAGATTCTTAAACAGTATTTCCATTTTTTCTTAATGACCTCTACAGCATAATTTTTTGATTCTATTGATGAAGAAAACTTCTTAGAAACAAAATCCTTTATTTCTGTAGATATACTTGGCTTCTTATAGTGCCAATAAGGTTTAACCGTCATGCATTCAGTGAGCTTTTCAATATTTCCTATTTCCAAGTTCCTCAATCTTTTGACGAAAGGACCTTGGCCCATTTTCCAAGAGTAACTTTCATATTGCCAACACGGTAATAAGACTTTTTTGGTAGGATGGTTAATTTTAGCTGCATGTAAATAATAATGATATTTATCAATAAACATACGTGTTAATAGGCAGTATTTAAATACATGAATAGTCAATACACTCACAACACATAAATGTACAAAGTCATGCTGATGCGGCTGATCGGCATGTTTGACAGTAGACCCAGACTCACGATTTTAATTTTTAAATTATTCTTTCTAACATCAGAAAGTTATAAAAATTGTATTTTACTGCTATTTAGATGTCATCAATCGTCACTAAAGTACAGATTTTTAGTGAAATCAGTTGAGTTTTGTACAGTGGTGTTTGAAATGTTAAGAATCAATAGCACAGCTTTTAAATACACAGCCAAGATAGTAGTGCAGCTATGTGTAGGGTGTCTGGACGATTTTGTGTTTTTCACCATTTTTTTAGAATATGTGAATAAAAAGTGTAATAATAATAATATATTTCAAATTTCAAGACTCACCCATGTTTCTCTCAAAAGATACAGCCCTTTCAAAACTCTGCAATATTCATATCATTTTGATCGGACTCTACAAAAAAGACGTAAACGCAGACACCCTACTATGTGTGCACATAGCTGCATTACTATCCTGGTTGTGTATTACAAACTGTTCTATTGATTCTCAACATTTCAAACACCACTGTACAAAGCTCAACTGATTTCACAAAAAATCGGTGCTTTAGTGATTGATGACACTTAAATACATAAAATAGCAGTAAAATACAATATTTCAACCCACCGATGTTAGAAAAAATACTTTGAAAATTCAAATCGTGAGTCCACTGTCAAACTTGCCCATCAGTCACTTTATATTCATTGTGTGCATTTGTGTGCAATGTGTGCAATTGCTGCCTCGCAGCACGTAGTACAGCGCTAGAGGTCAATACACATTACCATTGACTATGCTTTGTCACACATAATGTAGGTGCATTACTATCCTGGCTGTGTATTAAACGCTGTGCTATTGATTTTCAACATTTCAAACACCACTGTACAAAACTCAACTGATTTCACTAAAAAAACTGTACGCACTATGAACATGACAGACAATGAAAGCGGACAAAATATACAGTTCCTCAGGTAGACAAAGGGACAGCCCTTCACTGCTATTATGTAAAAATGTGTAGAACAGGTGTCACATGCATATTCACCTGTTCTACACATTTTTACATAATAGCAGTGAAGGGATGTTCCTTTGTTTTCCTGAGGAACTGTATATTTTGTCCGCTTTCATTGTCTGTCATGTTCATAGTGACGATTGATGACACCTAATAGCAGTTAAATTCAATTTTATCAACTTTATCAACTTTCCGATGTTAGAAAGAATAATTTAAAAATTCAAATTGTGAGTCCACTGTCAAACTTGCTGATCAGCCGCATCGGCATGAATGTGTACATTTGTGTGTTGTGAGTGTATTGACTATTCATGTATTCAAATGCTGCCTATGAGTTAACATGTAGTGCAGTGCTAGAGGTCAATACACATTAGCATTGACTCTCTATGCTTTGCTGGAATGTGCTTTGCTGGAGTCTACTCTTAGACTTTAGTGTTATTAAATATGACTCCAAAATCATACCATCACAGTAAACGACCATAATGTAATAAATCAGTTCTGTAATGCTGATGCTGATGCTGAGTTTCCCTTGTCAGGTCCTCATGATCTACCGAAAACTTGATCCCTATGGTCTGTTTCGCACTCACAAAAATGTACGAGTTGTTACGTATGCGCGACATGGTAAGGTATGGATTTAGCATTTTACTATCGGGTTCATCAAGTTTTCCAAGAGATTCAGCTCATTTTCCATTCCCTTCCCCTTCCCCTTCCCCTTCACCTTCCCCTTCCCCTCCCCCTTCCCCTTCACTTTCTCCATCTCCATCTCCATCTCCATCTCCTCCTCCTCCTCCTCCACCTTCTCCACCTCATCCTCTTTATTTTATTTTATTTTCTTAGCATCAAGAAGTTGATTGATGACTGTGTCCTGAGTTGGTCATGCCGGAACATTGTAGCTTTCACAGCAATCGGCAACCCCAATTCACCAGAAGAGCGAGAGGTTTACAGGCCGACAATTCACATCGTTGACCCTGATAGACCATGGGAAGTTTGCAGGTATGAACCTTAAAGTACACTGGAAGATAGTTAATGATGAAGATTAAAATACATGTAGCTACATTCATTAGGCCCTCATATCCTTCCTTCAGCCAGATTTTGACCTACTTAATACTGCAGTAAGCCAGGAAAGTTTACCGTATATCTGTAAAGCGCTTAGAGACATTTGTATTTTACAAGCACTAAATATAAAAGCAGAATATTATTATATTATTATTACTGCTAGGATTTCAGGCGTTTCTTTATCAGCTAATTCTGTCATCCGCAACTTCCATTCATCTCAGTCATCTGGGACACTAAAAACAGCCGCAGCCTTTGTTTTGAGCCTTCAGAAATTCCCTAGGCCCTACAAAGTACCAAGTACTTGGGTCTTCAAAGCTAAGCTGGCCTAAGCCAAGACATATTATGTCCATTTACCATTCCAGGCCCAGGTTCAGTAAATAGTTGTCCAGTTGGAAACAATTTCTTAAAAGTATAAGTATTCTGTTAAAAGTGTTAATTCGATGTATTTTGTTAGTACTATACATCGTCTGTTTGGAGCCACAAGGGCATTAGCACTGTGCAAAATTGTATCAGCTAACATCCTTATATGTTCCAAATAGACAAATAGACAAATATATCCTCTATTACTCATATTTTCATTGCTTTGGTAAAGCATTTGCTTTAAAGTATAAGTATTCTGATAATCCAATGATTCTGTAGTACTACCGTGTGAGTCAAAAAAAAGTTTACACCTAGAAAATTGCTAATTATTTTTAAAATCGTACATGAACAGTAAATTATTATACATCTTATGAAAGAGTGTTTTATCCCAAATCATTTGGTACCATTTTTATGTAGTATGTGTTCACGCTTGGATGAACAGGTGGCATTGTTTGCGAGAGTGCAAAAATCGACTTGCGCCAAAGTGATGACTTCAGTATGTATTATGTTGGGATTAGCGGAGTGAGAGAATGGATTGAATGTATCAAATGAAATGCATTGCATATGTTTTTTGCAAAGGGCAAAGTCACACACACCCACACACACGCGCACAAATGTTCATTGATATTTGATATTCGATATTTCATATGTGTGGCATGATTAATTTTGTTAGGAGTGTTATTTGGATCTGCAAATACCGAATTAATACCCTAAACCCAATTGTTTTATTCAAATATCACATAGGCAACTTTGGCGCAATTCGATTTTTGCACTCTCGCAAACAATGTCTCCTGTTCATCCAAGCGTGAACACGTACCACACAAAAATGGTACCAAATGATTTGGGATAAAACACTCTTTCATAAGACATATAACAGTTTAATGTTCATCGATTATTTTTTTAATAATTTGCAATTTTCTAGGTGTAAACTTTTTTTTGACTCACTCTGTATACATCGTCTATTTGGAGCCACAAGGGCATTAGTACCTTGCAAAAACCATAGGAGTTGACATCCTTCTGGCTCCAAACAGACAGGTTTATCCTCTATTACCGTACTCACATTTTCCTAGCTTTGGTAACCAGCACAACGATGCCATCCAAGCCCTGCAGTGGAATATGGAGGGTACGCAGCTTCTCTCGGCTGATGCCTCAGGGTCAGTGTACCTCTGGCAGATGAGACATCATCTGATGAATGACTGGATGTGCATCGCTGAGAGCCACCTTCCTGGAGAGCCTGTTGTAGCTATAGCATGGCTGCGCAATGGCATGAAGGTTGGTATCTGCCTCAGAATTACAACTTAATTTATTTCTCAGTTTAATTTTTTATTTTTTATTTAGAGGGAACCATTTATTAAAGGGATCTAGTAACTTTGTCTCAGATTCTAAAACAAACTCCTGGATTTAGCTCATGCTGCAATGATAATTATAAACCTTTAGGTCAGTCAGGAACCCCATGACTTTTACAAGCCGATCGCCTGTCAGATTATCAAGATATTTATGATTGGAATTACTAATTTTGAAAAACGTTTGCCAAACGGTTTTCATTACACTACAGTCTATTGGGGAAAAACGAGTATGGTAGAACCGGTCACTCAAAGATTTTTACTTTTTTGAGGATCTTTTTGATCATTTTGAAGCGCGATTTTTTTTAGGGCTTCAATATTACACCATATCACATACACTGATAACACGTAGGGCCGTGCATTTCAGATTTAACATTGTTAAACGATGCCTTAAATGATATTTTGTCCTCAATATTTTGACTTCCATGCCAGTACACTCATCAGATTCAAATGATATATCCAGGAGAAAGTTCAGTCTTAAAGTTCCAAGTACAGTTTGTATTTATTGTTGTTGTTGATTTTGTCCATACTAGCTGTAGTTTTTTTAAAACTCTAACTATAACGCCTGTATCATTCTTCTTCCATACAGATCACTTACAATGTTGATAACATCGATACCCCCAACATGCTGGATAAGTTCTCTAGGACGCGCTTCACTCCAAGTCTAGCAGAGTTTTGTATGAGGCCAACACAAGGCTGGGTACTCGTCACCGGAACTGGTCTGGTAAAAAACATTCTCTAATAAAACCATTTCATTATTTATTTCATATATTCATGATTAATTTTCTTATTGTCTATAAGAATGTGAAAATTCCATCTGTTTATATGCATCATGCATATGAAAAAAATGTTCACGAAAAGACATATTATTATATGTCACTATAATGTAAACAATAAATGCTGTATTACCAGTATTTCAGTTGTTCGTCAATAACAGAGAAATAGTTATTCAGTCTCGATGAGTGCTTAAGAGAAAGGTTGAGCTGATTCAGTTTTTGACAACTTTACATTCATTTTTCGAATTGTATGGCAGTCACATTTACCCTATATGTTTAATAGAAGATGTACAGGTATATTAGACTTATAATATCTTGTTCTCAGCCTGAAGGGAAAGAATACTTTGAAGAGAGTGGGAAATATTAACGCTCAAAGTGCCATGTCCTTGCACACACATTTATGTAGATATGTCATGTACACTCTACTTGTATATGGATACTGGTCTACGATGCATTGCCAAGAATTAGTAAGCTATGTGAATGTATTTACTTGTTTGCTGTAGATTGCAGAGAGTGTCGCACACAATACTGATTCTATCTGATTCAAAAACTGAGCACCTTGGGGATTATTCGCAGGCAACAGGCATGTTACTCTTTGGTACATTTGATGGTTTTATTGCATTATCTTTCATCATTTTATATTCTCAGTGTTCATGTATTTGTTTCTTTGTTGGTACAGGTGTCTGTAACAGTTCTTAAAGATGGGAAAACCACCGTCGTGACAGAGAGACTTGGGAATTCAAGAAATCATATTGCCTTAGCTGATATTGCTTTCACAAGCAGTAAGTATCGTTTCTCATGATTAAATTAAAAAAACAAAAGTTTTCTTTTAAGTTACTAAGATATTGTATCACATGGAAAAACAAAAACTGTGAGAAAGTTCAGAGAATGAAAAGAAGATGATGCTTAGTGCTCAGAATAGACAAAACAAAAGCATTTGTGCTATTATTCTTCTCTTCCTTCTCATTGTCCTTTTTTTCCCTTCTTCTTCTTGTTCTTTTTTTCTTCTTCTTGTTCTTCTTGTTGTTCTTCTTGTTGTTCTTGTTGTTCTTCTTGTTCTTCAACTTCTACTCAGTATTATCATTAATCAAATTTATCATCATCATCATCACCATTATTACTTAGAAGACTGTCAACAATGCTCAAAATACACGGGGGCAGTGGGCGATTCGCCCCCGTGAGCTCCATAATCGCCCCCATCAGGTTGCTCACGGGGGCGATTGCAAAATTAAAAATCGCCCCCGTGGAAATATAAAATAAAGATTATCTTTTCTGATATAACTTTAACACAATATTGAGTATCAATTTTCAAACCTTAAACCAATGAAAAGGAACTTAGATGGCGCTATCTCTCCCATCTCTATGAGTATTACCGATACAAACAACGGAAGCTCGCAGTGCAGCTAGTGCGGCCGTCAGCAATAGGCAATAGCGAGTTTTCGCTCTGCAACTTACAGACCTTCGCGGACGCAGAGCACTCAGGTTTACGGCCGTCGCACACAGACCGCCCTCGATAAAATACGTGGTTTCGCTTTTCGGTGATTGCGTACGTATTTTTACGGAGGTATTGTATTTGCGATGCCATTAGGCAATTTTCGTAATGTAACCAAATTTAATGCATACGTCTTTGTGAAGTGCCTCGATACAAAATATTTCTTTCACCTGATAAGGATAATAGTATTTCAATAGACAGAATCCAAACTGCATACATTAGTTGTTGCTAGTTCGACAAACATTAGGGATATTTCGCAAGCTCATTGCGGACAGAGAATCTGCGGTTCGTGTGCAAAATTGAGAAGCTACTATAGTAACAGCAGGGTGATCGCTGAGGTACTGAAATCCAGAACTGGTTTTGGCCAAATCTACGGGCGTTCTCATTGACGCCCCAAGTGAATAAACAGCCAATCAGCGAGCTTGTACCAAAGATGGTTATGAGAATTTCGTCGTCTAATAACGAAGGACGACAAATTTTAACGGGCGGATCTAGCTTCTTTTCTATGCAGGCGTGGGCGGGGGGGAGGGGGGGGGGGTCGACATTTGAAAAATCACGCCGACCGGCAATATTTCGCTTAGTGGGGGGTAGGGAGCACTAAAATTTGTTTTCAATTTGAAAAAAGTGCCAACCAATATTTCAGGGGGGGGGGGGGGTAGAAAGCACCTTGACCAGCCCAAGGGGGGATTTAAACCTCCTAACCCCCCTAGATCCGCCCCTGACACAAATGACTCTTCGGTGAGTTTTGTTTCTTCCGATTATTGTTTCTGAACAATAACAACATAAATATGGATATTTGTTTTAAAACTTGATGATAAATTATTGTTGAAATTTGATAAAAAGCCGTTTTGTGGCTTGGTCGAGACAAGTTGTGCTAGTCGTGTAGTCCCGTCTGTACTGTATTGCGTGGAAGGGAACAGGCCATTTTCGTAATGTAATCAAATTTAATACATACGTCTTTGTGAAGTTCCTCAATACAAATTATTTCATTCACCTGTCTATGATTCGCAATAGTCAGAATGCAAACTGTATGTAGTAAGTGTGGCAACAACTAATGTATGCAGATTGGATTCTGTCTATTTAAATACTATTATTATTATCAGGTGAATGAAATAGTTTGTATCGAGGCACTTGATTCACTTGGGACGTCATTGAGAACGCCCATAGATTTGGCCAAAACCCGTTCTAGATTTCAGGGCCTCAGCGGTCATCCAACTGTTACTATAGTATCTTCTCGATATTGCACACGAACCGCAGATTCTAATTCCGCTATGAATTTGCGAAAATTGCCTAATGACTATACTGCGCCGGTAGTACCGTTGTGCACGCTGACGCCAAATATCTGCTGGAGCTGGAGACGATCGCGCAAGGACTAAAACATGGAGAAGTTTTTCGTTGTGAAAAGTGTGAATCCTCTGAAATCTCGTGATTCTAAAAGACCAGCAAATAATGTACTTCAACCAGTAAATCAATATTGAGAAGAAGAAAAAGACCAAAATTTGTGCAGGGGCGGATCTAGGCGGTTTAGGGGGGTCACAAGTTAACCCCAACCCCCCCCCCCCCCCTCCCTCCCCCTTGGGCTGCCAAGTGAAAAATTGATTCACATAGAAAAATGCCATCATGTGTCCAGTCCTACAAAGAAGTAGTAGATGTCAGTAGATGCCAGGAAAACATCACCTACGGAGGTTCAAAATAGCACCCAAAAATCGCCTCGCGGCTCGTGGACGATGCTCCGAATGTTAGTAGATGCCAGGAAAACATCACTTACGGGTGTTCAAAATAGCAACAACAAATATCGCCTCGCCGCTACGCGGCTCGTGGACGACTGGTGGACGATGCTCCACTTGGTTCCCCCCACCCTTAGCAAAAAGCTAGATCCGCCCCTGTGTTTTGGAAGGATATGGTAAAGACTAAAAGTAAAGAAGAATGTAAATAAGGTTGCTCCGAATAATGAGGAGGAAATTATTTGCAGAACGGGAAGAAATGGAAAGAATGTAATCACGGGGAAAAAAGTCAATATCAGCTATGTAACAAGTAAATTTCTTAGAGGGAAAATGCCGACTTAAATAAATGATAATGATAAAATAACAAGGAATTTAGGAGTTTTAGGGGTTCCAATTCAATAGAAATTTGTATTAAAATAAGAGCCCCCGTCAGCACTAAAAGAGCCCCCGTGAGAAGGCTCATGGGGGCTCTTTTCTTTTTGGAAGAGCCCCCGTGGACAAAAAATTAATTTGAGCCCTGACTGTCAATATATACAACAAAATACACAAACAGGGTTTGAATTATGGATAAGAATATAATGGAGAATAATATATTACTCTTTTTTTATTTTTTTAATCTTATTTATCCTGTTGATTTTTTCAGCTGGTCACATTCTCATAGCTACGTCGGATGGAGGTACACGATGTCCACTTCAGTGCTTCAAAGTCACACCTGATTGGAAGGATGGTAAGTATACAAATAATACACAGCAGTGAGTGAGGGCATTAGTAAGCATTACCCACACAAGGTACATTTGGGACAGTCTAATACGCCCGAGGCGATAGCTGAGGGTGTTAAGACTATTAAGAAGGTAGCAAGTGTGGGTAATATTACTAATGCCCAAACAATTTGATGTGTACTATTTGTTTTATAAGATGATGTTTTCTAAAATGATGTTTTATAACATGATTTTACTAATGACCAGTCATTAGTAAAATTACTTGTTAGGCAAAATAAATGCCTGGTCACATGTACGCTCTCAACCAATCATTTGATTAGGATCCACTTCATCATCTTATATTAAAAGCATATGAACACTTGAATTGATTGTTAATATTCAGTACCATACACAGTCTTGTTTGGAGATATACAAGTGGGACTTGCCTTCTGCTTAATATTTCTCAAACTGTTATGAGCAAAATTATTTTAGTTAACAAAATTGCTTTGAAATATCATCATTTACGTTCAGATTAGCCCAGGGCCCAAACCTAAAAGCTTAGAAATGTATTGTTTGACTGAATTTTGCACTTGAATGCCAAAATCAGTTGTATAATCAATTGGTATTAAAGCTTTAATTGTTTTTAATACAGGGTCCGGGCAGAGGGCAGACTAAGCCGACAAGATTCCTTAAAAGTTGGATTAGTCTGTGATGTAATTTTTGTTCTCCTATTAGCAAAGTACTGTTAACAATTTGAAACATTTGTTTAGCTTTGAATTTGTAAAGTGCTCATTATATGACTGTTGTCTAATATCAAAAAATGGAAATTTCAATGCTTTATATCCTTGTCATGATGGATTTATCCTTTATATTATATTTTATTTTAGATGTACTCATCCTCATTTATTTTTCATTATCTTGTTTTATGCAGATAAACTCCATGTGTCAACAGAATACTTGCCATCTCTGTACATGCAATGCCTCTGTGAAATCACCAGTAGAGATAAATGTAAGTAAACAAGATGGCGATGAGAAGAAATATCTCTTCTTACCTTCAAATTCATCCATGGTCTGGCTCCTCCCTACTTATCTGAGCTCATAACTATCAGGCAACCATCCTGGTTCTCCCTCTCACTCCTCTCAAGGCATTACGCTGAACCATCCGTCCCCCAAGATGCTACCCACACTTAGTGACAGAGTATTCACAACTGCTGCTCCCAAACTGTGGAATAACCTACCCAAATTTCTATGCAATCAGCAATCTCTCAATACCTTTACAAAATATATCAGAACTCACCTCTTCTGATAATAACATAATTGTAAAGCGCATTTTAAAATGTATATGGAAATGCGCTATATAAATATTTATTATTATTATTCTGTTGTGGATAAGATCACTTGTCAATGAAGGCTGATTCATGTTATGAAGATGAAATCCATTCACAACAGAGTAGAATTAAAATTAGTTCACATGATGAGTATGGCATTGATAATTAAAAGATGTTTAATAAATGACAGGGATAGGACTATCTATAGACAATTATGATCCTAGTGCACCATTTCCACCCCTGTATTCTATTCTTTAAAGCATCAGCCCCTCCCCCCCCCCCCCAAAAAAAAAAAAATCTGGGTAGTGGTACACAACATTTTTAAAATGGCTGTCCCATAATACAGTCTATTCTTAAGTACTTGCGCATGCCCATACAAATGTTTTGTCTATACACTTGGTCTGAAATTCACTTCCTCATTCAAGGAGAGTTTTGTTACTTGACTTTGTCTCTTTTTTTCCCCTTCAAATACAGATCCTTCTATAACATCAGTGCAATTTATCAACAAGGAATGCACAGAACAACAGCTTAGATCAGCTCCTACAGAACAACTCCTGGTTTGTGCCTCAGGTAATTCATTTTTTGTCCATTCTATATGTTTCTTTCTCTCTCTCTCTCTCTCTCTCTCTCTTTGCTTCTTCTTCTCTTTATTGTTCTCTCTCTCTCTCTCTCTCTGTCTCCCCTCTCCCACCCCTCTCTCTCTCTCTCTCCCTCTCCCACCCCTCCACTCTCTCTCTCTCTCCCTCTCCCACCCCTCCACTCTCTCTCTCTCTCCTTTCTCTCCCCATCTCTCTCCTCTCTCTCCCCACTGTCCTTCTGTTACTTCTTCTTGCATTCTTTCACCGTGATATGCAGTGCACACTCTGCCTGTCCGCTGATATAGGAGATGAATTTCACTATATTTTTGTTTGTCCATTTTTTCAAAGAGATAGATGTTTATATTTATCAAAAAAGTGTTGTAAGTCTAAGCCCCCAAGTGCTATGCACATGGCAGAACTTTTTAATACTAGAAGCACTTCTCAGTTGAAGAATTTAGCGAGATTTACCCGCCTTATTATGTTGAAATTTAATCAAAAAACAGAGAAAGAAGATAGTTCAAGCATTTCAAGAAGTACAATTAGAGCTGAACCTACACGTATCTTATCCTTTCATTATTGTCAGTTTGTCACTATCTACATTTATTGTTCATGTACATGTACATGTATATATAATTTGTGTTTACTAGTTGGTTCATTGTTCATGTTTGTACTTTCATACACTATCCTATTATCGTTTTTATCTTTGTGTCATTATCTATGTATAATGTACATGTATGTGAATTGTATTCATAAGTCATGCATTGTTATCTATACTTTTATGTTTGTTTGTACTCTCATACCCCGAGAGGGGGTCAAAGAGTCAATAAAATTCTACAAATTCTAAAAATTCTACCGTCTTACTCATATTCTCTCCTACTACACCTTTTCTATCTCTTTCTCTCAAACTACTGTTTTTTTCTCTATATCTGTCTGTCACTTATAAACTTGAACTGATACTTTTCAAACTTCCCATGTGATTGACTGTATGAAATTGTGTAGTGTATACCATAAACAGCATATTTGCACAATTGTCTACTTTATAGGTTCCATGGGATCATGTATAGAATGCTGGACATTGAAGAAAGAGGCCATCCCCCTACACAAACTATTCCAAGCGGGCTCACCCCATCACAGAGATCAACCAACTACGCTGGTAAGTAGGGATGTAAGACACATTCACCAAACTTCAAACCCCAATTAAAACCTATAGCCTAGCCCTTAAACTTGAACATTATTTTGTACTCAAAAGTCTCACCCTAAAAAGTCTCACCCTCACCCTAATCCTGTATTTTTTGACAAAATAATTCTGGGAACATTACATGTACAGCCCACAAAATGAACTTGTCTCTTTTGGGTTATATAATTTATTAAATTGAAAGATTGTTTTTTCAGTGGCTCCAAATATATGTACTTTTAGAGAAAGGCAGAATTATGCAACTAAGAGCTAATAGGAATGTTCACAACTTCACACTATATACCACATTATATCACATGCAAACAGAGCTCATGCATGGTTCCAAACCAAACTACAAAAAAACAAATACAATCTATACAGAAAGTCAATAACAGGGTTCCAACAGTCACAGAAAATCCTAGAGAGTCGTGGGGAAATAAATTCTTCTGGAAAGTCCACAACAACAACAAAATACCCCAAAGTTATGAAAAGTCATCAAAATTGTGAGGGGTGGTGGAGGCCATCACAAACATGAAATAATATATATCACTGCTTGGTTATTTGTACGTCGTTTGGATGCCGCATCTCAAATTAGTTCTCAAATTTCTGTGAGAACCCTGCATTAAGCATGTTTGACTGTATTGGGGGAGTATTGTGGCCGAGTGGTTTAAGGCGCTTGACTACAGATGCGAATGTCCAGGGTTCAAATCCTGACACAGCACTAATATCCTTTGGCAAGATATTAACCTACACTTGCTACTCTCAATCAAGGTGTTAAGAGTGTTAGGAGTATTGTGGCCGAGTGGTTTAAGGCGCTTGACTACAGATGCGAATGTCCAGGGTTCAAATCCTGACACAGCACTAATATCCTTTGGCAAGATATTAACCTACACTTGCTACTCTCAATCAAGGTGTTAAGAGTGTTAGGAGTATTGTGGCCGAGTGGTTTAAGGCGCTTGACTACAGATGCGAATGTCCAGGGTTCAAATCCTGACACAGCACTAATATCCTTTGGCAAGATATTAACCTACACTTGCTACTCTCAATCAAGGTGTTAAATGGGTACCCGGTAGGATGCGACCACCATTGTTAGTCAAACAGTTTTTTAGCGTAAAAAAAAACCTGGCTGGAATGCTCCCCAGCGAGTAGAGATTGTGCACACAGTGTGTGCGGGCAGGCACTGAATACAATGACCAGGGTAATAGTATATCTGTAAAGGGCTTAATGACATTGTATTATGCGCTATATAAAAGCAGAATATTATTATTATTGTCTGTTGTTGCATTTTTTTGTTTTCCATGCAGAAGTGGGTGTTCAGTTCAACATACACTGATGCTTCCATCATCACATCAATCGCTCTTCCAAAGCTCCCCCTCAAGCTGTCCATGAACTCACTCTACACTGGTCCCGGAATGGCAGTCGCTGTAGCTAACCAAGAAGGCACAATCAAACTCTTGCACAGGTAAACATTGAGCGCCTGATGGCGATCCCAGGGGCCAGGTGAATTACTGAATTATCAATGAGGCACTTCTGTGTAGATCATCTCATTTAAATTTATAGACCAGTTTTGGAAACAAACCCCTCCCAAAAAATGAAATGGAAGCTCTTATTACCAATTATGTGAAAGAATATGTTTTGACTAATACGTGATGATACAAATTTTGCCAGGAAACCGCCTACTAATTGATATCGATCCGACCTAGATAGATGCCATGAATGCACTTCAACATTGAACATTTGGGCTTATATTTCTGCTTTTTTGCAAATTTAGGTTGTAGTCTTGCCATCTTAACCTCTGAAGGCAATATTCAAACAATATTGAATGGACATTTTGCACCCAAAACCCTTGAATAGCAATTTTACCACTACTAGGGGGTGTTTCACAAAGATCCTAAGTAGAACTTAACTCTAAGTTGGACTTAAAAATTATGGACAGCCATTGGAGTCTTAAAATGAAATATATTCAAAAGCAGAAATTCAAGTATTTTAGACTTTTTATAAATTCCACATCCAGAACATGAAATCTCCTTGATGATAGAAAATATGAATGATTTGAACAAACAATTAATGCCTTTCAAAATAACTTATACACAATATTTTCAAAGATGCTAATGGCTTTCCATAATTTTTAAGTCCAACTTAGAGATAAGTTCAACTTAGGATCTTTGTGAAACACCCCCCTGGTCTTTATCTTTAAAATCCAATGTAACAAATTCTATTCTGCTATTTTATAGAATTTTCTATGACAATAGATGTGATTTGTATTTTTCCCAGAGTGCTCTTTCAGAGATTTGCATTGGTAAATCCCTTCCAAATATAGTTTTTCTTTCACTGTTTTAGGTCATCTCTGAAGGCCTGTGCAGCGCTCCGATACGAAGGTGTTATCAATACAGACCCAGGTCCTCCAGGTCAGTTTTTTTATTTTTATTGTTGCTTGTGTTTGTTATTGTTGTTTGTTTGTTTGTGTTTGTTTGTTTGTTGTTATTTTTAAATCTAGACTGTAAGAAGGAGAGTCCACAAAATATGATTTGTGATTCATGTTTTGTAAATTTTTTGGTACCATATAAAGGATTACTGGTAACCATGACGTTTGTAAGGAAAGGGAATGAAAGTTAGGCTACACAGAAGTATAATACAATGAAACCTGGATATAAAGACTGCTCAAGGGAGTCTAGAAACTCAGTCTTGATAGGCAGGTTTTCATTATATACAGGTTGCCTTTTTATACATGTAAATCTGAATTACAGCAAGAAAACAGGTCAAGGGAAACAAAAAATATTTTAATTTACTGCTGGGCATTCTGTGCAGTTTGGTGCAAGAGCAGGTTTGACTGTATTTTATCTGATGTTTTGTTTACTTTTCATGTTATGCATTTATTATTTCCAAATATTGTTTTCCTCTTATGCTTATATTAACAGCCAAGAGACCAAACTTCAATGGCAAGCATCTTGTGTCTATGGAGATGTCCGCCACCTGTTGTAGCATGGTAGCTATAGACCGTACAGGAGCTCTCTGCATGTTTAAGATTGAACCAACTCTGGGCCAAGGCTTAGACCAAGGTAAGCCCATGGCTCTGTCTTATGAAGACATGCGATTAATCCAAATTAATCTTAAGTCCTCCAATCAATCACAAGTTTTTAATCTTCTATCTCTTCTAATACATAGTTGCAATTAATATCAATCACAAATAGGTTGCAATTAATATCAACTCTTTAAAAGACGTGGCTCTGGTATGGTAGCAATAGACAGTATATGAGCTCTCTGTTTAAGATTGAACCAACACTAGGCCAGGGTATGTCCCTGTATCAGTGATTTAGCTATATGGAGAGGCCATATACACTCACAAAAATAATAGTAAAGAGAGAGAGAGAGAGATATAGCGAAGAAAAGGAAAGTCAGGGGGGGGGGAGATAAGACCCCTACCATATTCCCATAACATCACTCTAAAGTGCAAATGTAATTGGAAAAACTGTCATTACACAAGTACAGATACATGCACAAACGTATTGAATGGTGTATATTGATCCATGTAACTTTGTCTTCTCAGTTACTGCTCGTGCACATACTATTGCACAGGTGGTGCACCTTCTAGAGTACTGCCTCGTCACTGGCTATGACTGGTGGGACCTTCTTCTTACAATCACACCAAGTAAGTTGACATTAACCTTTCACCAATGACCTACATGTATAATCTTTTCTCAAGCAGTGCACTTTGTTTCAATGTCACTTTATTGACAATTATGATTATTAACAAAGGAAGTAAGGGTATAAACAATTGTATAGATGCTACCCCCCAAAAAAAAGAGTACATAAAAAGAGAAAAAGCCCAGGTCATACATATTATTCATGATGGAATACTATCTGCATACTAACTTTGACCATGGACCCTTGTTACACACATGCACAAACACACCAAGTATAAAGCCAGTATTGATTGTTTGACCTTTATCCAATGCTCTATTACTTCTAGTGCACATACAATGTATGAAATACTGGGTGTGACTATTTTTAACTGATTTATGACCTTTATCCAATGCTCTATTACTTCTAGTGCACATACAATGTATGAAATACTGGGTGTGACTATTTTTAACTGATTTATGACCTTTAGCCAATGCTCTATTACTTCTAGTGCACATACAATGTATGAAATACTGGGTGTGACTATTTTTAACTGATTTATGACCTTTATCCAATGCTCTATTACTTCTAGTGCACATACAATGTATGAAATACTGGGTGTGATTATTTTTAACTGATTTATGACCTTTAGCCAATGCTCATTTAGTATAACTACTAGAAATCTATCTAGTTACTTTGCCATGCTTGTCATCATTCATGCAATGCTCTTCTTTTCTTTTTACTTGTGTGTGCAGATATGGTAGACACTGTGTTGGATCGCCTCTCAGACTCTGTCAACAGACAATCAAGTTCTACACAGGAGCTTCTTTTTACCAGACTCGTAGCTGTCAAGGCAAGCCTATATAGGTAAGACACCCCTCATATTCTTGACCCAGGTGTTGAATTTCACCATTTTAAAGGGGATTGGACTGGTCCCCTTAGTCTACATTTGTCTTCTGGGAATGGTAACATTGGATGTGTAGTGACAGTACAGGTTATACTTTTTTCAGAGTCTAGAAGATGTCACTGTTGTCTATGCTACTGATAAACATCCTACTCCAACTTATGGACTGTTCCAGAATGTTGCTAATCTTCAATTCTCTCCCTATTTGAAGTGTAGACGTGTAATGGTCTGGTGGTTATCCTGCAGGACTTTGAATCAAATGGTTCATGCTTTGAGTCCAAGCCATGGTACTTACGTACTTTGGCAAGACAGTACTCTATGTTTGCTAATCATAACCCAGTAAATGGGAGCCTGGTAGGAATCAATATCTTGAATGATTTCAGCACAATTGGGCAGCTTGGCTAAAGCCAGTGTAATGACAGCCCTTTATTGGTGCCATGATCATCATGTAGGAAAGATATGCAGACTTTTGTAATGAAACTGTAATTGTTATATGTTCTGTTTTGAACAGGCTTTCTGCTAGTGGCTCTGGCAAAGCTGTGGACTGTTATGGGAAGCTACTTTTACACTCCACTGCAAACGTCTTCAAGTCTTTACTCAGGGCGAGTGCCATCTCATCACAAGACAAAGGACCGGCTGAAAAACTCAGTAGTAGGTTTCACATTTTAAATTTCCATCTTGTCTTTTAGTCTTCTTCTTCTATTTCTATTTTAATTTTAGTGAAAATGGCGCCATATAATTTTGAAGGGTTTTAACGCTCATAAGAGAGGACCTGGGCCCTGTTACTTACTTCTTATCAATAACAAATGGATGAAATTCTTGACAAAATTTGCTCTCAGGCAATTAAATGCAATGGTTTCAGTAGCTTATAACAATTATTGTATTGATAACAAGTTTAATGAAACAGGGCCCGGGTTTCAATCTTTGCTCAGTGCTTATATCCTTAGACATTCTGTTTAAATCCGCATTTATCCATATCAACCTGTGTGCATTGTATTGGTACATAACACTACTGGGGTTATGCACATAGCCCCAAGAAAGAGCAGTAATACAGTCAAACCTGTCTATAGCAACCGCCCAAGGGAAACACAAAAAGTGGCCTTTGTAGACAGGTGGTCTTTGTAGTCAGGTTCCTTTAGTACATGTTTATGTTACTTACTTTTTTTTTATTTGATGTTTATAAATACAGCTACATTGATAGTCATGTCCTAACTATGTGTATGTACCGGCATTGGGTTTTTTACAGACGTGTATCAATCACATATGACTATTTATGTCTGGGGACCGACCTTTAAACGTCACCATCCAAAAGCATGACTTGGTTTCGAACCTGGGCCCTCGGCTGAGTCAGTTTGTAACTTCCATTGTTAGCTGGATTACAGGCGCATGCCACAACGCCTTGTTGTGGTAGGTGAGCTCAAAATTTAAGCAAATAAGAATTTCTTATTATCTTAACGTTCTTAATTCTCTACAAATTTTGCTTTCTTTCCAGCCTTGTGTGCCAACAGCACAGAGACCAACCCAGACACATTGCTGAAGAAGCTGGACAGCAAGGAGTATGTTGTCGAACCAGGTCAGTATAATTATAACAATAGTATGGATATTTATATAGCACCTGGTATCCGCCAGGCTCTGACGCTCATGGCGCTGATATTACCCTGGTTGTAGCCGAGCTGCCAAAGTAACCAGTGCTCAAGCATATCGGGTACCCATTTACACCTGGGTGGAGAGTGGCAAATGTAGATTAACATCTTGCCAAAGAACATTAGTGCTGCAGCGGGACTTAAATCATGTACCTTGTAATCTGCAGTTGGGTGACTTATCCACTAGACCACAACACCCCTATATCACAGTTAGCTCTTTTTTTAACCTCATGCTGATGTCAATTTAAGATTTAGTTTACTAGTAATAGTAATAGTAACCAACTCATGGCTCACAATGTGGGACAATGGACAAGATTAGCTTATCGTGTATACTGACATTTCAAAAGATTTGTTAATTGCTTTTGTGCAAGATTGAATTAGTGCAGTGGCATAGCGGAATAAGCCGCTCTCAATAGAAAGGTGGGGGGGGGGGAGGGGGAAAGAAAAAAGGGGGATGAAAAGATTATGATAGGACACCATTCAATACCCTACCCCTATTTGGAGGCCTTGATAATTCATATTTCATTCGTTTACTAAGACTGTTGACCCCCACCCCTTGTAATGCCAGTGCTCCTCAATGGCTGGGCCTATGCTACAATGTTCATGTTCAGGTATGCCACTGTGAGCAACAAACAGAAACCACAGTTACTGTTGCAAGTTCTCGCAGGATATACTTCTTCTTCTTCCATTTGAGTACATCCCTCTTTACAGAGTATTGTCGTACTATACTGGGGTGTGCAGGTGGACCACTACACCGGGGTTTCCCCCTACTCATATACGAATAGTGCAGTGGGTTCTTAACGTGCAAAGGTAGTGACTCTTCTCTACACAGGGCCTCCATTTAACGTCCTATCAGAAGCACGGATGTGATGATTGACGTTATGATGCTATTCATTTTATATTTGCAGCTACCTTGCAGTGTCTGCAGCCATTAATCCAGTGGGTAGCTGATTACACCATAGTGAGTTTGGCTGCTGTACCCCCTCCAGGGAGCCCTACCAACAGACCAGGGGTAAGTTTAAAGGAATCGTTTAGCAATGTTAAATCTGAGATGCATGGCCCTACATGTTATCAGTGTCTGTGATATGGTGTAATATTGAAGCCCTACAAAAATTGCGCTTCAAAATGATCATGAAATGCCTCAAAAAAGTAAAAATCCTTGAGTGACCAGTTTTACCATTTGCATTAACCCCATAGACTTTAGTGTTATAAAAAGCATTAGGAAAAGGAAAATAACAGATCTCCTAGTTATTAGATTAGAATTTGAAGCGCACAATGCTCGCAAGTATGTCTTTTAATTTTGCTGAGAATGTTCTTAGTTGACTTGACCATGCCATGATTGAATCCCAACCCAGGTGAGCTTGATGCGGGACGTGCCCACCTTGGTGATGTTGAGAGAGCTCCTTCTTATCATCAGGATGTGGGGTCGACTCCAGAAGAACTGCCTTCCTGTTTTCACCACAACAGCAGGTAACCAAGCAAACATCAATTTTTATGCCTCCGTTACGAAGTAGCCGGAGGCATTATGTTTTCGGGTTGTCCGTCCGTCCGTCCGTACGTACGTCTGTACGTACGTCCGTCCGTCCGTACGTCCCGTTCTCGTGATCGCGTTATCTGAAGAACCAATTGATGGATTCCTGCCAAACTTTGGTCATGTATGTATCTGGCAGAGCCGATGAACTGATTAGATTTTGGGGTCACGAGGTCAAAGGTCAAAGGTCACAGGGCTCATTATGTATGCAAAAACAGCTTGTGATCGCGTTATCTCAAGAACCGATTGATGGATTCCTGCCAAACTTTGGTCATGTATGTATCTTGCAAAGCCGATGAACTGATTAGATTTTGGGGTCACGAGGTGAAAGGTCAAAGGTCACAGGGCTCATTATGTATGCAAAAACAGCTCGTGATCGCATTATCTCAAGAACCAATTGATGGATTCCTACCAAACTTAGGTCATGTATGTTACTTGCAGAGTCGATGAACTGAATAGATTTTGGGGTCATGAGGTCAAGGTCAAAGGTCATGCGGCTCATTATGTATGCAAAAATAGCTTGTGATCGCATTATCATTAGAACAGATTGATGGATTCCTGCCAAACTTAGATCATGTATGTATCTTGCAGAGCCAATGAACTGAGTAGATTTTAGGGTCATGAGACAAAGATCAAAGGGTCATATATGTATATGAGAAATGCTTGTAATCACGATATTCTGAGAACCTGTTAATGGATTACAATGAAACTTGAATTTGAAAAATTTCTTCTGTTTTGTTTTGTAAACTTGCTCTATGTCGGAGGCATCATTTTCGACTGCGCGCAGTCGAAGTTCCATCTAGTTTTTTCATATTTCAATCTGTTTCACCAATGTAAAGGCAGTTAAAGGTTTGAAGACAGTGTTCAAAGACATCAAATCAATGACAAAGTGTGCGTGAACCATTGCCACTACAATGTTTATAATCAATAGTAAAGTGACAACATTTCCAAGCGAGTGTCATAAAACATGTACCTGTGTGCTTAACGACAAATTTGGATAAGAGTATTAACTTACTATTCTCATTTTGCAGTAGCTTTTATATTTAGCTTACAAAGAATGGATATTAATTTCACCTCAAGTAAGTAGTTTGAAATGATGCAAAGTGTATACCAATTTTTCAAGAAATTGCACATTGAAATGTGTATTCACTTGTTTATATTACATGTTTGCATAGTCATTGAAGTACATTTTGTGAACTACGCAATGTACCACTTTTTCATATCGGCTCAAAACCCTTCAATCAAATAATAATTTATTTGTCCACATTTTTATTTCAGATGACCCTGATGTGCTAATACCAAGTCTCTTCAGACTGGTCTCTCAGATATGGGTTCACTACCATGACAAACAACCCACAGAACTCGATGAATCACTCATAGGTAAGCTTAGCTACATTTAGACAAGTCAAGGGTTCAGTGACACAAAGACGTAACTCCATATTTTGCCAAAATGAGTTTTTGAAAAATGTTCAGAAAAATGTGGGCTTTCCAGGAAACACAAAGACTTAACTCCACCCAACACCCCATTGAAGTCAATGGCTAGTGAAACAGACTTAACTCCTTAAGGCTTAAGTGCTCAGTGACACATAAACCCTTTTTTCTCAAAATGGCAAAAATGGAGTTACGTCTTTGTGTCGCTGACCCCTCAAAGCGTTCTCACCAGTGCTACATGTATATGGGTTTTAAAGTAACAGTTTATTATTGTAATTATTATTAATCAATCTATCAAAAGATATTTGAAAAAGCGCCTTTTCCTTGCGGTTAACAAAGCGCTGCACACACTGCTTCACAATGTTTGGGCCACTTATAATCAAAAGTTAGACACTTCTCAGAGATCTGTTAAGTACATGTACACATGTACACTGTAGGCTGGTAATAACTTTATTATTATCATTCACTCAAAATTACAATAAACTCAAGCCCTAAAAATTGCTGAGCTCAGCTGGAATTTTTTTTTTCCCATATTTTTTTCTCCACAGGGATTTTATTGCTTTTCATTTGAGCTCAGCTGGAATGCTGTAACTTGATTGACATGCACATTGAGGTATATTTCATATGTATTGTGATTTGTAGGTTTATGTGCATTTGTGTTGTTTTGTTTAATATGTAATTGTTTATCATTGTATTTTGTTTGTTATAGCGGTTATAGACTTCAGTGGTAAGCACTTTATAAGTACAGTTTTTATTAATAATATTATTATTATCATTCTCTCAAAACTACAATAAACTTAAGTTCTAAAAATTGCTGAGCTAAGCTGAAATGTTGTTACTTGATTGACATGCATCATCTCATCATTCTTGTTTCTGAAGATGAATGCACCCTCCTACCAAGTCAAGTAGGTGTGCCTCCCTGGGATCTATCTCCTGTCACTGAAGGTAAGCTGAATACTAAACATAACGCATATCATTCATATTCTGCTGACAGCCGAAAGGGTGTTGAAGGGAGAGAGTCGTCAGTTTCCATGTGTAGAAGGCCACAATTTGCCAACACTAGACTTGGTGGAAATATCATTTATGTGTATTCAAGTCTGCACACAGACAATCTGTAGGCCTCTTGTCTCTCGAAGGAGTCTTCCAGTGAGGGATAAAAGTAAGATGATGACTTTACCGAATGTGGGAATGGATGGAAAATGCAAAGCATTACATAATGCCTGTTGCTCATTAAACTGAAAGCTAATATCCTGGTGATTGACAACACCTGTAATATTGGGTAAACACCCAGAATGGTTATGCATCTTTAAATCATATACATGTCCTTTTACATGGATTTAATGTCCTTCTGGCGCTCAACAAAAATAAAGTGTGTTATAGAACCTTTTTGTTTATTGAAAGGTATCTGGATTCTGATAATGACAGAGAATGCATTTATGTGGGTGTATGATCAGCAATGCCACCTCAGCTCCAATTCTGATTAACATCCTCATGTTTTCTACATGGTTGTTATTGTTAGGATTATCATCATAGTTTTTATAACTATTATTATTGTTGTTATTGTTATTACTTTTTTAAATGATTATTATCATTATCATTATTAATATTATTATTATTATTATTAATACTATTATTATTATTATCGTCATCATTGTTATTACTTTCATTATTCATCACTTGATGAACGCAGGTTATACAGGTAAGATTCATGTTCGACACGGCCAGTCCTCTTTCCAGTTTGGCACCCTGCCGGGGCGTATGATCAGCATTGCCACCTTCAGCCTTGGTCCAGAGATCTACACTAGATCCCTGACGGACAGGCTCCATCAGAAGTTTGATGTGGTGCGCAAGCTCAGCCTTGGTGTCACCCCCCACAAAGAGATCAGAAGATGCTCCAGGTACGTACCTCCCATTTTCATTTCCATTCTTTAACAATAAGGGAGTTTACAGATACAATCTGCGCATGGGCAGATAAAGGTCATTTGTACCAAAATGGTAAAACCCACAGAGATGAATACTGGATATGCGCTCATGAAAGTTATGTAACATTATTCATTTATGCACCAACAGTACATTCTATGATACACAGGTGGAAGTATTCTTTTCAAGAGGTCAAACAAAAGGTATTCATAAGGCACATCTAGGACTTTGGCAGTTATTATTCTAAGATGCTCAAAGTGGGACTTCTCCATGTGTAAAAGATCTGTGGATATTTGGGGTCATTTGTACCATGTGCTATCTGTAAACTCCCTTATTCTGTGTTATGGTTGGCAAGTTCAACCACAACTAATGCTTATGTTCTACTATGCATGTATTCTTGGATTTTAAAAATCTCTTTTTTCTCTTTGGAGCAAGAGGGGTGTTAATTCATGATCTTTAACACACATTTAATGCCTTCCTGGCTCTGATCTCTGTCTCCTCTTTGAATAAAGATGGGTGTGAACTCATAACCTTTAACACGCAGTTAATTCATTTTTGGCTCTGAACGGACAATTGTTCTTGTCCGAAGGAGGAACAGGTAGATAGTTTGTAAAGGTTTAATATTTCAATAGAAGGTATTTACAGCCAAATTTAACAATGAAACATAGATTAAGTCCCCAACTTTGACTCTTTAAAGCTAAATTCTGACAATTTTTTTCATGATATAACTAGTTGCTTCAAAGAGTTGAGCTTGTTTTAAGCTTGATATGAAAACCCGCCAAAAAGAACCCTGGTGTGGCAAAATAAAAACCAATTTTCATTTGCCACTTGATGGTGAATGTTTTTTTTTTTAAAGTAGGTACACTGTGGCCCCCTCTAGTTTGTACTCACAGGATTTGTGTTTCATGATATACGTAATTGTAATGTGCACCCTGCTCTTGTGTTCTATTTTGCTGCAGTGGTTATTGTTTGGACACTTTTAATACCATGTAATTTTTGAACCAGGCTTTTGTCACGTGCTTGACCCTAATCATGAAATCTCCACTTTTGTATTTCATGTCTTTAGTGTTTTTCACAACAATCAGACAGTAAATGTAATTCTTTATGACAATCTTACAGTATGTTATTTTCATTTAGAGGTTGAAAATAGGTGGTAATTAAAGCCCCACTGTACTACTTGTAGCTACTTGCTCCCTCTGTATAGAAAACAATTCATAATCGGTGCCTATTAGTCCCCCATGATCCTATTTTTCTTATGTTAATTAAGAACTGAGTTGATGAGAAAGCCACCTGTCAGTGACCTAGTTGGGTGGTCTAATCCCTCCTGGCCAAACTAGAACAGACGGCTATTGAAAGTAGCTTTTCAAAACCTTTGCTTCCATTACATTTGGCTATTAAAGCTACATGTACCTAACCAATAGGCCTTCTCCATCTGCTTTCCTACAGGTGTTCTTGTATCTCCTTGATGCCTCCTGTAACCCAGCAATCATCCACCGTCCGTGTAGTGTGGGAGAAACGCTGGGAGAGGAACTGTTTATGTGGCGGCCTTTGGCGGACAGTGACCGTCCATCCTGCGTAATGTTTGTCTATTCATCTTTATTCATGAAAATACTTTTGATTTAATGATAAAGATGTAACATAAAACCAAGGACAGAGATTTAGATTGCATCGGATGCATTCCAAAATACACAATAACAAAACGATAAGATAACATTATAACATCAGTTTTTTGTCTCGCCTGCATAGCAAAAGCGAGACATAGGCGCCGCTTTTCCACTGACGGCGGCGGCGTCTATAATTTTGAAAGTATAAGTTCTCATTCAATGAAACTTAGACTACAGGGTTATAAAGTATTTCCAATCATGTGAGTAGAATTTCAGGTCGCAAAGTCAAAGATCATTTCAGGTCAACAAACTTAGACTACAGTATGTTGTGGCATCAACATCAAAAGTTAACCAAAGGTTAAGATTTTGAATTGTTATCATAATGTTGAAAGAATACATTCCTATTCCATGAAACTTGAACATAAGGGTTATCAAGCATCCCTAATCATGTGATTAGTCTAGGTGACAACGTCAAGATCAAATGTCATTCTTACTGTAATGTCTGATGACATAAATGCTTAATAATAATAATAGAACATAGTTATCACTCAGATCTATGTGTTTGTGTATGGTATCTTTTCATAGTCAAATCCATAAGTATCTTGCGATATTACAATCCTCCCATCTTTGAGATGGAATGTTACATTGTAAAGAACTTCTAAGTTTATCACAATAACTGACCTTATAGAAATCTTTTCAACAGTTTGTCTGTCTATTAACATAGTACATTGGACATGTATGTCTAGAATATGTTAATTAGGTGTACAGTCATGATTAAATTAGTTTGTTTAACTTAATCCTCTATTTTGTTGTTTCTTTCTTTCTTCTAATGAATACATTACATCATTATACAATAGGCTTATTGATGTATCTGTACTTGTACCTTGTAAAACCCAAATGTTAGGAAATCATAAGCCAAAGAAACAAAAACAGTTACAAAACTGTCATAAACCAACCTTTTGTTTATGATAACTTTAAACACTTTCAAATGTAACTTTTGGTAGAAACTTATAAAAAAAATACATGGTTCCTTTTTTCTTCCAACTTTGCTGCTGACACCGTTTTCCAATGCCACATTTACCTTCTATTGATTTCTCTTTTTACACAATGAAATCATCTTGCACATATTGATCCTGTTCAATGGAAATGGCAAACATCAAATTGTCTCCTTATGAATAACATTTGCAATCGTCTCTTCTTGTGTTCTAATTACAGAAATTACCTTGCATCAGTAAAACATTACTTCATGTTCCATGTAATACATGACGTATGCATAAAACAACCAAAATAGTTTCTTGTAACTGAAAATTCCATGAAAATGCACAAACATGTGAAACAAAACGTATATCATAAAATATGCAACATGTTCTTTGCAAACAAATTTAACATTAGAAATTAAAATTTGTTAACATGCTAAGTTCAACTGATAGTTTATGTCCTTTCTCTTTTTATGCTCATAACATTTTCTCTCATCTGGAATAATCTCTCAAATGGCGTGGTGGAATGCGATTGCGAGTCTGATTTTGTTGTGGTGCTGGACGATTATTGTCGCGAATATTCGCTGGCAGGTCATTGTAGCAAAAGTCAATTTCGTCCAACATATCTGGATCATCGTCTATCACGTGAGATCCTGTGAAAATCTTAAAACTTGATGAATTGCCTACTGCTCTCTTTCAACCACGTTCTGCAATTATCATTTCCACAACTTTCATAGGGTCGCGGATCAAACAGTGATTTAATTTTTCCTAAATGACCATCATGTTGTCACCTGGTGTTAAGCTGTGATTTTTGGAATGACATGTGCTTTCCCGCATGCACTTTCATTTGACGCTTCTTGGCAAAATTGTGATAGCAAATTTCCTGATCACTTTCCTCGGTGGTCTTTGGCTGAAGAAGCCATGTGTGGAGTGGACGAGGATCAGGGTCTTTCTCCAACGGATATGCTATTTCCCACTGCTTTCCTTCTTTCCTTGTCAAAGACCTGATCATCTGTTCCTCCAGAGCTTCGTGCTTGGTGAGACCACTATCATCACACTGACATTGTTTTGCATTGACACCCTCCCTCTGCCTCTATCGTCCAAAGTCAGTGAGATCTAAAGGATTAGCCAACTTGACATGCAACACTTCCTTGTTGTATGTATCTTCTTGGGTTGTTTCACCATACACAACCCACCCTAACAGTGATTTTCTAGCACAGTAGTACCAGGATGTAAATTGGTCCACTTTCTCTTTAAAGATCATGTTTCTTTAGTGTGAACTTCCTTGCCATATCATCAAGTCTTACTTAGACTGCATCCTTGCTGATGAGAGGAATTCCAATGGCCGTTACGATAATTGGCTTACCATCTCCTGTTTTTCTGATTGGCACTCTGTACTTCTGCGTCTGCACGACTTCTTGTGATCCTCCAATCTTCAACACAGTTATGATAGTAGGAGTACCTCTTAGCTGCAGCTCTGCTGCTACCTGCTGTCTTATCAGGCTAATCTGTGCCCCTGAATCTAGTAAACAATTTCCTCTCTTACTCTTTTCCTTGCTAACGATTTCCACTGTTACTATTGGCAGAAAAGCTCCTTCCATGCCGACCACTGCGACATCCACTTGAGCAGTGCGACTTTCATTCTTATCATTTGTGTGCAGTAAAGGATGGTGGAAAAACCTGCACCTTTCTTCATTCCATTTCTCTGAGCACTGTCGTCTTCTCTGGCATGTCAAAATCAGGTGACCACGACTTGCCTTTTTCAGGCACCTGAAGCAGGCGTAGTTTTCTTTCACTATCTTCAGTCTCTCATATGCTGGTTTTGAAGTTAACCTCTTACATTGGTCAACCCAATGATCACTTGTTTTGCAGATCGAGCATTGATGTTCTGTTTCTGGTTTCTTTCTTGTCTCTTGCGTCCAGTTTAACGCAGGCTGATTTCTTTGGGGTATTTGCTGGGTGTGTGAGCCAACCACCTACAATTCATCAAGTAATCCTCAAACCAAGCCAGTTCTCCATTATTTACACCATAGTATTGCAATTTTCCAAGCAATATATTATGATTCACAGAGTCAAATGCTTTACGAAAATCTAGAAAGATCACACCAGTTAGACATCCTTCATCCATTCTCCTGAGGATATGATCAGAGAAGTACGTAAACACTGTATCGGTATTGTGTCCCTTACGGAATCCAGACTGCTGTGGTACAAGTATACTATGTTCTACAAAATATTAATGATAAAGTGCGCATTTTCTCATAAGTGGTCAGAGGGGGTGCATCAACTAGCGATTGTACTTTCTCCTGGCTTGGCAAGACACCGCCTGCTGAGAAGATGTGTCCAAAGAATTGAATGGAGCCCTTGTTGAACTCACATTTTGCTCTATGGAGTGTTAGGTTTTTCTCTCTCAGGCGCTGTAGGCAATCATGAAGGTGGTGATCATACTCGGCCTGGTTCTGACTGAAGATCAAAATATGATCACTGATATTGATAACGCCTGGCAACCCCGCTAGTGCTGATTGTATCAAGATCTGGAAAAGCTCAGCTCCACTGTTGACACCGAAAATTCAGGTGTTTGTACTGGAACAAACCGGCGTGTGTACTGAACACAGTAAGATATTTTGAAACCTTATCAAGTTCAACCTGATGATAGTCACTGTTCAAATCAAGTTTGAAGAATATCTGGGCTCGCAATTATATCGTTGATGGTGAGTGTGCGTGTCTGTCCCGTATAATTGCTCTATTCACTGCACGCATGTTGACACAAATCCGGATTTGATCCGGTTGTTTCGGTTTTTGCAAGACACAAATAGGTGAAACCCATGGAGTCTGTTGATTGTGCACATGCAGGCTCTTTGATGTCTAGCTGCTGGAGATGTCAAGTTCTGCTTCAACATGCTTACAAACCTGAAATGGTACCGATATGTGCCTGTGCGGTTATGTCATGGCCCGGCCTCCCCCACTCCGGGGTCGGAATGACCGCATGCGTATTACCAAAATGTCCGGTAAAGGGTTACTTTTCGTGCCACAAAGTCCGGCCCGAGAATTGTAAAACAAAACGGTGTATTTGACTTTTCACCCAGAGATTTCTTTAAAAAGGGGGTGTTTTTCTTGTTTTCTCTTATCTCTTTGGACTCCTGAGAAATTATTCTGAATTTAGAGGGGTACATTGAGCATTTTTCTGTATTTAGGGGGGTCTCCAAGGCAGGAAAAGCCTGCGAAAAGTCCGCGAAAGGGGGGTTCGGAAGTGTTGGCAGTCCTCAGATAGAGGGTGCTTTCAAAAAGAGGGAACAAGCATACCCGTACCCTAAATAACACAGTGTCATGGGCGTAAGATTTGTGAGTTGTCACGGTCACTGATGTTGTACGAAACTCTGATGAGCTTTAGCTGTACCGGTATGTGCCTGTGCGGTTATGTCATAGGCGTAAGATTTGTGAGTTGTCACGGTCACTGATGTTGTACGAAACTCTGATGAGCTTTAGCTGTCTTCAGATAGCAAGGTTGGGCCAGCATGCTGTAGCTGTTGTGTATGTTGGTAATAAAACCAGTACTCAAATGAGGGAACACTATACAAGTCTTTTAACTATTCATGGTGAGTCGTGTTATGAAGTTGGCACTCAGGAGGCCATGATGAAGTGTGTCGCACGCATACAATTCTGCTCTCTGCACAATACATACAAATGACAATCTCATACTTTCGTAGTCCTTGTTCCAGACACATATATAACATTCCTCCCCTTTAAAATGAGACGTCGGCGTTTACCCCTGAAACTGCTTATACTTTAACCTACTGGATAAACTTAGTTCCAAAACATAGTAACCACCAACTTTACTCTTACAATACACAATGAAAACAAACGCCATATAACTTTTGCAAGGCATGTTTAATTTACATCATGTAAAATGAACAAAACTATCACAATACGGTTTATTTTAGTGATCTGTTAAATCAAAGTTGTGAGTATCGGCTACAAAATAGCAGTGTAATCACATCTATGGCATATGTCAGATAATGTGCATATATAATTCCTTATCAACTACAGTTTCTTTTTCTTTTACACATGTATGTTAAAAGGAATACACATATATACAGGGTGTGATACAACTTTATATTATCTACACCAAACTCATTACATGTACAATTACATGTAGTTGAGAAGTTACATCAGAGTTATGAATCACAGTCAACCCTTGTCTATTTCACTAAGGTATCTCAATGACAAGTCATGATGCCTCTATTCTAACATTTTTATCATGCCAGTTATCTAAAACTTTAATATTTGCAACTAAGAAAATAGTACAACAATAAAACAAATCAACATCTGTTGTTATCAGGGATAACTTTCATTAAATAAAGCACTGAGTAAATAACGTTACAAAGCATTTAGTGCTTCTCCATGGGAGGAAGAAAAACAACACAAAAAGGGATGTCTTGAATTGACACTTACATCCTCTACTACAACTTTGAAAACTCTCTTAACAATAAGGTAATACAAGACATATAATTAACTAACACCATTACATATTCCCAATGACACTCCAACTAGTTTTCAAGCTACTAACAACAAAAAACCCAGTTCATAAGAGAAATGGCAGACCATTTTTTTTTTTTCTTTTTTTTTTTGCTTCTTTCTTTCTTTCAATCACAGGTAAGTTATAATTATTCATTTATTTTTTTGACAAATGAGCTTTTGACATGCAAGTGGTTTGCAAAGTAGCTACTACATGTAGATAAAGAAACCAGGAATGTAAAGTAATTTTTTGGCATCTATACAACAAAATCTGTGAATTTCTCGAGTTTCCTAGGTCTGGTTGGTTTTGAGGGGATGGTGGGGTGGCTATTGAAGTGTCTGTATCAATAGCCATTGCTGGAGCATTTGGAATAGGCCTAGTCAGTTCTTCTTGACTTGGCTCTGCATGTAACCCTACTAGTACGGTTGGATCATCATCTTTTTTACTTTCTTGTTGGTGTTGAGGAAGATTTGTTCAGGTTGGGTCTGACATGGTCTAGGCGGCTCCTTATTGTCCTCTTGAACATGAGCTCGCTTGGGCATTTGCCAGTTGTTGATTGCGGGGTGATTCTGTAGGTTAACAGAAACTTCTGCAATCTTAATTCTAGGGTGTTTCCGGACGTTTTATTCACACCTCTTTTCACAGTTTGGACAGCTCGTTCAGCTAATCCGTTACTTGAGAGGTGATGTGGTGCTGTTTGTACATGTTCTACATTGTTCTTACTTAAGAAGTCATCCCCAATTGCCTATCGGGCATCGTCGAGCTGCATGTACATTACTGGAGCCGCATCTTTGTCGATCACGATGTGGTATTTCCCATCAAATTTTCTGATTCCATCAAATCTGTCGGGGAAACAAAGTCTTCAAATGTTCCCTGTCTCTGATGGGACTATCATGGCTCTCCATCAGGCTGCAATTCAAGACTACTAATCCAAGATCCAGGCACAACTCAAGTCCAAGGATGGCCGGTCTTCGAGTCTTCACCACAAAGAATTCTGCACTTGCTTGTCTGTCCTGGTGGTTACAGTGTATGTAGGCCTACTTGTGAAATAACACTCTTTTCACCATAACCCGTTATCGTTGTCGGTGTCAGCTTTCCTGTGATAGGTTCCCCATTAGGGTCCATGCAATCAGGGTACATCTTCTGATAAATGCGTAATGGAAGAATGTTCCCTTCAGATCCTGTGTCTACTTTGGCTTTTAGAGTCGCTGGTCCTCTTCCGATCTCAACTCCGATCACAGCAAAAGCTTCATTCTTTCTGATCTGGTCTACAGATATGGTCTCAAACCGCATTTCATCCATTTCTTGTTTCTTCCTCTTCTTTCACCTCATGGAGTCTCTTTGATCTCTGTGCTTGCAAACTTTTCGGATATGTCTTTGCAGCTTCTTGTTTCCTTAGCCACTGCTGTTTAGATTCTTGTTCCTGTTTCTTCAGTCGGCAGCACTACTCCCAGTGATTCATTTTATCACAGTTTCTGCATTTGGTGCCATAAGCAGGGCACTTCCTCGTTGGATGGTTCAGTCCACAGAATGAGCACTGTTTCTTCCTTTGGATATGTTGCTTCGTCATATCAACGTTGACGGCTTGACCATGAAGTAGTCTCATATCCACCACAGTTGCCTCCTGGGTTCTGGCGATGTCCAAAGCTGTATTTAACGTCAGTTTCTCATCCTTGCCAGACCTACACGACCGCTAAAGAGGTCTTTGAACTCAGCCGCATTGATATTCTGGACCTCCTTCTCTGGCAGTTTGGGCAACACATGCAGTAGGTCCATGAGATCACGACCCATTATGCAGCTTCCTCTTTCAACAATGAAGAACTGTTGTTGGACTAGCAAATCTCTAGGCAGTGAACATACCAATGACTGGAATTTCATTTCGCAAGAAGGTTGTGAGAACAGCTTTCGGAGGCAGAAGAGCTTCTCGTGCGAAATGTTTGTCAAACACTTCAATGGGTATGATCGCCACAGGTGATCCTCTATCAAAAACCATGTCAAATTGTGCTAAATCATTCAAAGTAATGTTGAACAGGAAAGCGTCCTTAGTCGGATGAGTACCCGTAGATAGGATTTCAAAACTTTGAGACTGTCCTTCCGAAATTTGATGCACAGCTGTAGACTGACTTCGGGACTTACATACTTTAGCGAAATGCCTCTTTTTACCACACGAGTTACATATAGCTTCTCTCGCTTTGCATGTAGTATCATTGGCTTTGTGGTATTTGCTACCACAGCAAAAGCACTCAACAGTAGTACTGGTATTACTCACTGTTTGTTGTCTTGATCCATGCTGCTTCCGTCTTTGTAGCTGCTTCTTGTAGAATGTTTGAGATTGAGCCCCTACTGCATTGACAGACTCATGAGCAGGAGCAGGAGCAGAAGCATCAATCACCTGAGCATCTCTAATTGCAGTGCAGACTCAATTTGTCTAGCGATAGTGAGGGCAGTTTGCAAAGTTAAGGCTGGCTCAATTAGCAGCCGTTCCCGGATGCGGTCCAAAGTAGTTTTTTCCACCAACTGATCTCTTTTTAACTCGTCTCGGTAGTTGCCAAATTCACAATGCAATGCTAGTTCACGTAATGCACTAATGTAGTCAACCACTAACTCATTCAGTCTTTGAGCACATTGGCTGAATTTGTACCTTTGAAGTTGAAGTGCTTGTCGAGTCGGGCGAATGTTTTGTCATAACTAGAAGTTGCACTGTCAGCGGTAGCTCTCTCCCAGCTGTGCTGTAGTCGATGGTAGTGTGTTGTACACACGCTGTCCTTCAACAAATGATCAACATGGCACTGACATAGTCTTCCTCCAATCCTCACAAGGTATGAATTAAAACCTAGCCTCTTCACATGAATCACTTCTAGAACATAACGCTCCTTCCCACCTCTATGGTTCTTTACCATGATTCTTTCACCTGATTCAAATTGTCTCAGTTTCATGCCTGGATTATCATGATACTGTCTTGTTTTTTCTTGTTTTTGTGTCACCCTGGTATTCAAATCTGGCTTAACCCTAATAAGGCCGGGCTATTTGAAGTCTTACTTTGAAACCCCCCTAAGATCTCGGCCGTGAAACGGCCGATCTCCGCGAAAATTTGCACGCATGTCAAGTAAAGTGTATAGAACAATATGATAATTTCAATTTTTTGAAAAAAATCCCTCATTTGCATATTTATGGTAATTTATGCAAATAACGTCATAAAATCACATTTTTACCCATAAATCCTATATTATTCATATTTAAGCATTCTTTTTCACTACATATATTCATTAGACCATTTGGAACAATAATACGACAAAAAAAATTGGAAGAGCCAGCTTATTCCTTATTTTATCTCTTGTTTTGATAATTTCTTATGTATTTCATTGTTTTTTTAACTTATTTATGTTATTGTTTTTTTTTTTTTTCATTTCTTCCTACAATTCAACTATTTTGACTCCCAAAACAACCACCTAAACTTTAAACAAGACCCAATAACTAATGTTTGATCTATTTTTAGGAAAAATGACATTTCCATATGTTTTGTACACAAATCACAAAAATGAGCGATTTTCGGGCTGACATGCAAAGACAAAAGGTCACGTGACCTTGTAACTATAGGTCCGATTTTTTTTTTTTTTTTTTTAAAGATGCGCAAGACTCTAAAGAAAAAAGTCAGCGAGCGGCGAGGCGCCATCCATATGCGTTCTCGAACAATCAGAAAAATCGTGGAGGGGGGGGGGCCATAATGGCCCCCCCCCCCCGGCCTTATTAGGGTTAAGCAAACTAAACCTTGTCCTTGGAGCGAATTTGAACACTTATTCGTACGGAGAAACTCCCGTAACAGTTTGAGGGGTTGTTCTACAGTATATGACAACAAGAAATTATCTAACCTGTGTCGAATTGACACGTGGGGGTTTCTTCCCAACTTATCACTCAGAAAATACTTCTGCAATGCTCTTTTCACTATTTGAACAGTTCTCTCTGCTGCCCCATTTGAGGCTGGGTGATACGGTGGAACCAAAAAAAAACAGTGTCTGGCCCCTATAAGCTAGGCCCGACTAAAAGAGGAATATTTTACCCGAAGAAGGACAATGTACCCGCAGAAAGGTACTCTTTTTTTTTTTTCTTGCTCCATTCAGTGTCTGAATGCCAAAAAAAACATACAGAGCGCAGGTGTGGGCTTACTATACGGTCTATGGCACAAATATAGAAACAAGTCCTGGTATTTGTTTTCATAATGTGTTTATCAAGCTTACTTGTATTCTGAATATAAATCAACTGCACTGGATGTTTAAATGTTTCCAATCCAATAACAGTGTCTCAAAGATTTATGCTTTTGCCTCATCCTCTTGCATATTTTCCCAGTTATTTTCTCGGCATTCCAGTCACAGATGAACACCCACTAATTTTATCCTGGTTGATTTATTCTGCGTTTTCCTCAAATTGTAAGCATATTGCTCGAGCTCGAATCTATGCTTCTTTAGCTCTGGTGGGAGATCCGACATAACGTTGAAGGGCATACGTTGAACTTGACGTCCCTCCCTCATGGTATCGTTGGCGCTGGAAAGCTTCTAGTACCGCGTCCCTGTGGATCTGGGTCACAGGCGATTATAGGATCCGGTCCACGCCTACGATGTTCTCCACCATCTTCCATCAGTATTGGTCGCCTTGGTAAACGGTGCGCATTTACTAAAATATCCTGTGACTGCTCCTCTGTGAAACCCAACTTCTGAATACATTCTTTCACTTTTCCTGCCACATTTTCATCTCTATCCTTTTGCATACCATAGAAAAGCAAGTTTTGTTTCCTATCATGGATCTCTAAAGCTAGAATAGCTTCTCTTGATTTCAATTCAGCCTCCTTTCTTCCTTTCCAAATGATGGAAGAGTTTCATCTTCTAGTTTAGTAAGATGGGCTGATGTATCCTTCGCTGTCGCTTCGAGATCCGCTAACGTTTAGTGAATATTGGTAATATCCTTTCTAATGCTTTGGATATATACCATCTAGCTTGTCTATTATCGTTTTGGAGAAGTCAGCAAATGCTTTTGCTAGTAACATGATCCGGTTCCGCCATATTAGTGTATGTGTCACTCATTCTATTGCAGGTTTCTTTTTGTAGTTTATAGCTGGATTGGGTGGGATTTGTGGGAAAAGGGTCCTCAGCTCAAAATAGCATGTCTTGCCGCCTCCATGACAAACACCCTCCTGATCTTTAATGCTGAATAATACAACATAGTTCTCACTCAAATCTGGGGGTTTGCGTGTGCTCATTTAATTCCTTTTCTATGGTATGGTATCTTTCCATAGTCAAATCCATAAGGAAGTATCTCAGGATACTACACTTTGCATTTACATTTTTTCAACGTATCTCTCAGTCTCTTCTTGTTATCTGGAGTAATCAGACCAGGGGAACCTAGCTCTATACACGATAATTTGGGGGTCCAGTCGGCTTCTGATATATCATGTATCAGTCCGGCATACTGTCCATTTTTCTTTGATGGGCCTGCATGATAGTCTGTTGAATACTAACTGGGACAAGAAGTTGATCAACAACATCCCCTTGTATCATAACTCGTCGGAATAACACTCTATGCTTCTTCACTATTTGTGTCCATTCTCTAAGCAACCCTCTCATTTCAGCTGTGTTATTTGATATCAAATCCCCAGGTTTCCATCTAGCTCTCCATAGACTCAACACAATGCTCAGCCCTCCATCATCCTGCTGGAGTCTTGATAATTGAACAGTGAAGAACCTGCTCAACTAAGGGCTCCATGGTTTCATATTCTGATTCAACTGGTCGACGGCTGAGAGTGTCAGCACACTTGTTGGTTCTTTCTGGTCGATATCTGATCTGTAGGTCGAATGGAGCTGACTGAGGAACCCACCTCTGCTCTATCGTTCCTAGCTTTGCAGTCTCTAGATGTGCTAGGGGGTTGCCCACTTCAGATCAAGCAGCTCTAGCTTGGAACTAGAGTAATCAGGATAACTTCTCTCAGCCTAGTGAAGTCCTCGGCTTGTGTATGCAAGTGGTGCACGTAGTCGCCCTGCACTTAGCCCCTGTGGGGAAGGCATCTATCTCCACAACAAACTTCTTGCCAAACTGTGGGTATCCAAGGACTGGTGTAGTCGTTAGAACATCCTTCAGCAAACTTAATTGCCTCTTATGTGTGCTTGAAGTCTTATGTGTGCTTGAAGTCCAGCCTTTCACCTTAAACCCACCATTAGCAAGAATATTGTCAATGCTCTCAGCAGGCCTGGCTCTCAGTTAAGGCTTGAGCTTCCTCTCTCGTATTTGTAGATGTGCAGATATCATCCATGTATGTGTCTCTCTTCAATACATTTGCGGCCTCTGGGGACTGAGTGCGCCCCTCTTCCGCAGTGAGCCTCAATGCTGTCTGCGCCGTTGCTGAAGCCGGTTTGTCACCAAAGGTAACAACTTGCATTACATACGTATCAGGTTTTCTATCAACTTGCAAGTCTCTCCACAAAAATCTGTGTACGTGTGGATCAGATTCCGGTATCAGCACCCTGTGATACATTTTGGAGATGTCCGCACAGACTGCCAGACAGACAGACAAGCCACACCCATGGACTCTGTCGTCCAGAAATCCTGCAGGTCAATAGGATTTCTAACCACCTGTACATTTAGTACATTTCCACTGTTTTGTCCTGGCTTGCCGGCAAATACCACCCAACCTAGTGGAGTTCGCATAGCCACTAGATGTCCTCTTTCTCTTGACTTGACGTCACCAAGATGTAGTCTTGCGTAATCAGCACCGATGAGTAGATCAACTGACCATGTCCTTAGGGTCAATGGCTATGCCCGAGGCAGTGATGACATGCCCGGGATAGTAGACTTCCTGTTGAAGGAAATGACACTTCTTCCCCTTCAGCTTCAGGCCATACTCTGTTAGGCGTCTATATACTGCTTCCAGTCGAGTCAAGTGCTCCTTCTGTGTACTTGAAAAAACAAGAATATCGTTGAGAGAGATTACCAATTTTGTCAGGTTGAGACCTCCAAATACCAGCTCCATTATCCGCTGGAAGGTACTTGGGCTGTTCAACAATCCTTGGGGCATTCTCAAGAACTCAAATAAACCCAATGGAACTCTGAAGGCCGTCTCATCAATGGAGTTCTCATCCATTGCTATTTGGAAATAGCTGTTTGCAAGGTCAAGAGAGCTAGAGAATTTAGCTCCTCCAAGGGCTTCCATAGTCTCCTCGATCTTTGGAAGGGGGAAGGAATCCCGTACTGTTCTAGCATTCAGCTGCCGGTAGTCTATGCATACTCTCTTTGACCCATCCGTCTTACGTACTGATACCACCAGGCTCGCATAGGGACTGTTTGATTGCTGGATGATTCCCTTCTCTAGTATTTCTTGCAGCAGGGATTTCAGTTCTGGCATGTGGTTTGGGGGGGATTCGATGATAGGGCAGTCGAATAGGCGGTCCTTTCCGATATTCAGATATGATGTGGGATAGCTCCTCCAAGGGCTTCCAGAGTCTCCTCGATCTTTGGAAGGGGGAAGGAATCCCAGACTGTTCTAGCATTCAGCTGCCGGTAGTCTTTGCATACTCTCTTTGACCCATCCGTCTTACGTACTGATACCACCAGGCTCGCATAGGGACTGTTTGATTGCTGGATGATTCCCTTCTCTAGTATTTCTTGCAGCAGGGATTTCAGTTCTGGCATGTGGTTTGGGGGGGATTCGATGATAGGGCAGTCGAATAGGCGGTCCTTTCGGATATTCAGATATGATGTGGGATTACCTTACAGTTCCCTAGGTCCATGTCGCTCTTGGCAAATGCTGATCTATGCATGGCTAAAACCATTGAGTCTGCTTCTTCACCTGAGAGATGATCCAGTTTCACAACTATTGGCTATCCCAACGCTCTCTCCATCCATACAGGTGTGCTCCATGCCTTCCTAAAGAGTCTGGGTTTGAGGGGCATTCTGTGTAACAGCTACATTAGCACCTGGTTCAAACATTACCTTCATCACATTAATTTCAACGACCCCATCTTTCTCCTGCACAATGATCTCATGGCGTTCCTGAACTTCAGTGGCAGATGCCTAAACCATACCTTCAGTGATTTCCAATTGCTGGGTGGATCTGTTGACAACAATAACCTGGAGTTCTGGTCCATCAACTCTCATGCATGTGTCGTAAATATATCCAGTCCTTTCTGTACTAGAGGATTTACACTGTTGTCCTGGTTGTCTGGCCCTAACAGAATATTCTTCTTGAAGAAGGGTGCATCATTCATCTGACATTCCACTCGATGGACCGTCAGGTCATTGTTTTTTTTTTTTTTTTTTTTTTTTTTAAGAGCGAGTTTGGAGTTGGAGTCTTCTCGTATCCATGTGCCAAATTGAGAGTCTTCTCAACAAGTCTCCAGTGTTCATCATTGCTGACAATTGCTTCATTCACTCTCTGCATATTAATACAGTCTAATTTCATCATTCCGCTTTACGGGCTTGATGATGTCGAGATCAATTAATTCTGCAATTTTCATCTCAACCTTCTTCCTCAGTCCGGATGGGGTCCTTCGTACGGGCGAATAAATGACTTCAAGCGGTTTGTGATCAGTCACTAGATCAAACTCTATTCCATACAGGTACGCATGGAATCTCTCACAACCCCACACAAGTCCAAGGGCTTCTTTCTCCGTCTGGGAGTATCTCCTTTCAACGCTACTTAACGAGCAGCTGGCATACGCTACTATCCTCGGGCCATCAGCATGCACCTGCACCAGCACTGCTCCTAAGCCAACTGGACTGGCGTCCGCTATGACCTTTGTTGGTGCATTTAGATCATAATAACCCAAGGTTTCTGCACTCATTAAGCTTTCCTTCAGCGCCTTAAACGCTTGTCGTTATTCATGACCAAATCAAAATGGCGTGTCCTTTCTGGTCAGCTTTCTCAGTGGATCTGCCAATGTAGCAAAGTTTGGAATGAACTTTGCACAGTAGTTGACTAGCCCCAAGAAACTTCTCATCTCAGTTGCATTCTGGGGTTCACGGGCCTCTGCAATTGCTTTCACCTTGGCCAATCCTGGGTTGAGTCCCTCGCTAGTCAGTCTGTGCCCCATGAAGTCCAACTCAGAGACACCAAACTTACACTTTTCTGCATTTGCAGTAAGTCGTGCTTCCCGTAGTCTGCCAAGCACCTGCTTCAACTTCTTGTCATGCTCTTTCTGGGTCGATGCATGCACAATGATGTCATCTGATATGTTTGCAGCTCCTTCTATACCAGCTATCACCCTGTGTATCTCATATTGATAAATCTCTGGAGCAGCATTGATTCCGAACAAAAGTCTCTTATAGCAGAACAACCCACAATGAGTGACAAAGGTTGTCGCCTCTCTAGACTCCGGATGTAACTCCAGTTGGTGGTACCCCCACTTCAGGTCTATTTTCGAAAAGACCTTGCTAATCGACAACTCCTGTATGACTTCCTCAATAGTGGGAATGGGGTGACGTTCTCTTACGATTGCTTCATTCACTCTCCGCATATCAATACGCAGTCTAATTTCATCATTCCACTTTGGAACAATTACTACTGGGCTTACCCATGGTGTGGAGTGTTCAACAGGCTCGATGATGTCGAGATCAATTAATTCTGCAATTTTCATCTCAACCTTCCCTCAGTCCGAATGGGGTCCTTCATACAGGCTGGGCCACCAGCTTGACCGTTTCATCAACAGCTAACTTCACTTGTCGGCCCTTCAATTTACCCACTCCTTGGAAAACTAGTGCAAACTCATGCTTCAAGTCCGCATACGACTTATGCATGTGCATGTACCCAAACTCCAAAATGCAGCACTCCCAACTCTCTAGATGTCGTTTACTCAGCAGAGGTTCTCCCTTCTCCTTTATTACTACAAATTCTGCATTAGACTTCATGTTTCCCACTTCTACCTTGGCTGTGAAAGATCCAATGGTTGTCAAAGGTATCTTTGACGTATATGGGTAAAGCTTCTTGCTACATCTAGTAGTGTCTGGTCAATGACATTACAATCACTCCTTGAATCTACTATGACAGGGACTGTGACGCCTCCAATGATTATTGGAACTTTCTCATGACCAGCATAATTCACCTCTTATTGGTAGTACCTCTGTCTCTGATCACGCCCATGGCTGTTAATTGTCATCATCACTATCAACTGCATCATTTCCAGGTTCACCCTCTACTTGGCAAACTCGACTCTTATACTGAACTTTCCTTTCACCTCACTTGTGCTCGTCTTGGCCTTATATACTCTTGCACTTCTTCGCAAAGTGGTTTTGGCCTCCACATTTTCTACAGGTCTTTCCTTTGGCTGGACATGACACATTTTTCCCAAAATGTCCTTTGTTACCACATCTGTAGCATTCCAAATTCTTCTGTCTTTCACTCTCAAATGATAACTGATTTACTTGAACTTGCCCACTGTTGTGTTGTGGAGCTAACATGTAGTTCTCGAATTGCAGTCTCCACGATGTCCATGGCATGAATGGAGAACCCTGCGATGACAGATAACATGAAGATGGTGGAATTGACATTTTGGAATAGAATGGTGAAATCAGGAACAAAATCAGTTAATTATTTCCAAATCCGTAAGCATCCTCGTCGCCAAAATTATGTTGTGTTGTGGGTTAGAAAGTAACTATTAAGCTAAATAAATGTAAATATAGAGACAAACAAAATGGAGCCTGCAGAAACACGTGTGGTTGCCATACACGATGACATCATCTAGGTATACACTGTACCCCTGGCAGTCCAGCTAAGATAATGCTCATCATCTTCTGAAATGTAGATGGCGCTGATGCTAAACCGAAACAAACGCGTTTGAAGCAATACAACCCATCATGAGTGATGAATGCTGTGAGATCGTGTCTCTCCTGATCCAATTCAAGCTGATTATACTCCCCAATATCTGGAAGTGGGAATTTATCCACTACAATTGCTTTATTCACTTCACGCAAATCAACACATAACCGCACATCTCCTGATTTCTTCGCGGCGACAACAATGGGGGAAACCCATTCACTTGAATCTATCTGCTCTACCACGCCTTCCTCCAATCTTTTTAGCTCTCTGTAGTATTTAGGAACTCAGAGACATTAAACTAGATACAATGAATTTAGAAGTTGAGATGATTTAATCTAATCCAAGATGTCCGATCATATTGTGATCATGTGTCCATAAAGGGGATTGAGCCCTCGACGTTGACTGTTAGCACAGTCTTACAAACACAACATATTTCCCTCCTTTAAAAGAGATGAATAATGTTATATAACTAAGTCCAGATATGAGTTCAAAAGTCCAGAAAATAAAACTTGTTTATTAACAACAAGCCTGAAATTTTATTAACCTATATTGAGCAATTGTTTCATATGAGTCCAAAACTTAAACGTTCCAGTTTTTTAATTTCTATGCTCAATACTTGTCGGCTCTAAGGATTTAAGATCTGTAATCTCGTAGATATCCAGGTCGTCTCCTTAGACGCTGAGAACGACGAACAGTTCGCGGTTCTGCTCGCTGTTGCTCTTGATCTTCAGTGCTTGTAGGGAATAGAAAGGTGTCTTCCCAATCGCTTTCATTCATGTTGCCTGGCTTGCTCGCGATAGGGCGTCTGGTGTTCCATCGCGTTCCGTCATCTAGTACAAATGCATTCGAGCCGAGCTTCTTCACGATCTGTTTGGGTTTCGATACCCCCGAAGCTAGCTTGTGCTTGCGATTTGGACGCTTTACACGAACCCAGTCACTGATAGCGAATTTCGGTGTGATTGCTCGTCTGCGTTTGTCAGTGTACGCTTTCATGCTTTGCTGTTTCCTCTCAATCTCTCTCGCTTCAGCCTGTGTGCTTGCAGGCTCTGAAACCGGTGGTTTCAGGATGTTGAATGGCATACGGAGGTTCCGTCCCAACATCAACTCTGCTGGAGTCTTTCCGGTTAGCGAATGAGGTGTTGAGCGATACGTGCGTAGTAGGGTCTGGATGGCCTTATCGAAGGTCATTCCATCTGCGAGATTCGCTTTCAAGCTCTCCTTGATTACCCGGTTGAAACGCTCTACGCCGCCATTGCTTGAGGGTTGTAGCAAGTTGTGAGGCGATGTTGAATTCCATTAACGGCTAGGAATTCTTCGAACTGTTCAGACGTGAACTGTGGTCCATTGTCCGTGGTGATAGATTCTGGAAGACCCCACTTGGTAAACATCTTCTCCAAGATGCTAATGACTGATGTCGTAGTGACTGAGCTTGTTGCTGCTATCTCAGGCCACTTGCTATGGAGGTCGTGTACAACTAACAAAAATCGCTGACTTTGAGGAGCGGCTTGGACTTCCCCAAAGATGTCGACTTGAAGTTGCTGCCATGGCTTCTTCGGCCATGGGGTCGGCTGCAGTGGTGCTGGCCGCGGTTGAGTTTTCTCGCTGAGAGTACACGCTTCACAAGATCTGACGAGATCTTCTACGCGTCGATCGATCGCTGGCCACCAGATTGCTTCGCGACATCGTTGCTTCATCTTCACCACACCTGGATGACTTTCATGTGCGGTTTGTAACACACGATGTTGAAGCGATTTCGGGATTACCGCTCGGGTGCCACGGGCGATACACGTGTCGTCGAAGATAGCTAGCTCATTGCGAACACGATGATATGGAACGAGGTCTTCGGAAATCTCTCTAGGCCATGCTGTTTGGAGATAATGACAGACCTTCTGTAGAGTTGCATCTGCGGCTGACTCTGTTTTCAGCTGCTCACGCGTCACAAGCTTTGCGGTCACGTGAGAGATCACCATAAGAACGTAGTCTTCGACGTCGTCTTCGATGTCGCTTCTTGCATGGCTATCGCGATTGCTATTCGCGTTCGGTGTACGGCTAAGCATATCTGCTACTCGGTTGCGTGAACCCGCGAGATATTCGACCTTGAAATCATATTGGTGCAGTCGATCTGACCATCTGTAGATGCGGAGTGGGCGGTGTCCAGATCCTGAAGTGCTCAACAAGGTTGTTAAGGCTTGATGGTCAGTACGAAGTGTGAACTTGCGACCGTAGAGGTACATATGCCAGTGTTCGCAGGCATAGATGCATGCGAGAGCTTCGCGTTCTCCTGTAGAATACTTTCGCTCTGTGTCCGACAACGCTCGAGATGCGAATGCGACCGGACGTACACTGCCGTCGATCGTTTGCGATAACACTGCTCCGATAGCGAACGCTGACGCGTCTGTAGTCACGTACGTTTCAGCGCTTGGAGTGAAGTGAGCGAGAACTGGCGGCTCTGCGATTCTTCCTTTGAGCGTGTTGAATGCGGTCTCTTGTGCGTTGTGCCATTCCCAAAGCGCGTCCTTCCGGAGAAGCTTCTGCAGAGGTTCTGCGATTGCTGCGTATTGTGGCACGAATTTGCGGTAGAAGTTCGTTGTTCCCAAGAATGAGGCTAGCTCCTTCACATTCGTTGGGGCTGGGAGTGTTCGGATAGCTGCAACGTTGTCGAGTGTAGGCGTCAGACCATCTGCAGTGACATGATATCCCAGAAAATCAATGTCCGAAGCAGCGAACGTGCACTTGGCCTCGTTGAGCGTCAAGTTATGCTTGGCGAGGCGCGTCATGACTTCTGCTAATCGTTGATCGTGCTGAGCCTTGTCCTCTCCGAAGACTACCACATCATCAAGGAGATTCAACGTGCCCTCGATTCCAGCTAGAACTGAAGAAACGATTTTCTGGAATGCGCTAGCTGCTGAGTTCAGTCCATAGGGCATACGGCGATACTGAAACATGCCTATGTGTGTGTTGAATGCAGTGAGATGGCGGCTCTGCTCTGCTAGCGGAACCTGGAGATAGCTACGTCTCATGTCTAGTTTAGAGAAAACTTTAGCTCCGTGGAATGAAGCTGAAAGTTCATTCATAGTAGGAAGTGGATACTTATCCGGAATGATTGCCTTGTTGACTGCCCTCAAATCTACACAAAGTCTAAGATCTCCATTCTTACGGCGTGCGATGACCAGATTAGACACCCACGGGGATGAATCGATGCGCTCGATGATGCCATCGGATTCAAGCCTATGAAGTTCCTTTGAGACTTCATCCCTGACAGCTAACGGAAGTCGACGGAGACTCTGTGCAGTAGGTGGGACTGAGGAATCCACCCTTGGTGCATGGCAATATCCTTTGCATTTACCAAACTCGTTGAAAAGTGCAGCATAGCGTTCTCTATACGCATTGTCTATGAGCCGAATGCGTTCACCAGTGTGGTCGTTCATCTGAAATCCTAGGGCGTCGAACAGATTGACTCCCATAAGGCTCTCGCCCTTCGCTATGTAGAACGTAAAGCTGTCGAGATGTACATCCTTGTACCCGACAGGAAGCTCAACCGTGCCCAGAACGGAAATCAGTGTAGGTGGTTCACCATATGCTATGAGCTTGCTCGATGTCGATGACAGGCTACAATGTGAGAAATGTCGATGATACAGTTTATCACTAAGTATTGACACTTTGGCCCCCACATCAATCATCAAAGAGAGGTTAGTACCAGCAATCTGCACTTCACATTCTTTGAACTGACCTGAATTTGCTGAAGAAATCTGGTCTGAGAGTGTGAACACGCTGCTTGCTATGTCGCCCTCTATTGGTTCATCAACGTGTCGAACTGAAGATGCACTTTTCTTGGTAGATCTGCATACGCTAGAGAAATGGTTCATCTTCGAGCACGAATTGCAACGTTTTCCAAACGTTGGACACGCTTTCGGAGGGTGTGTCCGTCCGCAGTTCGAACACGACTTCGAGTTAGCATGGTTAGAGCGAGCTTTGTTATGATATGGTCGTTTGATGTTCTGTACTGGAGTTGCCTGATGTGCAGTATGACTATGTCCTGTACTGGCACTCACAGTCACATCGTGTTGTTTGAGGAGCTTGGCGTTCAGCATTGCGGCTTCGATCTGGATCGCTAGATCGAGCGCCTTCTTAAGTGTCAGACCGTCATCCTCCATTAACAGACGTTCTCTAATACGGGGAATAGACGTCTTTTCGATTAGTTGATCTCTAACCAGTTCATCGTTTAAGGTGCCAAACTTGCACTTGGATGCCAGTTCGGTTATGGCTGCCACATATTGTTTTACTGGCTCCCCATGACCTTGTACTCTCTGTCGGAAACGATATCGTTCAATCATCACACTTGTTTTTGGCCCAAAATATTTCTCAAGTTCATCAACAGCTTTATCGTACGTACCGGTAGTAGACACTTCCAGCTGTCCGAAGATCCGCTGCCCCTCTGCGCCCAAACAGTGGATCAGGATTGCGCGGCGGCGGAGGTCGGGTATCTCCGCTGTGTCCAACCCGCTTGCAGTCAAATACGTTTTGAACTCAAAATCCATCGTGACCAAGGCACAGGAGGTTCTCCTGGGGTTGCTAGGAATGGGTTAGGTGTTACAAGACCTATCCCAGCCATTCTCGTCGCCAGATGTAGTATTTAGGAACTCAGAGACATAAAACTAGATACAATGAATTTAGAAGTTGAGATGATTTAATCTATTCCAAGATGTCCGATCATATTGTGATCATGTGTCCATAAAGGGGATTGAGCCCTCGACGTTGACTGTTAGCACAGTCTTACAAACACAACACTCTCGCGACACTTTGTCCTTCACCGACAATGGTAGCCTTCTCAGTTTTTGCTGAACTGGAGCGTGATCTGCCTTCACCTTGACGCGGTGCTTGAAGTTTTGAGCTTTTTCGAGCCCTGTCGCAAAGAGTGTAGGAAATTCCTGCTCGATGTCGATGAGTCATCCGTTACCGTCTCAACATTTCTAAGTGGCATGTTAGTTTCAATGAACCTGTATCTAAACATAACACCCACCAGCTCTAGGTCTCAGTTTCAACCCTGTGTCAAGTCCAATGATTGCTGGTCCCTTGGATTCTACGATGTAAAACGTAGCATAGAGCCATGGTGAATTGTTAAAACGACAGGGAAGTCTCACCGACCCGTAGCGCATAACTGGAGTTTCATTGTATGCAAACAGCCGTGCTCTTGAATAAGGGTTAGGAAGTCCATGTTTAGTAAGATGACCAGGATACATTCCACGAAACATTCAAAGAGCGTGTTGCCTTCCGCAACAGAGTCAACCTTCGAACAAAGTTTCGCTTTGGTTCGCTCATCACGTCTGACCTCAACATACGCTATCGCTTAGTCATCTCTGTCATCCTTTTGCACAGCACTGATACTAGACACAATAATCTGATTGAAGGACAGGACATCAATTGCGTCATTAAGTAGTGGAACTGCTGCTGCTGCCTCAATGTCGTTGGTGCTGTGAATGGAGTGCACATTCTTGCTACTGCGATATGGTGTAGTGTATTTAGGATGCTGAGCTTTCTACTTACGCTTCTGGGTACTTGAAATTGGGCAACCGTTTTACCGTCATCTTGCTTTGTTTTCCTAAACAAGTGTCTTTGGAACGTAGCATTGGGTGCAACAACAAAGCATTCAAGGCATCTATAGCTTTTTTATACTCATTTCTCTCCCCGTTATTCGGAAGTGTCTTGAAAGTTTCTCTTACCACGGGCCCTGCAGTGTATAGCAGCAGTGCTCTCTGTTGCACCTCCTGGGCTGGCGTACACCCGTCAAGAAACAGCCCGCGACTGTCGGCGTAGGCTTCGGCGTAGGCTTCGGCGTAAGTCTCCAGTCTTCAACACCGTCCTTAAAAACTACTGGCCAGAGTGCATTACATCCAAGGAGTACAGGATAGTCAGTCTTCTTCTTGGCAAGCATTTGAGCATGGCTAGTACCTCATGTAGGTGCTTGTCATGTTCACCTTTGTCCTTTCCATACACGATGACATCATCTAGGTAACACTGTACACCTGGCAGTCCAGCTAAGATAATGCTCATCATCTTCTGAAATGTAGATGGCGCTGATGCTAAACCGAAACATACGCGTTTGAAGCGATACAACCCATCATGAGTGATGAATGCTGTGAGATCGCGACTCTCCAGAGTGCATTACATCCAAGGAGTACAGGATAGTCGGTCTTCTTCTTGGCATACATCTCATCATTGATCACCATAAATCCAACGTCTTTGACTTTTGGAAAGAATCCTCCTGTCTCTGAGTCCACTTTGGGTCTGATTCATCAGGACTTCTCTTCTTTCCTGTGCTCTTTGTAGACCCATATTTTGCTCTCCACAACCCTGTAAGAGGTGCTATCTCTACACTGAGATTCCAGATGAATCTCCTGTAGTATCCAAGAAGACCAATATACGCTTGCAACTGCGTCTGATTCACTGGGCGTGGTGCTTGTTTAAAGGCTTCAAGCTTCTCTGGCAGTGGGCTAATACCATTCCTATTCATCTTGTGACCTAGATACTTAACACTTTCTTGAAGGAAAACACATTTCATAGACCGTTGTCTTGCAGACGTTTGAGTACAGTTTCTAGATTGAACAAATGTTCCTCATCTGTCTTCCCACTGATGATGTCATCGAGGTAAGGGTAGCACATCGGAATATCTCCTACAAGTTTCTCAATTGGTGTCTGGTACAATCCTGGAGCACTGGCTATACCAATGGGTAATCTGATATACTGATACAATCCTTTTGATAATAGCGTAGTGTCTGGCTTCTTGGTCCAATTCAACTTAGTGTTAGGCGTGAGAGAGATCAAGCTTTGTGAACTTTTGACCTCCTTCCAAATCTTGAAGCATGTCCTCTAGGGAAGGTTTTTCGATACTTTTCCAATTTCAGAACCTTGTTTGCTGAAAGTTTGTATTTAACACAGATTCTGACTTTACTATCTGGTTTGTTCACAACAACAATGGGGCAGCAATTTCACTGGCTCTATCACTCCTTGATCCAGCAGATCATGAAGAGCGTCATAAACTTTACGTCTACTTGCATACGGTACTGGCGAAGCCTTGTAGAAATGTACTTCATCTGTAACTTCAAGAGGATACACCTTTGCTAGAAAACCTTGCAAACTGCCTACCATAGTTTTGAACAGTCAAACACGTGATCGTGCTTCTGGAGCATCCCATCAAGTACACTCTCTACATTGTTTATGCTTTCATCTGGCTTTGAGGCTTGATGAACACTTGGCACATGGATCAGTGGCACGGTCGATTCCTCGAACCAATCACGACCTAACAAGCTTACACCCCTTTTAACTACTATCAAGGTTAATTTCTTGGGGCTAGTTTGAACAGCATGAAACTGAACTTCAACAGTAGCTTCTCCAATAATTGGTACCTTGTTTTCAGTGTATATCTTCAACATAGCATTTGACAGATTCAAGTCCAACTGATCACCACAAAGATTGAATTAATTGTACAGGGGCTTACTGTGTCTACCTCCATCTGAAGACTTCTACCATTAACCAATACTGAAGCTTGGTCTGGCGGGATTGCAATCTTCGTAATCGTAGCACCTTCAATGTGGAATAAATTATTACCAGAATAATTTTCCTCTTCTGGAACTTGTGGTACAGAATCATTCTCCAAATGATGCGACTGTTGTGGTTTCTTTTTCCATGCTTGTCTTGCTTGAAACTCTTTTCCTGCTTTGCATTGGCTTTTAGAATGAATGTCCAATTTCCTGGCATTGAAAGCATTTCTTTCTTTTAAACGGACAGAATTGTGGAACATATTTTGTTGATCCACAACGCCAACACTTAAATTTCTTGTCAGTCCCCTGACCTGTAGGGTTTTCCTTCACAGTAGGCTTGGACTTCCACTCAAGCAGATAAAGATAACTGATGATGAAATCCCATTTAAAGCAGTAAAAAACTAGTGCACACTAGTGAGTTCAATTTGTGAGCAGTATAAATTGTATACAATTAAACTGTGATTTCCAGTGTATTTGAGTGCTTATTTGAGTCTAAAGTGTACTAAATGACACTGTACTTTACAGATCAACAATTAACAGAGTAAATCCCATCACAACATATTTGTAATATCTACTGTAGGAGTCAATGATCACCAGAATTGATTCACCAGATGGTAGTGGTCCCAAGAAATTTACTGCGATATCCTCCCATGGACCAGCTGGTATTGTACTTCATATTGGCTCAGGTGGACTGGATCTGCTTACAATCTGGCACCCGGCCATGACATGATTTTACATGACATTCAACGTCCTTCTCCATCCCGGGCGACTTCCTCTCAGTACACATCTCCCAATGATGCACAGCTCGTCCCTGATGGCTGAATACACCTTGTATGGACACGTATTCTAATCGCCCTTCTGGATTCGTTCCCTCACATCTAGCAACTCTGGATCTTTGTCAGATTCTTCCTCTATCTCTCTTGTCCTCATTGCCCTTGCAGAGATGCCAACCCTCCCGATTTCATCGGGAGGCTCCCGATAATTCACCCCAACTCCCGACCTTACGATTACCATCCTTATCCTCCCGATTTTTTTTTTTTTTTTTTTTTTTTTTAATATTTTTTTTTTTTTTTTTAAATTTTTTTTTTTTTTTTTTTTTTTTTTGGCGCTTATCAGTATATATATCTGTGAATTGAATGAGAAATATCGCCTGTTAACTTAAGCATGTAGTATTTCCACTATGTTAAAAGACAAAGTAGCAAAAGATTGTTTCAGCATATGGATCGCCGTAACCAATGCGTGGATATTGACACAGAATCCAAATGGCGGAAAATCAGCAAAAGAAGACCAAGAAATGGTCTCAGAAGTATAAGACCGAAACAGTATCAAGTACCCGTGTATTCGGAAGTCTGAAAGGAATTCATCATGCATTTTGTACAATTTGTAATTTATTTTAAAAAAAAGTGGGAATTATTTAACTAAATACACATGTAAAATGCTGCGAAATAAGGCTCAGATTGCACCAGAGAGCATCTAGAACCCCAGAGCTTCCAGGGCCCTAAGGCGGGCCCTGGACCCCGGTCGCATGGGTCGGGCGCTACGCGCACATTATGTGGTGTCGGTTACAAATCCTCCCTATTTCTGTTTTTCAAAAGTTGGCATCTCTGCCCTTGGGGTAGAGTGTGTGGCAACAAATCTGACAAATGACTCTGCTTCATCTTCCAATGTAGAGCTTCTCAGTCTATCCACATCCAGCATCCTAGATAGCAAGTTTGCGATGTTTGTCTTCCCAGCTAAGTACACCACTCTGTATCAGTACTGCTAAAGTCGAAGCATCCATCATTCAATACGTGCACATGGTTTGGATCTGGGCGAGTAGATTGCTTCTAGTGGCTTAGGATTCGTCAACAATTCGAACTCGTTCCAGTACAAGTAGGCGTGAAAGTGTTCACACGCCCATACGAGTCCCAACGCCTCCCTCTCTGTTTGTGAATACCTTTGCTCAACTAGGCTATAATTCTGTATTCGCCATCTTGCTTCTGCACTAACATGGCTCCAAGTCCCACAGGACTGGCATCTGCAATAACTTGTGTGGGGGGCCTTCAGATCAAAGTAACCCAAAGTGGATTGCTCATAAGAAAGACGAACTCAGCCAGAATATCCCACTTGGAATTGGATAAGACCTTGAAAAGTGGCAGATGAATTGAACACTATTCGTACTGGAGTACTTTTCTTGTCTGGCCTTATCACCGCATGGCGGGAAATGTAGTGCACTGGCCCCTTGTAACTGTTCATCTCATCATCTGTCAGCTTTCTTCCAAGGATAGGAAACTTGCCATTGATTTCCCACCTTCTTGCATGATCTCCTGATCAACTGCTCCTTAATCTCTTCCTGTCTACTCAGACCACTTTGCTTACACTGGCAGGATGTTGGCCTTACGCCCATCGTCTCCGAACTCCAGAAGTCTGTAAGATTCACAGGGCTTGAGATCTTGAAGTGGCTCATGCTTTCCTGTGCAAATCCTTCTGGTCTCCTGTCAGCAGGCATAGGACTGGTATTAAACCTCAGTCTCTTGATGACCAGGAAGAACACTAACCTGGCGCCCGATGAGGGACATGAACCCGCGACCCTCTTATGAGCAATCCACAAAGTATGGGCCCTACTCAAACTGTCCTTCAGTGTCTGAAAAGCCTGCTTCTATTCCATGCCAAACTCAAATTTCTGATTCTTCTTAGTCAGCCTCCGAAGAGGTTCCGCCACCGTTGCCAAGTTTGGGATGAACCGTGCACAGAAGTTCACTAGTCCCAGGTAACTTCGTACTTCACTTGCATTCTTCGGCTCACATGGGATTGATGCCGTCCTTTGTCAACTTGTGTCCCATGAAAACTAACTCGGACACACCAAACAGGCACTTCTGCATCTTTCAATCGTGTCAAGGTCTGTTGAAGCCTCTCAGTCGTGCTCTTCCTGCATGGCACCATGAATGATGATGTCCTTAATAATAATAATAATAATAATGCAACTTATATCGCGCCAAATCCACTCTGTGGAGTGCTCAAGGCGCGTGTAAACAGGAAAAACGATCAAGACTTGAAAAGGAATGTTTTGAGATGAGTTTTGAAAGAATCAGAGGATAAACATTTGTTGATGTCTTCAGGAAGGCCATTCCATAATTTAGGACTAGAGTATGCAAATGATCTTTCCCCCCACGTTTTGGTAATTTTGGGGGTCACAAGAAAATTGGAAGTGGATGAGCGTAGAGGTCTTGCAGGAGTGTAGTTTTGGATTAAAGAGATAAGGTATTGAGGAGCAGAGCCGTGAACGCAATGAAAGGTAAGCAACAAAATTTTGAAAACAATGCGATCTTTTACTGGGAGCCAGTGTAGCGACTGCAAACCTGGGGAAATGTGGGTACGCTTGGTGGTCAGAGAAACAATACGAGCTGCAGCGTTTTGAAGCTTCTGGAGCTTGGACAGTAGATTCTGGGGTAGATTGATTAGGAGGACATTGCAAAAATCAAGACGGGAGGAAATCAGAGCATGAACTAATTTTTCGGTGGCAGACTTGGACAAATATTTACGAATAAAACCGATATTACGAAATAGGTACCTTACTGATCTACAAATATTAAGAACTTAGACATTGTCATATGTGAGTCAAACATAACACCGAGATTGCGACACGTTTGTGACAAGTGAATTATGTGGCCAGAAAATGAAATGCAATTGATATTAACTTTACTAAGCTGTACTTTGGAACCAAATATAAGGAATTCACATTTGTCAAAATTTAATTTCAAGGAACGTGCGAGCAACCAATCAAGAACATCAGCCATGCAAGATTCAAGGCGATGAACGGCTCGTTCTGCAGCGGCTTGATCTGAATTGAAGGAAATCATAAGTTGAATATCGTCTGCATAAATATGATAATCTATGCCATGTTGTAACAAAACTTGTCGCAATCCAATTAAATAAATTGAGAAAAGAGTGGGCCCGCCCACAGAACCCTGTGGTACTCCACAAGAGAGAGGCAAAGCGAAATGTTCGCAACACCAGGTAGTCCTTGGAGCACTTTGTGGATCTCGTGCTGATAGATCTCAGGTGCTGCTGGTATAGTCCGCAATGTGTTACAAACGTAGTCAACTTTCGGGATTCAGGATCTAACTCCAACTGATGATATCCCCATTTTAGATCAATTTTTGAGAACACCTTGTTGACAACTCTTAGAGTATTTCATCCACTGTCGGTATTAGATGTCTCTCCCTCACAATGGTTTCATTGACCCGCCTCATGTCAATGCATATCCGGATATCTCCATTAGGCTTGGGTACTATGACCACAGGACTGACCCACGGTGTATGTTCTTCCACAGGCTCTATGATGTCTTGCTCCGTTATCTCCATGATTTTCCGCAAAATCTGCTTCGAGTGCCTGAAGCACCTCTTGTGGCTTTAATTTCTTGTCATCTCAGTAAAAAATCCTGCGTTTCTTCTTGTTGTCCCTCAGACAATCATACGCTGCTCCTTGCATACAGCGATTTTAAATGTGGAGCCAACTCTCCTTTGACCTATCCAACATCTTTTTCCTCTTGAGATGCAACTTCAATGACAAAACAACTTGATCACATTTTCCTACACAAGTATCTTCTTGTAGAGATTGGGTATGCCGATTCAAATTAGCTATTCGAACAGGTACACAAGGAGCCTGTAAATCATCCTGCCAACCATCACCCCTCTGACGAAAAGTCCTTCTGGTTCTCTACCCAGGGATCTAATATTGACAGGAGCCTTGCCGTTACTAGCCGTGTTCTGCTCCTCGAGCATGACTAGTTGCCATTTCCCTCTTCCATCGTTGAGGCCTTTACCTGCTCTGACCTGTCTCTGCAGAATTTTTCCAGGTGGCCTGGTTTCTTACAGAACCCGCAGGTAGCTTTTTTTTTCTCTGCACCGACTCGCAAAATGCCCCTTACCCTCGCAGTTGTAGCATGGTCCACCCACTACCCTCAGCTGACCCTTCCTGAAGTTGTCACCTCCTTCCATAATTACTAGGAGTTTTTTTAGTTTTAACACCAATTATCGAGTGCACTACCATCTAAATCCTTCTTTACCTCTCTCACTCTAATCTCCTTGCTCCGTTGTCTGCTGGCCAAAATAAATGACTCTAGCTCCAGAGCTATCTTAAGGGTTTCCTTCTGTATAATTCCTTTGGTATTCCATGTTGTGTCTGAACTTCTTCTCCAGGTGTATACAAGTCTTGACCATGCCTGGGCTTTGTTGTTCGGGAGTTGAGGTCTTTCATCCTTAAAAGGAAGCGGCATCTCATAGTGACCATCACTCATGTGTATTCCTTTATTCATGATGTCAATGAATTTGATGTCATTCTGGGAGAAAGCTGTCCCTTCTACACTTGTGTCGGTGAAGTCAGCTTCCATTATACTCTTCACTAGTAAGGGGGTGATCACTTCCTTGGTTGTCACCCTTTCAGAAAGGAAGACTTCCTTTCTGTCTATCACCAATGTCTCTGGTGTTTCTCTTGCCATCAACCGGTGACTGATGCCAATACGGCCGTCATTCTTGTGATTGTAGTCACTACGTATTGTTCCTACAATGCTCCACCCAAGGTCGGTTTGTATTCCATATGGTCCATTGTTGAATGGTGCAGGAATCACGTCTCTCGGCATCAGGGCTCTTGCACAATCATAGCCAATCAATAGGCCTATGTCGCAGTCTTGTAGACGATAAGGCTTAATGTTAGCTTAACTTTTATTCAGATGTGTCAAAAAAAGAACTTTCAATTAACAAATATCACTAATTAGTCTTATGCATTTGCATTCCGAACCTGCCTTTTTGTGCCATTACATTATTCGCTACTGAGCTTCTGATTTATGGTGCACCGGCCACGTGTCAACCTTCTCATCGCATGAAAATTACCATATTTCTGTAACTAAAGAACCAAGTTTGCATTTTCATGTCATGAGTGGATTAATTTTGTTACAGAATTACAGTGATTTGTGTAGAACATAAGGAGCTTGACCATTGGCAATCCATATTATGTAAATCAGTGGAGAATTAAACTCTTTAAGTTGTAGCTTAGTCCACCACTATAGAGTGGTGAAGTGTGATGTCATCAAAAATCTATTTTTAGAATTTCTCAATTTTTTCTTTTTTGAAAGAGCATAAAAAATAATGTCCGAATATCGAAAACCAATTGAATATGTTAAATATTGGCTGAGATATGACCATCTGAATAAATATATTTCCTATAGGAACTCAGTGTTATATGCTCTGGCCAGAGCATATAACACTATAGATTTTTATGACGTCACAGCTTCGGTACTCTATTAGACTATGAGCTATTATGTAACTCGGCGTTGCATTTCTATTGTCAAAATTCAGTTTGCATGTTGGCCCTTTCTGAAGGATGCTTACGAAATCCATAAAAATGGGCATTTTTTTCCTCACAAATTATGAAGAAATAAGAAAAGACATGTTTTCTTGAATTCGGCTGAACAAGATGATTTTTGACAGCTATTGATTTATTATGAAGATAATGATGCAAGTTTTTATCTGTTAAAATTGTGTTACTTATTGAATGATGTTAAAGGACAAATCCACCCTGATATAGAATTGAAATGAAGGTAGAAAATATGAGAGGATAGGAAGTTGTCTGAAAGTTTGAGCAAAATCTGTTTAATTGAAGTATCATATCACAACTTTGCAACTCATTGGTTTCATTTGTAAGCTTCTTTCCATTCATATTGTAGACATATCTGTATTTTTAAATGATCTTTCTCGAGTTTTACTAAATAAATTCTCTATTTAATTTGATTTTATTCCAATAAATTTTATATAAGGATGGGCTTCTTTCAATATGTTTTTCATTTTCTGTGGATCATTCAAAATAGTTATCAAGCTTGACAAATTTCATTTTTCTGTGGAACCAATTGTATTGTATATTTACAGTCAACCTGTCTATTAAGTGAAAAAGAAAGTGGACACTATAGACAGGTGTCCTTTCTAGACAGGCTCTACAAACACACATTTCGCTCCGAAAGGACACAAAATGCATGGCTACTATATAAACAGGTGGCCTTTATAGAGAGGTGGCCACTAAGACATGTTTGACTATAGTCCTCAGCAATCTATCACTTAAACACTGTAAATAATTATGATAAAAACATGTCATCTATATGCAAATAAATGAGGATGAAAGAAAGTTCCAAGCCTTCTTTTGAATACATGTACTGCATTTTTAATGTGTAAGGCCTCATTAAGACATGACATGGCAGAACCGGGGTAGTTTTTTAGGATGACGTAAAGTGTATAATACGCATCAAATTTCTGTATCTTACTACAAAAAACCCAGTGAAGACCTTTGTCGCATGCAGTTGTCATTCATTTACACTTGAGAAAGCTGTCGCGGTTTACCACGTGATGTCTGAGTGAGCCATTATAGTATGCCCACTCTTGAACTTAATTATTGCACTGTAAACTATGTAACATTTATTTCTCTATTTCTTTTACTTAAATATTCAATAAAAAGCTAGATACTAATAATATCAAAGGAATAGAACAAGATGATTCAAAATTTTCAAGAGTATTTATTGCCATGTAAAAAATACATAAAATTGGTTTTCGGACATTTGAAGGTGCATACATGTACATAAATATATAAATAAATATATACATATTACCCATAACTGAAGTAGGAACTATAGAAATGGATTCTGTTATAAATTAAGGGATGAAAATAAGTTGCAACCACATTTTGCCAAGCGAATGAAGGGGTTGTCACCGGTTCATACAATGTACATACCACACTGGTTAACCATGCAAATGTATTTGAGAAAGAAAAAATTTAGGCTAAATTTTCCTGGATAATTGTTTGACAATTGGTTCTTTAACAAGGGTATTAAATAGCGATACAACGAATCGTCTTCATTCTCTAATAATGTAATGAAATGTGAAAGCTTCCGCGCTTCGCGCAGGAATGGGCGAAATTGAATTCAGACAAGGATTAAAAGTAACAGAAAAGTCAAAGCTTATGCGCTCCGCGCGGGAGGGCGGGGGGGATTGCACTCATACATGGACACGATACAATGAATCGTCTTCTTTCTCTAATAATTTAATGAAACGTGAAAGCTTACGCGCTTCGCGCGGGATGGGCGAAAATGAATTCAGACAAGGATTAAGCGTAATAATTTATTGAAACGTCAAAGCTTCCACGCTTCGCACAGGGAGGGGGGGAAACTAAATTCAGACAAGTATTAAGGGTCGAGAATGGTCGTCGAATCGTATTCTTTCTTTAATGATCTAATGAACATCAGAGCTTCCGCGCTACGCGCTACGCGCGGAGGAAGGGAAACTTGATTCAAACATTAAGGATTAAGAGTCGAGAATGGTACATCGAATCGTCTTCTTTCTTTAATAACCTAATGAAACGTCAGAGCTTCCGCGCTACGCGCGGAGGAAGGGGAACTTGATTCAAACAAGGATTAAGAGTCGAGAATGGTACATCGAATCGCCTTCTTTCTCTAATAATTTAATGAAACGTCAAAGCTTCGCGGGGGAGGGGGAAACTCCTCCCTCCCTGCACCCAACCCCTAATTGGCTACGCGCTTAGGGAGGGGTTGCAACCTGCCACACGCTTCTACCCCTTGGTTGTTTTGATCCATTGCCGAAAATATTTTGGCACCTATCATCCCCCCCAACCACGGATACAAATCGACACCCTTGTCTGTAGAACTATATGGGATGCTGCTGTGACAGCCCTCCAATTTATACCCCGGGGATCAGATGGCAATCCTTATTATTGCAAATGGGGGAAGACTGCACTGTGTCATGCCCGAAAATATAAGCTAACGTAGCAGACTGCCTTTCCTATATACTTCCATGAAATTTCAGTCAAGTTTGCAAAAAACAGAAATAAACATTTGCTTAGTTCTCTGCATGTAGGAATAAGTGATTATTCTTATTTCTTATAGAGCCAAACAAGCAGGTAAATTTACCTTGCCATGAAGCTAATTTTTTCCAGCAAATAGATAAATACATGGATCCTCTCACACCTACCTCAGACCAGCCCCCACCCCTCCTTACACACACACACATACACGCACACACATTGATTAAATTGAAAATGGTTTATTACAAACGATAACTAGCAGCCCAAAAGCTGAATTGTCCATATCGATTCACAATAAATACCAGTTATATCGCATTTGAGTTTACAGAAATTCACAGAAATATACATTAATCTTAACAATGTGAAAGCATAACATAGTTCAAGTCGGTACATTATAAGATGAATCGTCCTAGGGATGTTGCAACACCGAAGGGGGGAGAAGAGAGAGATGGAGAGAGACAAAGAGACAAAGGATAGAGCGATGAAAGAGTGGGAGAGAGATGATGCGATGATAAAAATAAGAGAGAAGAAGAAGTTTCAACAAGATCTCCATTCAAATACATTATAACGACAGAAAGTTACTCGTTACATACACAACTAGATGACCTTCATTATAATACTTGTACATTGTTAAAAGCTCATTTTCTTCCAGCACATAGATAAATTACATGAATCCTCACACACCTACCTCAGACGAACCCCCCCCCCCCCACCCCCACACACACACACACACCCACACCCACAGGTACATTTCTTTTCCTTTGATGACCTCCTTGTACATGTGCTATTCAAACACAAGTTGTAATCCCAAGCCCATTGTTTTCTTCTTGTAAAGTTCATCAAATCTCTCATTCTGGTCCACAGTGAAGTATGTCTTCCAGTCTCCTACCTCGCCTAATTATACAAGAAAATAAGGGATTAAAGTAGTAATTTTTATGAACCTCCCACTAATTGCAACAGAAAATAATTTCAAATATTTTAATATCATAATAACAAATACATTTAAAGGGGAAGTCCACCCTGATATCGAGTTGGTTTTACGTGTAATAACTGCAGAAAAATGAGAGAAACATATTTAGTGAAAGTTTGAGCAATGTCCAATTAAAAATAGGAAAGTCATATCACCCTAAGTAGTGTAGAAAATATGTTCTATTAAGCATTTTCTCTCCTATGTAAATGGAAATTCTGAATAATCTCTAATTTGCCTGTGTGTTTCAAATTAAAGTAAATTCAAATATTACCACACCAATAATGTCACAAGCAATTGTGGACACTGCTCCCGCTCTCTGTCTCTACTGTCGCCCTATCCTAGTACCTTTTCAGACCTAATGAGTGATGAGCACAACAGTCATTATTATTTGTTGATCATATTTATGAGTAGTAGTAGTAGTAGTATTCATTATTATTTTTATTATTTTTCCTCCTTTAAAAAAAAAAATTATTATCATCTTCATCATTATTATCATTATCATAATCATCATTATTATTATTATTTGTAATACTAGTATTACCTTTATTGTTAAGAATATTATTATCATAATTATTATTATTATTGTTGATGTTTTAGTACTGTATGAATTCGCAAGATATTTACCTTTTCTGAAGAAAGATTTCTTTTGACTGACAGAATCTTTGAACATTTCTAAGGAGTCTGGATTGGATGCTGGGTTCTTCTTCATAGCTTTGAATGATGAGTGATTGATGATGTCATCTATGACGTCATCATGGAATTCTTTGCCTAGAAATGTGCACACCCTCATTACACAGCTACGGATATCCTATAATGATGAAAGTAAATTTAAAACTTAATGAATTGTGAGAGATCAAACGTATTTCCCCCCCCCCCCCCCCCAAAAAAAAAAAAAAAAAAAAAAAAAAAACAGACAAATCAGATCTTTTCAATGATAACGATGGGATCTCAAAACATTCATCATTTATGAGACAGATGTATTGTACTTCTGAAAAATGTAAACACTTTTGATATACATCTATGGAGATGTTTTGATAATAAAGACAGAATTTGACAATTCATATAATTATTGTGAGATATACATGTAGGCCTTCCTAATGTTTTGAGCGGTTTCGTTACAATTATGCTTGATGGGTATTTTTGTTGTTTCTTTCTTTGGATCGAGGACGGAAAGGAAAACAAAATGAGAGGAAGAGGAACAGGCGGAAGAAAAAGTGGTACAAAAACAAAAAGAAGAAAACAATAAGAAAGAGAGGAAGATGAAGAAGAAGGACGAAGAGAAGAAAATCATCAATAACAGAAAATGTAGAAAGAGAGAGAAGACTGAAGAAAAAGAAAATTAGAAGGAGAAGAACTTACTTAAAAGAACAGGAGAAGAGAAAGAAGATGGGAAGAAAAAATGAAAGTTGATGAGATATTGGAGGATAGACAGAAACTTTCAAAAAAAGCAAAAATTTAAACAAAACGTCATTTTAAAACTAGTGATTACCATTTGCATTTCTTCATATGTGATGAATAGGACATTGTCTTCATGTCTCATGTTCCACCAGTAGAGGACGTTCTCAAACCAGCAGCCTCTTGGAGCTGTAAATAAACATCAACAACAGCAACCATGATAGCAATAATGATAATCAATATGATGATAATATTATAATAATAACAAATAATAATAATTGGAAAAAGATTACAATAATAACACCAGTAATAATTATTTATTCATTGGCAATCCATCGTATAGCCCTCGGACCAGGACGGGATTGCACGCGCTCTTGGAGCGCGTTCGGACGCACTAAGAACGAGATAAGGACGAGTTGAACTGTCTCTGAACGGGATGGTCGGGTAACAAACTGGTTAGAACAAGTTGCGAACTAACTAGAATGGATTCGGACAAACGCGGATCCACAAGGGGGGGGGCGACGGGCAAAATGAAAAACAATTAGTGCTCCCCAACCCCCCCCCCCCCATCCACTGATCGAAATATATACCGCCCGCCCATCCAAATCAACACAAAAAGAAATCTACTACACCTTTTTTTACGGTCAGAAATCTACCCCCTCCTTTTATTGTATCAGTTTTGTTTAAATATATCGAAGTCTTAATTCTTCTCCGTTATACTCACTATTTCCGAGATAAAAGTCTTCGAAGAATTGGTCCCAGGTGGGGTAACTTGGTAGGGTCCACGGCGAGAAATTGTGGAAGTGATAAAAGGAGACAGCAGCATCCTTTGGGTTTCGTGCTACATAAATGATCTGGAAAGGAGAACAAGATAGAGGGAGAGAGAGAAGGAGCGAGAGAAAGACAGTCAGAGAGAGAGAGGAGTGATCAGGGGCATGATGGAGAGGAAGGGGGTATCAACAGAGAGGGGGAGGGGTAAAGGGAGATAGAAAAGGGGAGGATGTGAGGAAGAGAGAGAGAGAGATTGTGCATTTTAGAATAATCACTGTCAAAGTCATGGATGTGCTTCATGAATACATATTGTGTTAACCCTCTTGAGAGGAATACAAGTACCAAGGCGCGTACGCCTCAATTTTTTTTATTTGTGTTTTTTGGAGGAACCCCCCCCCCCTCAAAATTTTATTTTAAAACAATTATTAAAAAATAAAAATTGTGCTACAGGGTGACCAAAAAAGGTGACCTTGTCCACCCCCCCCCCCCCCCTGAACGAAATATAGGTCGGCCAATTTTCGGGACAACAAAAAATGTGCTCTCTTACCCCGAAACATTCGGGTATGCATTTTTCTTCAACTGCATGGGCAGCGTTTTACGAGACCGTCATAAGTACAAATTCCCCAACGTCATATTGAAACACGTGTTAAATTATTTTGATACTCGCATTTTAATGGGCGAACTTGTTTTTAGGGCGGTTTTGTGAAACGCTGCCCAGGGTGTACGTAGCTAACAACACTGGGATTACCTTTGGTTTTTTGTCAACTAGTTGTGTTGGGCAGAAGCGTGCGGGGAGGTGGGTCTTGAGAAATCTTGGTGACGCCATCTTGGCTGCGATTTCGTAGATTCCCTGAAGAAGAATAAATTCCGGAGATTATATCTTCAAAAGTGAAAACGATATAAAGAGGAGCAGGAGGAGGATAACTTTGATGATGATGATGGAGATGATGGTAGGAATATGATGAGGATCTTGACCATTAAAACTATGAACTTTACGACGAAAACAAATGATCACGTTGACAATTAGGATGTTCTAAAATATGAAGATGAAAATTAAGTCGATGATATAATGATGGTGGTGGTGATTGAATAATTTTGTTTGTGATCAGGATGACAAGTAGTGATCCGTTTCATTCTCCCGGCCGACCCCCCACTGATCCTAATAATGTTGACGATCTCATGAAGAAGAGGATGAAGATAGAAAATGGATAACTGATAAATAAATGATGATAGTGATGGTGATAATGATTTATGATGATGATGATGATTTATGATAATGAGGAGGAGGGGAAAGTGGAGGAGGAGGAGCTAGGGTTGTGATGATGATTTTATAAATATGATGATGAAAGTATTATGCATTGGGACGACGACAACGACGATGATGATCAAATAAAGTTAATGACGACCTTACTCTTTCTGAATCCTCCGTTTGCGGCATTTCAAGAAAGTGAGCCCTTTGAAACACATGTTTCTCATTGACCGTCGTGACGTCACCGTTCGCCATGATCAGACTCACAATATGTTGCATCCATGTCGTACCTAGTCAATAAATGTTTACGGCAAACAATTAAAATAATGTTATATCATTCATTTAAATTTGTTTTAGAGGGCACATAAATACACAAATGAGGGCATATAATGGTTTATCTTCATGTAAATACTTTTGTAAAATATGATACAATTCAGCCCCTGGGCTGCGCTGCATACCTTTCCTTAGATATGAATAGTTTTATTTAAATCAAATTACAATTGTTGTCTTCTTCTTGTTTCTTTTTATTCTTTTTCTTTGCCTGGTCGAAAAGTTTAGATTGTAAAGAGAATTACTGGAATTGTAAGATATGTTATCGAATCTGTTTTATGTCTCCGAATTAGTATGTACATATTTCTTTTTCTTTTGACATTTGCACTCAGATATTTTGTTTACACAATGATTATACCTCAGTCAAACCGCCAAACCGACTTCAGACAGACGTAATGTACAATTTTCGTTCAGTCTGTTGTTGGTCTTGGAGGTGTTTCGCAAAGACTAAGATCGACTTTAAGTTGGACTTAACTATGGCAGGCCATTCATGTTACTGGTTCCTATCACCATTATGATCTTTAGATGATATTTTTTCCTTCAATAAATTATTAAAAAATGTAAGTTCTGTAGATGTATGACCATGATTTGTACGTCCCTTGATCGAGAGACCAATGGCAGTAAATGCTGAAAGCAAACAGTGGCATGAACAGCCTGCCATAGTTAAGTCCAACTGTAAGTCGATCTTGTTGGTGTGACTAGAGCCTCGGTCACAAATGCCATTACGAACTGCATGCTACGAACGCCGTACGAACGATTTTCAGACAATGGAAATTCGGGAAGACAATGGAAAAACAGGGAGATTCGTACGAAATTATCGTTCGTACGAACCTTTTATTTGTGACCGTAGCATTAGGTATCATCCTTTGTTAAAATAATTAGGAATAATCGTATTTGTTTGGATGGATTAGGCCTACATCAATACATTTTGAACTGGATGAAACTGAATCATTGGCTTGGATGCCCCACCCCCCCCCCCCCCCCACTCCCCGACGCCAGGGATCACATATGTGTTTTGATTACCTGACTTCGGATATGTAATGAGGAATACGTCGTCGGGTCGAACTTCGAAATGGTGTTTGATGTCGAGCAGGTATCTCGCTTTCGTTATCTTTGGCATGACCATGCCGTCTATATTGTAACACACATCTTTGACGACGTCCGAGAGATTACCTTTATCTGTAAACGGAATTGTTGTTTTAAAAATAAAAATTTGTGACGCCCAAAACATCAGTATTTATCACTTGACCGTGTTACATTTGCTTTTATCTTTTTGATATTTGTTCTCACCTTCCACAAGGTTCTTTACTTTCAAAACAAATTTCGTCATATACAGTATATCTATACATTATATACAAATAATGGCTTAACACAGATAATAATAATCATGACTGGAAACTTTGTGGCAGATAAAAACAAACGTTTATGACAAAATTAGTATTTTAACTATTTAAGAAAATACCCAACACAAAATACATGATCATGTTCATGTTGGCACATTTCCAACACTCTCAGAATATTTTTTAAGTGAAACAATTTCTTTTTCAATTTATTCTCCCTGAGATTTGTTTGGTTTATATATTTTTCCATTTCATAATAACGTTTTACAGCTGATAAAATTTTATCAAATGGAGGTAGTTGATTTCTTAATTTGGCTGAAAATATGTCTTGTCTTACAACCATCAGAACACAGTTGAGTGCATTATTATTGCTAACGCAAAAGCCAAACAATTTTCTTTTGTTTGTAAGTATGATCCTTTCCCCCGTATTACGAAATATTCATAACTCAAATTTCGACCATACTTCATCAGAATAGTTACAAAAGCAAAAGACATATACATGTATGATAGTTTCATCATTGCTACTACAACAAAGTACACTTCTTGTCAGCCACTGCACCAAATTTTAAAAAGTATCCTTCTTATAATATATTCTATTCAAAATCTTGATTTGAAACCACCTCATATTTATATCTATTGTTGACTGAAATGGAATTAGACAGTACGAACCCCAAAGTATATATTGAAAATCTATAACAAATTCCACCTTGTAAGAGCTTTACATAATTTTACTTTGTTTTTTTAGAAAAGACTGATACATATGTGAACAACCAACTTTTGTTTTCACAACAAGGTCCACATGCAGCTTTGGGTATGATAGGTTCTAAGGCCTTGGGAACTACATGTGTACTAATTTTAAAACCTGACCGAATTGCATTACAAGGACCATAGTGCTGGAGGAAGTTTGTTTGTTGGATCTTTTTGCATTGGTTTATTTAGTGTATGTATTTTTTATTTATTTATTTATTTTATTTATTTCTAATCTTTTGACAGGGTAGCCCATTCACCAACAAGTAGTGATCTTCCATGGGGCCCTGAATGAACATATTTACATCGTTTATAACATTTATACAGAACAGTTACAAAAATAATACTCGTTTGCAAAATAAACATATATCATTAACCTAGTAAACAGTAATGTCAATAGGAAAATATTAATTAAGTCGCAATTATGTGAATAAGTCATGTAAATATTACAGAACATGCACGTATTGTATGTACGGCTGAGCCAATCACAAATTACAACTATGTTTAAACAATCTCTTAAATGAATTGACAGAGGAAGCCGTTCTCAATGAATTATCTAGCTTATTCCATTCAAATATGGAAGAAACAATTGGGCTACACTTATAACAATCAGTGTGAAATCTAGGCACACGTAAACATCCACTGTCTATTTGCCTTGTATGATGCTCATGTACATCATTAGGATTGATTAAGCCTACCTGAAGGTAAGAAGGTGCTAAGTTATGAACGCATTTATATATCATCATAACGCGACTTAACTCAAACCGCTTGTCTAGTGTCATCCATTTAAGACTTGTGAACAAATTAGCCGACGGTGTGTCATATGTCTTGTTCAATATTATTCTTGCGGCCCTCTTTTGAATTTTTTGCAGCTTAGTTGTATGAGAATGAAATCGGTTCGACCATACAACAGAGCAGTAATCTAATCGTGGCAACACTAGACTGTTATAAAGTAACTTTAAGGATTTTTGAGGCAAAAAACTCTTTGCTCTCTTTATCATGATAATGTTTTTCTGGGTAAGTTTACTAACGTTTTCGATTTGTTTAGACCATTTCAATTCTTCATCTATCAAAAGTCCTAAGCATTTGGTGAATTGAACTCTTTTGATCAAATTGCCGTTTAATGAAATGGTGAAAGATTCAATTTTCTTGAGATTAGCAGGAGAGCCAATTAACATGACACAAGTTTTTTCAGTGTTAAGAACAAGACGATTTTCCTTAATCCATGCCATGACTCTATTTAACGCAACAGTTAATTTTTCTTCCACAACAGTTGCATCATTTGCACTGACGGTAAGTGTCGTATCGTCAGCATACATATCTATGATACCTTCAGAAGTACATTCAGGTAGACTATTAACATATATTGAAAATAAAAGGGGACCAAGAATTGAACCTTGTGGCACACCTAATTTGATGGTTGATGGATGCGACTTGGCTCCTTTGAATTGGGTCACTTGTTGTCGATCCCCTATATATGATTTGAACCAATAAATAGTCCTATTACTACAACCTATACAAGCTAGTTTATGTAGAAGTAGCTCATGGTCAACAGTATCAAAAGCCTTACGAAGATCTATGAAGGCAACTCCAGAAATTTCTTTGTTATCAATATTCAACGACCATTGATTTACAAGTTTTGCAAGGGCAGTAGCTGTTGAATGTTTAGGTCTAAAACCAGACTGATTAGGGTGTAATAATTGATTCACGTCCAAGAATTCACTGAGTTGTTGGTGGACGGCCATTTCTATAATTTTACTCACGATAGGTAATATTGAAATGGGGCGGTAATTATTCAAAGAAGAAATATCTCCAGATTTGAATATTGGTACTACCCGGGCCTTTTTCCATTCACGTGGAACAACTCCTGTAGACAGGGATTTGTTAATGATATCACAAAGAGACTCTGCGATAACATTCTTCGTCATCTTTAAAAGTTTACAGCTGATGTGATCTTCACCAGTTGCTTTATCTATACTCAGATTATCAATCTGATTCAATACAAAATCCTCAGTAATCAAATTCAAATTAAATTGCGAATGAGTTGGACCAATATTATTATTGTCCTCGTCTACTCTCAGTTGAGACTTATTCCTTCGCAGGTCCTTTGTAATCTTAGTAGCATTAGAAATGAAAAAGTCATTAAAAGCTTCAGCAATATTTGCATTGTCTGACACATTAGCACCATCAACATTTATGCTATTGGGAGATATAGGTAATGACTTAGGCACAAGGTTTTTCAAACATCTCCACATTTGCTTTCTATTGTTATGATTTTGCGAGATCTGGTCTGCATTATATTCTCTTTTTCTTTTCCTCATGAGATGAATAACTGTATTCTTTAGATATTTGTAGGTGTCCCAAAGATCATCACTTTTGTTAGCTTTAGCAGCTTTGAGAACTTTATCACATTCCGTCATGAGCTTAACAATCTCGTCAGATATCCATGGACATGCCTTTTTTCTTATTCGCTTTTTACATACTGGTATGTGCTTGTTGATTATATTATTGAATAGAGTCAACCACATATCCCACGCAACATCAACATTATCTATATCTTTTATGACCTGCCAAGGAGTACTTCTCAATTCACTGTAAAATTTCTCCTCGTCAAGATTTTTAAACGAGCGAAATTCTGCGTTTTCAGATTTGTTATGGATCTTTGCACTAAAATCGCGAACCGTATACACCAAATAATGATCACTTATGCTAGTTTCAAATATTCCCCATTCATTGTAAAGTTCCTTGTCTGATACAAATATCAAATCAATTAAAGTAGATGAGGTATTTGTAACTCTTGTGGCAGTATCAATTAGCTGACTTAGCCCGTACATATTTGTATAAAACATTAACTTTTCAGCATTTAGATCAAGTTGGTGTGGCATACAATCACAATTGAAATCACCTAAAATAATACAGCTCATATCTTCCGAGAGAGCAGAGTCCAAATTTCCGTCTAATTCTTCAAAGAAATCAACGTGAGAATTTGGAGGTCTGTAAAACTCTCCAACCAGGATGTGAGACTTATTTGGATAATGCAATTCAAACCAAAGGCATTCTAAAGTAGATGAAATCAAATCATCCCTTCTTTTATAATTGAACCTCTTGGATATATATTCAGCCACACCACCACCATGTCTCGTACGGTCTCTACGTAATCAAATATAATCATCTATATACAATTCAGAATCATCAATCATGGAGTCGCAAAATGTTTCATTTAAACCAATAACATCAAATGATGCATTTCTCAGAAGTAATCTAAGTTCGCCAATCTTAGCAACTAAGCTATGAATATTCAAATGGGCAAATTTTAAGCCCCTGTTTTTAAACGGAGGAACTGAACCACCTTCCAACTGTTTAATGTTACTCTTATTCAGTTCATGAGATTGATCCTGAAGATTATGATGTAGTATGCCAGTACCAGAGACAGAGTTTAACAGCATGTTGCCATGACGAGACGTAGATGCTCGTGCCAACCCTGTTGAGCTTTTGTCAGTGGAAACATTGGAAGAGCAGGTGCAGACTTTAGCTTCCCTCTCGGAGCAATCATCTCGAAATCCTGCGTTGAAGATCCAACAACTTCAGCATAGGACGTTTGCTGAGTAGGTGTAGGTGGCCCTTGAGGTCGCTCAATAAAGTGGCGTAGATTCGAGGCAAGAACAGCTTGTCCTGCCTTATTGATGTGGACCCCATCTCTGCCAAGGTGCCTGTCACCTATGTTTTCGTTGTCAACGAAACCCCATCCCCTTTCACGGGCAGCTCTTCTCAATCGCCCATTAACCCCATCGACACTGCGCCTCTGGTGAACCGATTCCCATCTGCGGTGTATAACACCAGACAAGCATACATCACAGCCTTTTGCTGCAATCCCGTCTGCTAATGCTATGATGTCATCGGCGGTGGATGTACTACCATTACCTTTCGACAAGTCATTTGACCCGACATGTAGAATGACGTCTCCTTTCGCCTTTAGACCCTCAGTAGCCTTCTTAGAGGAGATTTCAGCCACCGTTGCCCCTGGGTTCGGATGGCAGACTACTCGATGTTTTCGGCTCAAGAGTCGGCCCTCGATGTGCTTGATCATCGAGTCGCCTTCGATGACAACATCAGGTACCTCAGACAAGCGGCGTTGGCGATGCCCTTGTCGGAACTCATTCGTTTGGTCGCTCGTCGACATCGAAGTCGAAGGCTTTGCGTCAGTGCCTTCGAAAACAGCAGCAGGTACCTCCAACAAGCGGCGCTCGCGATGCCCATCTCGGTACTCTTTCATCTGGTCGCTCGTCGACATCGGAGTAGGAGGCTCGACGTCTGTGCCTGCGAGGACAGATTCATGTACCCCAGACAAGCGGCGCTGGCGATGCCCATCTCGGTACTCTTTCATCTGGTCACTAGTTGACATCGAAGTAGCAGGCTCAGCGTCAGTGACATGATTATCCGCAAGGACATCGAACCTATTCTTCGTCGGGACGGTATAAACATTTCCTGGTCGCTTATCATACCTCGCGGGATTGACTCTTGAGATAGTTCCTACTATCTCATTGAGATCAATTTTCTCCTTTACCAGATCAGCACTATCGAACTTAGCTTCAAGATGGATAAGCCTGTCGGCTAGTTCATTAACTGACGACAAAACTAGATTGAATAGCTCATAGAGATCAGCTTGCTCAGTATTCGTCTCCTGATTTCTTTTGTCGTTACTCGCTTGATGGATATTGTCATTGGTTGCACTTTGCAGCCTATTAACCAAAGTTTCTTTTCTACCATTTTTATTTAGACCACGTTTCTGCAGTTCAGCTTTGAGTTCCTTCACACGGAGACTTCTTACGTTAACGATGGTCATTGTGACGTCATTTAATATAATTGTTCACCTGTTTGCTGAAAAGTACTGCGTTAACGTCAGTGCGTAATAAATACTGAGATAACTCACTAGCGCACACTTGCGTTGTATCTTTGCGCTCACTTGCGCTGTATCCAAGATGAATTCTGCGTAAAGTGTTTGTATAACTGATGTATTTCCAATAAATACTCTATAATCTATTTCGATAGATATATGTTTATACATTTGTTTGTGCATGTACTTGTACATTGAACAAAATCCCAACTTGGGGATTCAATGTTGATAAATACATTTTATTTCTAATTTGAATACCACCCAGGGATTGTGTGATGCATGCCCTTACCGCATAGCGGCACCAAGGTAGCATGTTCCTAATACAATGATTTATGCTGAGGAGGGGGGGGGGGGGGGGTAAGGAATAATTTAAAAAAAGGGTTATTGCGGTGATATCCCCTTCCCCTCCGACAGATAGGATCAGCAACCCCCTCCACCCCCTCCCGTATACTGAGCGAATTTTTGATGGTGGGTGAAATTGTATATTTCCCTGAATGGAAAGACGATATCAACAAAACATAGGCAACTTGAATCGAATGAAACTGACATATTACATTGCAGTCCAGGGGCGGATCTAGCTTTTTGCTAAGGGGGGGGGTTGACCAAAATAATGACGATGCGGAGCATCGTCCACGAGCCGCGAAGCGGCGAGCCGATTTTTTTGGGGGTGTTTATTTGAACCCCGTAAGTGATGTTTTCCTGGCATCTATTAACACAATGGAGACAATAAAAAGCAGTGCATGATAACGTCTTTTTAAATCAAGTAACAGTTAAATACACAGTTATATCCAGAGTTATCATGTGTTTGGTTAAGTTACCAGATGATTTGAATATCTTCTCACAATATTTGCACTTGAAAGGGTTTCTCTCCAGCGTGCGTTCTTTTTTCTTTCTTTTTTTTCTTCTTTTTTTTCCTTTTTTTTTTTTTTTTTTTTTTTTTTTGGGCCGCCCAAGGGGGGGGGTTTAAACCCCCTAAACCCCCCCCGTAGATCCGCGCCTGCAGTCGACAAAAGTAATATCGCTATTATCACAAGCAAAACTGAACACAATAGAAGCACAATGTAATAAAACCACAACCTCGATCGAGAGAGAGAGAGAGAGAGAGGAAAAAAAAACTGTCCACGATACCTTTCACCACGTGACTATAATGCAGTAAGCGCGTGATACGAAAAAGGGTTACTTTTAAACGCGTTTTAATCTAAGATACAATTATTCAAATGCAAATAAGTAGCTTGAATACCTTCAGTGTCCATGTTGGTCTGTTTGGAGACTGCGTATAACAATGGTAACAGGAGAAATCTGTATGGTGCAAGGAAAAATAGCAAAAACATCATTTAACAAATATCGCCATATGCACGATTTCATGTTACTACGCAAATAGTGAAACCATATCATAATAATATATAATAATTATAAAGTGCAAAAAGGGAAAGAAAAGGAAAAACAATAGAGAAGAATATTAGATACATGTAGCTAATTAGACAGATACCAGCTCGTCACGTGATATCGATTGCGAGCAGCTGGTGAAATATATTTTTAATCAATGCTTGTCGCCCTCTTGAGGACTGTATGTCACCAATCACACAATTACACCAATACCCATGGTCAAGTTTTTGTTTTCAATATTTTTTTGTCGATTTTTTTTATTTTACTTTTAAGAAATTATTTTTTTCTCGAAACATTTTTTTCTCACTTTTTTATTTGTTTTGTTCTCGAGAAAAAATGGAAATAATTTCGGGCTGCGCGCTTCGGGAAAAAATAACCACTTGGAAAAAAATAACTCCCTTCAGCGGTCCAAAGAATGTTATATCACCCTCTGCCAGTCAATATCTGTTTAGTGAGATACGCTCAGAATACTTCCATAAGTCATCAGTTAACACTGATTCAAAATTGTTTCTAAAGTTGTCCAACAGTATCAGAATATTTTAAATATATTATGGCTATTTATTCCGAAGCTCTACTGGTGCAAACATAATTTTTATTTTTTTGTAAAGGTTTCTGTTAGGTACGTTTTGGGTAAGCAGTCACATATATTATAGTTTGTTTTGGTAAAAAAGACAACGAAACCATTTCCAATTTTAAATTCAAGCATAATTATTTATATTCTTCCTCCTCTATATGTTAACTCCAATGAATTGTGAAATGTGAACATGCATGCATAAATAAATAAATAAATAAGTGAATATTACTCACCTTTATTCTTTCAGCAGTAAACCAGCTTCTAACATTCGTTGTTATCCTCTAGGCACTGGTATGAAGTAGTGGTGACATCAGAATATTATTCACCTCTATTCTTTCAGCGGTATAAACCGGCCTTTTATATACGTTGTTATTTTACAGTCACTTGTATAAAGTAGTGATAATAAAATCAAGAGGAAAGTCGCGGGTACAATTAAAACTATAAAACAATACGGATTGTGGTGCGTCACATGACTATGAATTATAATTATGCTGTCCCAGATCAATTTCAATTCCAGTGTTTTAAGGTAGGAGTACACATGCGTCATGTGATACAGAGAAAGGAGGCGAGAAAAAGAGACAGAAATAGATAGGAGTGGGGAATGAGAGAAAGAGAAGAAAAAGGACCAGTTATGCTGGTATACCATTAACACGATCGTAAATACAATCAACATTAGGCCCCGCCCCCCCCCCCCCACTCAGTGTTATTTAGGGTACGGCTATGCATGTTCCCTTCTTTTGAAAACACCCCTTAGTCCGGTGTGTAAAACGGGCTTTTGTGTACTACGAGCCGGACTTTGGTGCGTGAAAAGCACCCCTTTACCGGACATTTTGGTAACACGCATGGTATCCCTCCGATCACGGAGTGGGGGTGGGGGGGGGGGGCTTAGGCATTTCCAATATAGCCTTGTCCATCACCTTTGCAATGACATATATTACGTAATCCAAACATGTGTAACTTAGGGGATGCACGATAAGGAAAGAGCCCTTGAGTTGATTTTTTTTAATAATTTCATTGCGATTATGTTTTCCTGGTATCATCCTTAAAGGGCAAGTCCACTCCAAAATAACTTACTTTTAATAGAAGCAGAAGTATCAGAAAAACCAATCAACAAAAAAATGTTTGAGCATAATCGGATAACTAATAAGAAATTCATGAATTTTTAATGACATTTAAAATGACTTTGAAAATCAAAAGACAAATTGGCAAACTCACTCACGAGTCTGTGACATCATTGCCTCACTATCCACTAATTGTTTTATTTAGATTGATAATATAAATTTCCTGTTTTCCCCCTAAGAATCTTATTTCTTCACACCAGCATCCTAATTAGATTAATAGTAATAATTATGTTCGAGTGTGGATGCACTAGAGTAATTTTTCAGTTAAATCATGAAAAATTTGAATGTTGATAAAATATTTATATAAAAATCAATAATTAGAAAATAGTATCAATTCTTCAACGTTCATAAAAGATGTTGTGGAACGTCATGCACGCAAAATGATACAAATCATATAACCTGGGCAAATTCTTTTCAAATTCCAACGTGGAGCGCAAAGTCACGTCGATGCATGACTGAATCATCATAAGCGGCTTAGAAATTATACAGCAAAGAATTTCCAAATACATAATTATTGAGGCATGTGCGTTGATCCTAACAATACCTTTTCTCCCTATTCAAACTTGTTGTTAGAAATACTCCTACAACACAATTTAATACAGATCTTTTCATAATGTTGTGTTTGTACATACGGTAGTCACTGTGGGTTCGCATATTTGCGAATATGGTATGAAAGCATTGAAGAAAAACCCCGATATTTTGGAAACAAATAGACCGTTTATTTGTGTCAATCCTGTGTTCAAACATTATCACTGATCGTGTGCTGACAAAGTTTCCAGGAGGTATCAAGGTGCCATGTTTATTGTGTCAGACTTGCGTGGATTTCCAACTTTGCTCTAGCTCTCTCAAAAGCTACCTGGATCAAATAGATGTCAGAGAAAAGAGAGCATTATACGTACTGCTTGCTATGTATATGGGCCTATGCACTGTTGCATCGAAAGAGAACTTTATTAAGGATTGACATAGAGTTGTGAGGAACAGCCGATCGGAAATCTTGATGCAATTGTCTCACCGGAGGTGATGAGGAAAGAAATCTAACAAGTCCTTAATCATTCTGACAAGTGAAAAGAAAGGGGTAAAGAAGAAGAAGAAGAAAAGGAGGAGGAGGAGAAAGAAGAAAACGAAGAAGAATAACAACATCAAGAACAACGACAACAACAACAATAAGAAAGAAAGGTCATCTCTTTTTAAGTACCGTTTGCAGTCAAATTTTGTTTTACATTACCCCATCAGCCCTTGGACCACCATCGGTTCCCATGTCCTTGGAAGCGATTAATTACGAAATGGACGTCGAAAGCGTGGATGTGCCCGCTGAGGAGCATGATGATACGGTGATCGAAGGGCCACGTATCGACAAAGAGGAAATCGATTCCTCACCAGAAGAATGTGATGTTATCCGGCTTGAGAACACTCTTGAGCACGACGTAGATGATCATTATCATACTGATGGTCAAGATGCCAATCGTGTCAGAAAGCATGATGACGTCGATGAAGATGTCAGCGCTACCAGCACTGATACAGCCGACGACAAGGTTGAAGAGGATGATGATGACACGGCAGAAGCATCATCACAAGGCTACGATACGGATGATGACCTCGATCATCACTTCTTCATCGACCACAATAAGGTCAAAGACGACATGGACAACGCGCGTGGTCGTCGCGAAGACCATCGAATAGACCACCTTGAAAGAGCGGTGGTGCTCGAACTCGAACCATTGCGTCAACCAGCAAATGAAAGACGATGTCAAGACAGAGAGAATTACAAGACAATAAATGATGCCCATAGTGACGGCAAGCCTGATGATGACTTAGACGACCGAGACGGCGATGCTGATCCCAATGAAGGTAAGATTCCAGTGGCCCGACATTTTCCTCCAGCAACAATTGCTCCGGGCTTTATTTCTTCAAAGATAGGGTTGGGGTTGAAGTTAGAAATTTGGTTAGTGTAGTTTAGCGTTTTTCACACGAGGTGCCGCAAAGCATCTTTATATTAGGGGTGCCGCGAAAGAAATTCAATTAATTATATTTTGGAATATTGTCAATTTTTTTCTCAGAATCCTCTATGTATTTTCAAGAGGAAAAAAAGTTTTTTAAAGGAATATTTCGCTCGCTCGCAACAATTAAGAAGACAGTGAAGTGCCTGGATGCCTCCATATTTGGGCAACGAGAAGCCTGAAATATATGCATTAATGGCAAGACAATAGCATGTTAAATATTTGTTTAAAGAACACACCCGAAACTTTTTGGCCAATAAGTTGTTAAAAATATTTACAATTTATCCTTCAATGACCCAATAGATTGGGAGTTTCGATTTGATAAAAATGAATGAAAAGATTTATTTGTAGTAGGGATATAATTAGCATAATTTGGGCCAAAAATTACCCCCAAAAAAGCCTTTAATGCCTTTAGCGATATCCGGGGAATCTTTTATTTCTTTTCCCTTGTGAATATTTTTTGAATATCTTTTCTTCCTTTTTGAGAACATTATTAATAACTTTTCATGTGGACTTGATGTCCCTTTTGTGAATCCAAACAAGGAGGACAACAAAATAATTCCTTTTTTTACCATTTTTAGCACGAATGTTAGTACATAGCGATTAAAGTAGTACGTTTTGTTTTATCTTTGGCTGTAACATTTGAATTATACATGTATTTAGAAAAAAGGACGATGTTTTCGATTAATCGATTTGAGTTATGGTCGTGTGAAGCAAGGAAACCGCAGTATTGTATTATTGTTTGATCTAGATGATGTTTGCAGTGGGAAATAAAATTCGAATAAAGGTAGCATTATATCAACAAAGTTATTTGACCTTGTGACGATGCAGCTATAAAATATCGTTCTTCAGGGGGCGAATGAACGCTGACTCTGCATAAAGAGATACAATTCAGCGCCCCTCTGGCCCCAAACAGTAAATAACCAGTATAATACAATATGATATAGTCCAGTAGCCATAAAACAGCGATTTATTATAAGCATTCCATTGTACAGAAATTGTGCAATGAGGTACGCTGGGATCTTTAAATCCATTACCTGGAGATAAGCAGTTGATTATAGTGTTACTTTCATACAACAGCATAAACGATTAATAAAAAAGTTACAATGGAGTTAAAATAACGTCCGCCTGGAGCATAAAAGGCTTAATCTGTGTAAATAGATACGTGTAGTCAGCGCCAGGGGCGGATCCAGGTGCTCACTACTGCCCCCCCCCCCCTCGTTGAGCAAAACATAAACAAATTTATGCTCACTACCCCCCGGGGGTAGTTGTCGTAGGGGGTAGTTGTTCTATGGGGTAGTTGTCCCGGGGTAGTAGTCCCGGGGGTAGTCGCCTTGCCCTAGGGGGAAGTTGTCCTAGGGGATAGTTGTCCTAGGGGGTATTTAACTGGGGGTGGTTATCCGGGGGTGGATGTCCAGGGGGTAGGTGTTCTAGATATCTAGATTGACCTTTCCATGTTTCATGTAGTACAGAGATACCAGATCCTTTCAGCTGACAGCGGTCGGTTTATGATGGGTTCTTGACGTACACGATATAAGAACAAAGTTTGACAATTTCACCACGGTTTTTTACTTTTCTTCTTCAGTATTCTTCTCTTTCTTCTCCTCCTTCTTCTCGACACGATGACCCTGGTCCATGTGGTTGGGGTGCACATCTACCCCTATTCTCCTGGCCACGTTAAAGTGACTCGGTAACATGGTTGAAGCATGATGAAAAAACTGCTTAATTTCTGTATAAATGTTACTTACATACATGTATTATATACATGTATTATATATATTCATTCTACTGTACTAACCCTCTAACAGGCAAAGAATTCTGAGAAAATTCTCAAACCACAAATATATTTATGGTTTTCTTTGAAGGCGTGTGCAACACCCTCTAACAGTGATTTAACAGTAAATTCTCCAAACCATTTTTGAATTTTCCCAATCGTTTTTCCTTGAAAATACACTGTAAGACATAGACAGGCTTTTAAAAATCTGTCAACACTTAAATGTCTGGAATGGTATATAGAGCCACTTCATTGCTTTGTGATGATTTAAATTTACCTAAAATGTAATTAAATTGTAATAATATAGTTGGGAGAATTAAGGAATTGATCAGATCATTTTTTCCCAATTTGTATCATTAATAATGGTCTGTTTTCTGAACTTTCAGATTTTCTTTAATTGTACATCTAGCATTGAAGTCACTACCTTGGCACCATATTCTCTCATCTGAACAATTTTGCCAAATCCCTTTAAGGACAACTTGGCCTTTTTTGTTTCGCCCTGCTCCTCTTCTATAGCGAAAATACTTTCACAATTCCTTCTTGAATATTGCTCCAGGCGATTGATAGATTTGTTGAGAGAGGTGATGTTGTTGCATTTTTGGAAACCCTATCATCACTTAATCTCTTTTTTTTGTCTATTTACCTGTTTTTATCGCATTCTTCTTCTCACAGATTCCTCGGACCAGAAGAAGAAAGGAACCCGCATCTTCCTAGCGGTAAAATCTGCATATTTTCTATTGTTTTCAGGTAAAATGCTCTGTTTGTTACCTCTTTAATCAAGTCTGAAATCGCCTTGTAGGAGAAACCATTCAAATTCTGGATTAAAATTACGGATGCTAATTTTTTTCTAGTACTTAAATTGAATAGACAACACAAGTTACCAAATGTACCCTTGCACGTTAAAAAGTGTAGAGGTGTTGTGGTCTAGTGGATAAATCGTCGGATTGTGGTTCGCAGGGTCCGCGGTTTGAGTCCCACCGCGACACCAATGTCCTTTGGCAAGACACTAATCTACATTTGCCACTCTCCATCCAGGTGTTAAATGGGTAACAGTAGAAATTAAGAAACTCCTTGTGCTGTGAGCGCCGAAATCGGCAGCATAGCAGAGCCGGGTAATATTCTTAAGTACCTTGCATGGTGTATATGTGCGCTATACGAATATCCAATATTTGCAATGACGAACCTTCGTCATTGCCTTGTTTTCGTTCACATTCTGCCCCATTAATATTCTCCTCCTTATAATTATATTCCTCGTCAGAAAATCGCATTCGTTTTACACATGGTGCTTGTGATTCCTAGTTAGGTGCTTTCCTCATGTCCTTTTCATTTCAAATTTCATAGGCATAGTCTCTAGCATCTCATCAAGGTCACCTACTTTTTCGATTTTCGAAATCACTCATGCATAACCGTCCAGGCGCCATTTTGTCCGTTTCTGGTCCATTTTAAGGCCTTTCTATCTTCCTTCCTATCTCCACTATCCTAGATCCTACACATTTCTAACAAATTTCTCTAGATAGTCTAAGAGATGTTCTTTCATCTGCGACACATAATCTGCCCTTCAAAATGCCATCTTCATACTCAAAATTCAAATCTGAAACCGTCTCCGTTAACAATCTCTCAAATTCTTGAAAAAATGACCCCTAAATAATCTAAAACTGCCATAACTTTCTCATATAAATTCCGTTTTGTATTTAAATCACACAGTATCTTTATCTCATAATTGCACATAGCCATGCCAAATTCCACGCTCTAACGACTTTGCAAAACATAAATAGCGCCCTCTAAAGTTCTGGGAATTCGCTTTCTTTCTATGGCCGTATCTCCATTATGGCTTGGCAAATCCGTACCCTTTTTTGGATTTAGATACTTGAAGATATGCCTTTTCCAGCCATATACAAAATTATATACCCTTACACTGACTGACTTTGAGAAAAATGCCCTCCAAATTCGCCATTTTCAAGAAAATTCCAAAATAACTTAAACTTGCTCTAAAATGGCGATCTTTATACCTACATCAATGAAACTTGGCACACATATGTATCCATATACGTGACAACTGTCTGCCAAGTTTAATAAATTGTAATGCCCTCGTTGCAAAGATATCGTCAAAAATGATGAATTTACTATGCATTTCGTAATAGCGCGTTTAATGCGTGCAATACATTGCGCGGAGATAACAATGGTGTCAAACTGACCGCAATGGAGTGCCCTTTCGAATGATACCAAGTATGGTATATGTTCACACAGAAAATTGTGAGTAAATCGCATTTGAACAAGGGTCACTATACGAATTCCGTCGAGTTTCCGCCCGATTATAACACTTATCGGCCATGACGTCATTTTTTCAGACTATTTTTCGCCCCCTAAACATCCTTTTTTTTCCTTGAAAATTTGCAATGACATTCCGAGATGCAATACGCAGGGCACCTCTTGGCCGGATTTTTGAAATTAGTCAAGGCCGGGGGCCATTTAAGACGCCATTTTGTCCTTTAAATCTATTTTACATCACATGTTTCGATAGGATTATCATAGAAAAAAAAAGAGTAGTTTATAATAACAACTATGAAATTCTCTTTCCAATGATACCATATACGGCCCATAAAGAGACATAAAGAGAGAGAGAAAAAACAATTTAACTCCGATCATAATACAGATCCTGTACGTTTTCCGCCCATGCATTACACGCATTGTCTATGGGGCAAATCGGGTTCACGCTTTTGACCCCTAGAACGATCTTAATTGCAATGACGAACATGCAACTAATCCCATTTGTTTTTGCACGCAGTGCTTGCGAGCCCTTTCTAGGTTCTTTCCCCTATCCCAATTTCTTTCAAACATCGTAGGCATAGTCACTACCATCCCATCAAGGTCACTATTGAGGCCTTTCTTTCGCCCTACCTGTCTCCAATATTACAGAAGCTAAATACTTCGTACAAATTGCTCTAGATAGTCCGAGAGAAGCTCTTTCGTTCGACACGTAGAAACACGGCGTCATTGCACGCACATCGTTGTGACACGATTGCATTTATAGTATTATCATTATTATTGTAAATAAATGGATTTTTTCCGGCTATTGCCGTTTTTATGTACTTCATTGAAACAAAAGTTGTTCGGCTCTATTTTTTATTCGCCAGGAGACACGGACTAATGCAGAATTGCCTGCCATTCCAAAATGTTTGCAATAGAAGCATTCTCAAAAACTAAATGATATACTGCTGCCATGATCTTCAATTCAGAACTGAATAAGCAATGAATGAATGAAAGTGTGACTAATCTTAATCTAACTACCTATAGATTCGAACAATGAAATAGAAGAACAGTTAAGCAAAGCCATTTAAATTTTAGATCATACAATGCTCGAAATAATGAAAGTACGACTATACGATATCTCTCTGCATTTGGTTGCTAAAAAACTGAAATCATTGTAGGCCTGCTTGTGAAAATTGACTTTTTATACAATTCTTATGTACTGCATATCCGATTCTTTTCAGGTCACGTGAGTTTGTTCCCCTTCATCCCCGTGTATTTGTCTTATCTTGGTCTGGATGTTTTGGAGATCGGTAAGATAAGGGCTCTGGAACCATTCATCGGCATGGTGGCAACACCGCTATGCGGAACGGTGGCGGACAGGTTCAGCAGACACAAGGTGATGCTTCTGGCGTGCCTCTGTGGAACAGCTATGGTGTACGGGAGCAGCGTCTTCCTACCTTTCCTCTCACCTGCAAGTAGCAGCCACATGAACTCAATACATACCAAACCCAACATGACCAATTCTACATCTGATATTCGACAGATGGTGCTTGGCGGCTTCTTCCGTCGCCACCCACATATGGTTGCAGCCATGGATTCTTGTAATATCAGCTACCTATCATATTCTGACTTGCAGGAGTCCATCGAGGAAAGCTCTTGCAACTTTACGAATACTAAGAGGCGACACGGATCTACTGTGACAGTGTATCTGGAGGACATACATGGTTGTTCGTTCAATAAGCTCCCGTTAGAATCGGCATCTGTCTTTAAGGAGAACAGTGGTAGTGTTGCTCCAGATGTAAGGTGTCTATTTTGCGAAGGTATGATGAGGGCATGTACCTTCCAATATCAAAAGACGGAGTGCCAAAACAGATCAATTAACTGTAACGATTCATTTGGTGATTCGACACCCGTATCAATAAATGACACAACACAATTTATAAATGGAGGCATGTCTTTAAAGGAGAAAGATCTTCTCGGTGTTTTTGTAATTATGCTACTGATACTCATCGTCGGCGAAATGTTTGCCTATTCATCTGTACCTCTGTTGGATGCATCCACGATGACACTCATCGACGAATACAAAGAAGCAGGACAGACTTTTGAGTACGGGCGACAGCGAATGTGGGGAGGTATAGCACACGGTGTTCTTGCACCTCTGTCAGGTATAGCCGTCGACGCGTATGCTGCGGGTCATCCAAACGCATTCAACAAGTACCTTCCCGCATTTGTTCTCTTTGTGTCCTTCCTGGTACTTTGTGCAGCAACGGCTTCGGTTATTCCCATCCGTGCTAAACCACGTACCACGGAATCTTTCGCCAAGAACGCGAAAAGTTTCCTGCTGACACCCAAGGTGATCCTTTTCTTCGTCATCATGTTCATCACTGGAATCCTTTTAGGATTCATCAACACTTACCTCTTTTTGTTCCTAGCCGAAATAAATGGAGGAGCGACCATTATGGGTTTGACCTTGACAGGTGCATGTGCTGCAGAAGTGCCTTTCATGATGTTCTCGTCTAAACTCATAGATAAGATCGGACACCGAGGTGTCATCGGGATAGCTCTCTTCGCCTTCATCCTGAGGTTCGTCGGCTACTCGCTCCTGCAGAACCCATGGGCAGTCATACCAATTGAGCTCCTGCATGGGGTCACCTATGGTTCAATGTGGCCGGCTTGCACCTCCTATATCCATCTTATCTCCCCTCCAGACATGGCAGCAACCATGCAGTCTCTCACGTACAGCATCAGGGGTGGTTTAGGTAAATACAGTTCGGTATAATTTTTTAGTATATCAAACAGACAAGCCACTTTATGAAAACATCAGTTAACAAACCAATACTGTCTTTTTACAGAAGAATATTATGATAAAGAAACAGTTAAGATACAGTATCCCTCTTCCCCGCTCTCTATGACTACTGTTCAGTGTAAAAATGACAACACACACTCCTTTGTTTCCTGTTGTAGCTACTCCTATTTTCTATCTCTGCAGGTCAGTAACCTACATAACTCCAATAACTAAATGAATATGTTCTTTTTGTTTTCTTGTCTCATTTTGTTACAATTATCATGTGTGGTTCGAGCTTAAAATGCTGGGACAATTATTTAGATGTCTTTGTAGTTTTCATAATTATGTTGATCTCACTTCAACTGCATACATCCAAAGCCGCGATCATAATCTCCTCGTTATTTTCCTGTGGTAACTATCCACACTCTACAATATCCCGTGTCTCTATCATAATGATATACTGCCCGAAACATCTCTGGTTCACGAAACTGTATCTGTTTCTTCAACAGGCAAGGGGATTGGAACCATTATCGGTGGGGTCATCTACCACAACTACGGAGCCAGGAATTTGTTTAGGGGTTCCGCCATTTTGTCTCTCGTTACACTCGTCATGTACTTCATCATCAGCCTCATCCTCGACAAACGAGAAAAATCTACTGGATATGACAAGTTGTGAACGCTTATCCTACTTTCATACAGCACTATCATACCTGAACCCTCTTTCATTTGTTTATTTCAACAACAAAATCTGTATTAAATACTGCTCATGACTGCAATCTATATCATAAAATATATAAATTGTATAAGTTTAGCGTATACATAATGCGAAAGGAAATGAGAGAGTGATCTTTGCGGAGTTTAAATTTAAGTTCCCCATCGCTGTCATTGTTTAAAACCCACCTGCCCCCGACAAAGGAATTAATTAATGAAAGTTGAAAAACTTATCGAAAATGAATCGCAAAAGGAGACACTTTTTAAACCGTTGACAAAAATTTGAAAAGGGAGGACAGTAATGGGAAATTTTGATTTAAGCTGCGCAAACATTATTCTCCCATTTCCTTTCGCTTTGCATTTATTTCCAGGAGAGTTTCCAAAGCTGTCGGAAACGTGATTTCCATACATTTGTTTACAAAAAAAAACATTCGCTTGAATCTAGCTGAGGCATGCGGCTTGTCATTGTTCAAAACTCACCTGCCCCCAGCAAAGGAATTAATTAATGAAGGTTGAACATTTGTCAAATTGTCGGTCCATTCTAATCTGATGTCGCCGAAACCGCTGGCCCGTCCCCATGGTCCAGTAGTTAAGGCAATGGTATTCTAAGCCAGTGACCTGGGTTTGATTCCCAGCGGAGACATATTTTCAGCCTTTGAAAAGAGTTCCAAAATAGAGGACAGTTGTGTAAGGGACTTTGATTTAATATACGCAACCATTATTATACATTTCCATACAGGCGCGTACGCAGGGGGGGGGGGGGGGGTGTTTGGGGGGTTAACCCCCCCCCCCCCCTTTGGTATTTTTGTGTGTGTAACCCCCCCCCCCCCCCCATAACCCCCCTAAACCCCCCCCCTTTTGGATTTTTTTTTTTTTTTAATTATTAAAACAAAAAACAAAAACAAACAAATTCCCACGGCTGACCTAAAAAAGGTGACCTTACCCCCCCCCCCCCCCTAACGGAGCAAAATGTCAAATTTTCAAATTTCGAGACCAAAAAAAAACTTAATATCAATACCGGTAGGACATAAATATTTTTTTTTTTTTTTTTTCTTTTTCCCTTCCACAGGGATCCTTTATTAAATAATATCGTTCACATTATTATGTATACAAGAATTGGTTTTTACATGCAGAAATTCAAATAATATTCCTGGCCATTCAAAATATGATAAGAAAATACATTTATAGATACCGGTATCAGTTACAAATTGAAGTTCACTATTTAAAATAAATATCACAGATTTAGTTGGCAAAATGATTTTAGAAGAAATAAACAATCAGAAACACTTTGCAAAAAGTAACCACTTTTTCACAAATTTCTGTTCTTTCAGATTTGTTTTACATATATACTTTTCCATGCTATAATAACACTTTATCGCTGATATTATGTTTTCAAAAACTGGCAAACACTGTTTACATTTGGCTGTACAAATTTCTTTCCTGACTATAATCATAATACAGTTGAGGGCACTGTTATTATTACCGTGAAACCCAAACAACTTATTTTGATTTCTAAACTTAATAAGTACATTATTACGAGACAACCAATACTCGAGTTTAGACCATATTTCGGTTGTATGAATACAGTAACATATACAGGACATAAATATGATGATCAGAATTGCATTGTATCATTGTCCATCTTTTAGAAAGCCTTGAAGCATTCTACTATAATATTCTACTTTAATATTCAACGTGTAACTTTTTACATGCATGTACTTGACGATTTACACCCAACATAATAACAGTATAAAATATCTATCGATTGCTTTGTACCATGTTGCTCTTTTTACAAATATTTGTTGCACTTCATTTTTAATTGTAAATATACTACACATTCTATTTTTTCTGCAATAGTTGTATAGAATTACGTAGTACATGTTCCATACGATAACACCTCATATTTATATGTATTCATAATCCATTCCTGCCTTCTTTATGTAATGTACCATATCTCATGCTTCTTAAAAGTTATTGCCATTCAATTCTAAATCACAATGTTAGTGCGGCATTTCAAATGTATATCATATCATATATATATATTTTTGTATAACAATAGTGCCATTCAATTCTAAATCACAATTGTATGCTGCATTTCAATTGTATATCATATCATATATTATATTTTTTAAGAAACAATAGTGCCGTTCAATTCTAAAGCACAATTGTATGCGGCAATTCAATTGTATATCATATCATATTTTAGTTTGTAAGAAACAACAGTGCCATTCAATTCTAAATCACAATTCTATGCGGCATTTCAATTGTATATCATATCATACATTTGATTTTTTTTTTTAAAGAAACAATGTTCATAGATACAATGTTTAGATAATTTGTTGGTAAGATTTGACTTTCCCAAAACTTCAGATTTATTCATTCATAATTTGTTTTGTTCAAATAATGTAATCTTTACAATCTAAATAATTAATCTTTCTTCTACTACGTTCTCTGACATGTAAACTATATCTTTTCCTGATTCAATCAATGATGTTCGATTTAAGCTATTTTGGTAAAGATCTAATTTAACTTTAGCAATTTTGATGATTCATTGACAATTTCCTGGATGATTAATTGCATTAAATTTCATAAGTAAGTATAAGTATGATGTGATTTCTATCATATTTATCGAAAATGGAATGTGAGAGCTCACATGTCTACGCGGCAACTGGGATGTATTTCACTTTTGTGAACCTTGACTGACATGCCAGTCCTCATTTTACATATCTTTTATCTATTAATTTTTATGTATATCTTGCATTTTTACGGTCAAATACAATAAAAATGAGGAAAAAAATGATAATAACCTTCATTAGACTTTTGTTTCCAGTTTGGTGAATAGCTGTTTTCACAGCAATCAAAATTAACAGTCTAAATTGTATAACATTTTGTTTCGAACATCAAAGTAGGTATAAATATTGCCATTTTCACAAAGAAGATCAAATAATGTAAGTATACCTTCGTCATACCATGATTTAATAAATAAAACTGCGTAGTTACCTCGAATCATTGTATTGTTCCATATATAGTTTGTAAATATCCATGTTGCTCCCTTATACTACTCTGTGTTTCTATCATAAGTATATACTTCCCTCAAACATCCTTGGTTTACGAAACTGTATGTGTTTCATCAACAGGAAAGGGGATAGGAACTCTTCTCGGCGGGCCGGTCATCTACCACAACCACGGAGCCAGGAATTTGTATAAGGGTTCCGCCATTTTGTCTCTCGATACACTCGTCATGTACTTCATCACCAGCCTCATCCTCGACAAACACGAAAAATTTAGTGGATCCGACAAATTCTGAACGCTTGTTCTACTGTACTATATATTATACTTGGACCCTGTTTCATATCATTATTTAAAAAAAAAAAATCTTTATTAAAATAGCTTATGACTACAATCCATAATATAAAATATGTACGTATACATGATAGTTATATAACATAAATCATCCTGCGTATACATAATTTATAAGGTAAATATTATAAACGTATTCGTAATATATAAATTGTATCACACACAAAAATCTGATTGTATAGCAAAACAATCAGAATGATATAGACTTATTGTTTTTAATATAGATGTAATGATCTAATGAACGATAATATGTTAATCTGCATTAAAAAGAATTGATTGATAACAGGCTGTTTCTGCATTTACGAGAAAATACTTCTTACTTGGAGTATAAATAACAGCAAAAAATTGACCTTTTTCAAAGTAGTTCTAATAAAATCAGATGTACTGTTGAATATTTATGATAAACCTCCTAATAAGTGGGCAATCCAAAGATTAGTGTTCGATGCTTTCTTCGAAATTGTGTCAAAATGTACATAAGTCTGATTCTGATATGGATGGAGAATACGTGTAAATAAACATGACAAAGTTACAGTCGAACTTGTATTTCTTGCGAAAACCATTATTATTGCAATTTTCGTAAAGGAGACAGATAATGTAACCAAACTTTTGTCATACCATGATTTAATGAATAAAACGTTGTTGTTAACACGAATTATTGTATTATTCCATATATTTGGTCGTCTGATGAAGTGAGAGAGATCGTTTTCAGCATGACAAGCTAAGAACTTAAAGATTGGACAACTTCCCGAATGAAAATATTGTGTTTATAGATAATATACTAGCGTCATCTCTCTTATAATTATTATTATATCCTGCATCAAAAATTTGTTGGCTTTTGATTGGTTGAGAGCTCGTCACATGACCAGAAATATTTGACCTATTTTTAGAAAGTACTATATGAGAGTACTATTTTGGTTTACTATTTGGGAGTTGAAAAAAAAAATTGTGATTTTTTTTTTTTTCAAATCTTAATTTAATGAAAACAAAATATTTTAAATCTTTTTAGATAAAAATTGACATTTTTTTTGTTCTAAATTTTTTTTCTCCCAAAAATGCTTTTTTTTTGTTTAAATAAATTTTTGATGCAGGATATTAAAAAAATATACCATGCCTTCTATTCGAGGAAATGGTTAAACTATGGGCCTCGGTGACTCCAAAAGTACCATTTGATTCGGGGCTGCGCCCCTCAGCAAATAGTACTATTGGAGTCACCTCTTGCGCATAGTTTTAACCAGAACCTCTCAAGGCAGTGTATATTTGTATACTATACTAACAAAGATTTTCTCCGGATGGAGCCAAATTGTGTTCGTTAAAATATTTCCACTGCTCAACATTACTTTCACCTTGCAAACGTTTATAACCTATGTCATATTTAAGTCAAAAAATATTGAGGGTATCGATGTGACATTTTTAAATCTCCAACCACGTAGTCCCAAATTAAAGTTTCACGGCTTATTTTGTTTGGGTTTCCTCTCCAAACGAATTTAAAATGTAAAGATTTGACCTCAAGAAATATTTATTCCAGTCATGTTTTGAAAGTGTAGTAGTATAAGTACACTAATTGTGATAATCCTAAAGATTTTATACAATAGAATTTGTACCAATGGGAGTTAGATTTCTCATTGATCTCGTATTGGAAATGTTTTCCATTTTTTGGGGTAGTTTGGGTGGAAAGTTCAATTATAAAGTCTATTGACACCCATGTGGAATGTCAAACCAGATAAACTAATATCCGGCGGGTGATCTTTAATTTGTAGGAACCCGAACTTATCAGCTTGTATTTATTTTTGTTTAGTTGTAAATCAGAGATATATTTAAATCCTTCCAAAATGTATAAAACTCTGAAACAAATTATTGCGATCTTAAAGGTAAATATTGTATTGATTTCGAGTTCTGTATTGTTTCCTTTTATTCCTTTGATCATGGAGTATTGAGACTTAATATTTCACTGCTAATGGCGAAAAAGGAATGGACTTAATGGGCAGCCTCTTGCATGTACACTGTCGCTCATATAGTTGGAATATTTTTGTTTTACCCCAATTTATGGAATTATTTTAAAAATAATTCAAAAATAATAGATCTAGATAATAGTATACATTCTCAGATTTTATTGAATAATAATTTGACAATCCCCCTGTCCACACACAACATTTTCCGTGATTAGGCGTGATTAGCTATACCGTTTCGCGATAGTTTTACGATGAAATTGTGTGTGTGGACGCTCACTAACGATACGTCGTATAACGAAACTAGTGTAACTAACTGGGCGGGGCTTAACGTGACCCCGAGCGAAAGGAGACCAGACCTCTCATTTCCGCTTCCATTTCATGACCGCAGTAGCAAACTGCGCACCTATACGACATTTCGCTGTAGAGTTTCAGGATTACTTTCTTCTGTGTGTGGACATCCTGGAATTTATACGATAATTCTGTATACGACGTTTCGTTATAGAGTTTCGGGATAAATTGTTTTGTGTGTGGACACGCTGAATGTGTGTTTTGCGTGACTACTAAAGCCTGTGTATGCTACTATGCTTATCAACTAAGGGACCTACGCCCTTATTAAGTCATAAATGACAGTAATGAGGATTAATGCCCCACAAAAGGGCACTAATATAGCACATCGACACGGTTTTGATCATGGGGCCTCACAGTTACGAGGCCATTGCTTTGTCACTGAACCATGACTGTAGGCCTACACAGCGGGGGCTAGGGTAGGGGGCAGTTTCCATAAATAAAAAAACACACTGAAAATGCAATAAATTTCAATAATTTATTGCATTTTACCCCAGTTCCCAACATAAAAAATATCCTCTGTGTGCCCATGCCTTGTCATCCATCTTGGTTTTAGCACTCCATCAAAGCATAGAGAGTCAATGCTTATGCGTATTGACCTCTAGCACTGCATATATGCTGTGAGGAAGGTATTATTAGACCCATACACAAATATACTCACCACACAATATTGCATCGACTGCATACAAGCATGCCGATGCGGCTGTAAGCAAAGTTTGAAAGTAGACTTACTCATTTAATTTTTTAATTATTCTTTTTAACATCAGTAAGTTGAAATAAATGTACTTTACTGCTATTTAGGTGTCATCAATTGTCACTAAAGTACCGATTTTGAGTGAAATCAGTTGAGTTTTGTACAGTGGTGTTTGAAATGTTGAGAATCAAAAGCACATCTTTTACTACACAGCCAGGATAGTGATGCTCCTATGTGTGGGTTTAAGGTGATGAATATTCATTTTTTCTTTTCAAACGTCCAATAGCTACGTACGAGTAGACCAAAAGCTTCAGTCTTTCTTTATCGTCGGTCGTTCCACTAAGACTACGTCTGGCTCCACTAGACCTCCGATTATAGAGACTGAAGTTTGTCCTATGGGGACTGTGGGGAACAAATGGTCGGTTCGGCAGGACCGTGATGAATGAGATATGCAACGAGATTTAATTAAAAATAACATATATATAGCTTATTGTATCCCCCGGCAGCGTTATTTTTTTCTGCGGCACAGATTGGGGTTAGGTGCGTGTTGAGCCTATGGGAAAGTTTAGGGTTAGGGTTAGGGCTAGGGTTGAATCAAGACCTCTTTAAAAAAAAGCCCCAATCTGTGCCGCAAAAAAAAATGACGCCCCCCGGCAGCGTATTTTTTTTCCGTACCGCTAATGCGTCGCAGAGGTTATTTCGACGACTTGAATAGAGGCAAAATATCCGACACACACACTGAATCGCGCCGCACTGATCAAATTCTAGGATTAAGATTAGGTTTATTTAGTCTAGGTTTTTAAGGTTAAGGTTGGGGGTTTATCTATCTGAGTATCTTCTCCCGGTTCGGAGGTTGATTGCAACATCTCTCCATTTCATTCTATCTTCTGCCATTCTGGTGCACTCTTGCAGTTTTAGTCCACTCCAGTTCTTGACATTCTCTTCCCAGTTGATTATGGGTCTCCCTCTAGGTCTACTTCCTTCCACTCTTCCTTCCAATACATCCTTTAAGAGGCTTTGGTGCCTTTTAACATGACCAAAGTATTTGATTTTTCTCTCCTTAACTAATGCTACTAGTGCAATTTGTTTAAGTCCTGCCATGTGCAATATCTCTTTGTTGGTTTTCATTCGTTTCCAGGATATTTTCATCATTCTTCTGTAGATCCACATTGCAAAAGATGTTATTCTATTTTCCATGGTCTTGTTTTTTGTCCATGTTTCTGCTCCATACAGTAGGACAGACCATATTGCAAAAGATGTTATTCTATTTTCCATGGTCTTGTTTTTTGTCCATGTTTCTGCTCCATACAGTAGGACAGACCATACATAACAGTTTACTAGTCTCAACCTAAGCGCAAATTTCATCTTTCTATTTGTGAATAATCCTTTCATTGCCAGAAATGTATTCCGAGCAATTTCTATTCTTCTTTTTATTTCTGCTTCGCATCTGGCATCATATGTGATATTTTGTCCTAAGCAAATGTAATTACTGACTTGCTCAATGATATGTCCATCGAGTTTCAAACTTATTCTAGGCTAATTCTTTGTTCTACAAAAAAATATTGATTTAGTTTTCTTGACATTTATGCTTAGACCAAACTCTTCACTTTTGACTTTTACAATATCCAATACATGTTGTAACTCTGCTTCATTCTCTGCGCAAAGTACAGTGTCATCAGCATAACGTAAAATATTAATATTAACACCCCCAATACTAACACCTTTCATATCTGAAATTTGCCTGAATACCAACTCTGTGCACAAGTTGAACAGAGATGGGGACATTACGCATCCCTGACGTACTCCTCTTTTGATTTGTGTGTAATCTGTAATTTCATTGTTAATTTTGATGGCAGCTGTCTGCTCCCAGTAAAGTTTAGATATGAGACGTATGTTCTTACCATCTAGATTAATTTTGTGTAGGCTTTCAATCAATTTGTAGTGGTGAATTTTGTCGAATGCTTTAGAGTAGTCAATAAAGCACACATATATTACTTTATTTACTGCAATATACCTTTCTGTCATCATTCTCATACAGAATATTGCTTCTCTAGTACCACTTTGAGGTCTAAAACCAAACTGTTCCTTACCTACTTCATTGTCAATTTGGATTTTTATTCTGTTGAGAATGATCTTTAAGAGCAACTTAGTTACATGGCTCATAAGGTAATTGTCCGGAAATCTTCACATACACTTGCCCTTGGCTTCTTTGGAATTGGCACAAATATCGACCTTTTCAGATCTTCAGGAATATGACCTGTATTGTATATCATTTGGCAAATACTAGTCAAATGTTCAATCCCAAATTATTTTAAGGCCACAAGTTCTTCCCGTGTTATCCCATCTGGGCCTTCAGATTTAAAAGTTAATTCCCAATGAATGCAGCGCTTGTTTAACTTCTGATTCAAGTATACTTGGACCCTCGTTGTCAGTGATCTGGACCTCTATCATCGTCAAATAGGTCTTTGATATATTCTTCCCATCTTTGTTTAATATCATTCTTTTCAAAGAGGGAAGATGTTCCAACCTTGTTCTTGATACATCCGCTTGCTGCTTTGTTTTTCTTCTTCTTAAAATGCTTGATTTTCTGACTTGCTTTTGCCTCTCCTGCATTAAGTTCAGAATCTTTTCTGTCATCCATGGTTGTTTTGCTGGTTTCTTTTTAGTTGGTAGTGTCTTATTTCCATGCTGAATGCTTTTTTTCAAGCATTTCCATTCCACTTCTATTTTCTCAATGTCATTTGTCTCATTATTTGTTTGTTATATTTCTTCGGTGATTAGACAATTATACCTATTTCTAACTTCCATAAGGTATTTTTCTGCAATGTCTGTTTAAAATTGCAAATGCTTCCTACTATGGAGGGGGTTCTGACCCCATTCCAGACCAACCCCCGCTTGGCAGCTCCACCCCCTCGGCCCTGACGCCTCGCTCTGTCGATTCGCTCCATCATTTTCATATATTTCACCCCATGCGATTTTGTGCCCCCCCCCCCCCGTACGAAATTCCTGGATCCGCCACTGCTTTAAGCGAACCAGTTAATAGCAGTGAGGCAAAGTGGTATTGTGGATGAGGAGACTGATCGGTTTTTAAAAAAAAACTTCATTCAGAGGAAACGGGTAAAATTACACGTTTCTTAAGCTAAATAAAGTGATAGAGGAAAAACGTTTTTTTTTACTTTTTTACTATTCCTAAACAAGTCCTTCACAAAGTTCAAATTTCCTTAAATTTGTCTGTATTTTTTTTTTTTTTTTTTGGGGGGGGGGGAGGGGGGAATGGAAACACTGATACCAAGTTTCGTTAAACACTCGATTGTCAAAGTGGTCGGATTGGGCACGGCGGGGATGTGTCAAGTGTTCCTTGCGTTGACTGGTTACTAAGTGATGGGCGTGTCTCACTACGCAGACCTTTCTGATCAGGGTGCCTGTTAGCTGCAACATTCGCATATTGGATATTAACCTGTGAAAGTTGGCGTTGATTTCCGAGTGTTTCGGTACACGCGTTAATCGTTTCTAAATTCACCTCCTTAACAGAATTAGGCAATAAGGCAATTTGTATTTTGAGCATTTCGAAAAGTAAATAAACAGACTATTTGTAATACTGGATCCTTTATTCATGTTTTTACTTCCTTTTGAGGAGTTCAGGAATAAACACAACATTGCAAGAAAATCTTCACAGAACTATTGTTCTGCTTGATGAACAAGGGTCGTATTTGAGTTATAAACACAACACAGCAAGGAAGATGGGGAAAATCTTTCGAAAACCTCAACTGTAATATTATTGGATGTTTGCTTCAGATTTTCAATACGTTTTGTCTTCTGAGAGTTTACTTTGTTTGAAATGTAAAGACAACATCGCAAGAAAAAATACAATTCATCAACTTTTGCTCGACTGGATTTTATCAAATAATTTGGATTTCTTTTCCATCGGTCAAAATGGTGAGTCATCGCCTCTATTTATTTAATTACAAACATAATACATGTTCATTGTGTTTGTATATATCTATTTATACGTATCCAATTTAATAATGTACTGTATGTCAATGCAAATCATATAAAATGAAACAATGATAAGGAATTCTGGCAACATTTTTACTGGCACTATGCATATAGACACTTTCACCTGTACACCTGGGCATCACCATATTATGTCGCCACACACATGCACTTACACATCTGTAAGATCTAAAGCAGTAAGGAGGCAGATTATGCTGAAGAAGAAAAAGAAGAAGGGGAATTAGCTCTATGAAATATCAAAAAGTAATTTAACTTTCTAGATGAGAGAACGCAGCAATCAATGGCCCATACGGGTTCTAACACCAACCCCTCCCCCTGGACACCCATCCCCTGGATAACCCAACCCCAGTCAACTACCCCCTAGGACAACTATCCCCTAGGGTAACTACCCCCTAGGACAACTACCCCAGACAACTACCCCGGACAACTACCCCCAGACAACTACCTCCTACGACAACTATCCTCCCGGACAACTATCCTAGGGGTTAGTTGTCCGGGGGTAGTTGTCCAAGGGGTAAGTTGTCCGGGTGGTAGTTGTCCGGGGGTAGTTGTCCTAGGGGGTAGTTGTCCTTGGGGTACTAGTAGCCTGATGGTAGTTTTCCGGGGGTAGTTGTCCCGGGGGTAGTCGTCCCAGAGGGTGGTTACCATAGGGGGTAGTTGTCCTAGGGGGTAGTTGAAACTCCCCTACAAAAATGCAACATCCTCATATGTTTCACTCATTAAATCAATTTGTTATTTACACTTAAGGTAGCCACAACTGTAATAGGGTCACCAAACTTTGTTTTTCTCTGAAATTCAGTCCTTGTGGAATGTTATGGCGTGTTGAATTGAATGGTTTCTCGGAAAATCGTCCTAAATCCTCAAATGTGACATTTAAAAAAAAAATATATATACTGTGATGTAGCTGAAAGTCTGCAAATTTTTATCATTTGTTCGGTTTTTCTGAATAATTTGTGAAACATATGAGGAAATAGCTGTAACGGTGATCCAAGTAATTTCCATCGTCATATTTTATTGGCATTGCAAAAATATTTGGAATTTAATGTTAATATTTGGTGTAAATATGATCTATAAATATTTGATTTAAAAAAAATGCCAACAAAATGAACAGTTTGACTTTCCTATATATATAATTAGCTGAAATGACCTAATTTGCATATATGATTAATAAAAAGGCATAATTTTTTTTTCTTAAAAAAAAACACATTTCCATACCTGTCTGATATACATAGGTTTCATTGATGTATCATGTTCGGTTTTGATTTGATTACATATGCGCATATTAATTAGACGGACTTAGTTATTTTCACAACTTTTTCATATTCGCAAAAATGGCAAAATTACTTATTTTGTTTGCTTCTGTTTTCAAAACGGTAATAGATATATGAAATTTCTTGTTTGTATTTTTTACCACAAAGATGATATTTTAGTGTCTGATAATTTAATTTATTATTTGTGTCCAAGAAAGTGATGAATTAAGATTTAAATTCTGTTTTTTGTTTTTTGAAGCTTTCATAAAGCCAGATCATTTGCAATCATCAAATAACATGTGTTTGTTGTACTTATTTTTGGTGTGCTATACCTAATATTAGTTTATCTGATTTGACATTCCACATGGGTGTGGTTACAATTTATAATTGAACTTTCCACCTAGAAGTACAACAACAAAAAAGGAAAACATTTCATTACGAAGTCAATGAGAATCTTTAAGATTATCACAATTAATTTACTTTCTCTCTATACTTGCAAAACTTGACTGGAAACAATCTTTTCTGAGGGTTTAATCTTTACATGTTAAATTCATTCGGAGAAATAAGCCGTAAAATTTTAATTTGGGACTATGTGGTTGGAGATTTAAAAATGTCACATCGATACCCTCAATATTTATTGACTTAAAGATCAAAATGGGTTAAACGTTTGCAAGGTGAAAGTAATGTTGGGCAGTGGAAATATTTTAACGAACACAGCTTGGCTCCATCCGAGTAAAATCTTTGTTGGTATAGAAATAATTATAATAGAGATGACGCTAGTATATTATCTATAAACAAAATATTTTCATTCGGGAAGTTGTCCAATCTTTAAGTTCTTAACTTGTCATGCTGAAAACGATCTCTCTCACTTCAGACGACCAAATATATGGAATAATACAATAATTCGTGTTAACAACAAAGTTTTATTCATCAAATCATGATATGACAAAAGTATGGTTACATTATCTGATCTTCTTTACGAAAATGGCAATAAAAATTTCCCCGAGAAACACAAGTTCGACTGGAATTTTGTCATTTTTTTTCTTCTGTGAAACCAGCTATTCCCCGAAACTGGAGAAGAACAAAAATTAGACGTAAATGACGTAAATATAACATCTCAAGAAATTTTTGATTAAAAATGTAATGAAGTTTACGAAGGTCTGTCGGTATATCAAAATGAATGTGTCGGTCAAATAAAACAAAAACTTCCAAATGCAGTGGATAAATAAAATCTTCGCTGAACGCTCAAACCTTGACTGGACTTATATGAGTCTAGTTTGGGAAACGTTATGTGGTACCTCCCTCAAGGCCAGTCCAAGACAAGTCTTGTTTATTTAAACGTATTCGTTATTTCCTTTTAAAGTACTTCATCGCAAACTTGGCATAAGCACGTATCTTAAAGCATTAAATATATAAAAATCGGACTTATGTACATTTTGATTTTTGATACAATTGCGAAGAAAGCATAGAACATCATCCTTGGATTACCCACTTATCGGAGGGTTTAACATAAATATTCAACCGTACATCCGATGTTATTAGATGATAGAGCTACTTTGAAATAGGTCTTTTTGTGGATGTTATGGAAGTAATCGGGAGGTTTATCATAGATATTCAACTGTACATCCGATATTATTAGATGATAGAGCTACTTTGAAATAGGTCTTTTTGTGGAGGTTATGGAAGTTATCGGGAGGTTTATCATAGATATTCAACTGTACATCCGATGTTATTAGATGATAGAGCTACTTTGAAATAGGTCTTTTTGTGGATGTTATGAGGTGAAGGAATTTTATTTAATTTCATATTTTATACTCCAAGTATTAGTTTTTTCTGTCAAATGTAAAAAACAGCCTGATATCAATTAATTATTTGTAATTCAAATTAACATAATATCGTTCATTAGATCATTACATGTTATGTTAAAAAAAGAATTGTTTATCATTCTGACTGTTTTTCTATAAAATTAGATTTTGTTTTTTTATATCGTCCTGTTTCCGTCATTATTTTGGTTTGTTTTGTTTTGTGATACAATTTGTATATATAGGCTTGCGGTTGCACCATGTGAGAGAGAGGGAGGATTATGAATACGTTTATAAACTGTATCTTATATAATATTATGGATACGCAGAATGAATTATGTTACATAGTTATGTATATATCAGAGATTGTAGTCATGAGCTATTTTAATAAATATATGTTTTTTGAAATAATAAATTGAAACAGGGTCCAAGTATAATAATACTGCATGAAAGTAGGACAAGCGTCCAGAATTTGTCAGATCCATGTAGATTTTTCTCGTTTGTCGCCGGATGAGGCTGATGATGAAGTACATGACGAGTGTAACGAGAGACAAAATGGCGGAACCCCTAAACAACTGGCTCCGTGTTTGTGGTAGACGACCCCGTCGAGAAGAATTCCCGTCCCCTAGGCCTTGCCTGTTGATGAAACAGATACAGTTTCGTGAACCAAATGACGTTTGAGGGAACTATATAATTATGATAGAGACACAGGATAGTATACGGGAGCAACATGGATATTTACAAACTATATGTAACAATACAATGATTCGAGTAAACTACAGTTTTATTTATTAAATCATGGTATGACGAAGGTCGAAGGTATACTTACATTATTTCATCTCCTTTATGAAAGTGGCAATATCTATACCTACGTTGATTTTCGAAACAATACAACTTGAACTGTTAACTTTGATCGCTGTGAAAACAGCTATTACCCTAAACTGGAGAAAAAAAAGTGCAACGAAGGTCATTATAATTTGTCCAATTTTATTTTAATTGACCGTAAAAATGCAAGATATACATAAAAAGTTATAAATACAAGATAAAGAGTAAAATAAGAAATGGCATGTGGGTCAGGGTTTACAAAAGTGAAATTCATCCTTGTTGCCCGTAGACATAATTATGAGCTCTCACGTTCCATTTCGATAAATATGATAGAAATTACACCGTACGTATACTTACTTATGAAATTGAATGCAATTAATCATCCAGGAAGTTGTCAATAAATCGTTAAAATCGCCAAAGTTAAATTACACCTTTACCAAAATAACTTAAATTTAACATCATTGATTGAATCGGGAAATGATATAGTTTACATATCAGAGACCTTAGTAAAAGAAAGGTTAATATAATAGTATGTAAAGATTACATTATTTGAATAAAACAAGTTATGAATAAATAAATCTGAAGTTTTAATCCCAATTGGAAAAGTCAAATCTTACCAACACACTATCAAACATGAACATTGTTTCTTAAAAAATAAAATATTTGATAGGATATACAATTGAAATTCCGCATAAAATTGTGATTTAGAATTGAATAGCACTATTGTTTCTTCAAAAATAAAATATATGATATGATATACAATTGAAATGCCGCATAAAATTGTGATTTAGAATTGAATAGCACTTTTGTTTCTTAAAAAGTAAAATATATGATATGATATACCATTGAAATGCCGCATAAAATTGTGATTTAGAGTTGAATGGCAGTAACTTTTAATAAGAAGCATGGGAGATGGTACATTACTTAAAGAAGGCAGGAATGTGGTATGAATACATATAATTATGAGGTGTAATCGTATCGTACATGTACTACGTAATGCTATACAGTTGCAGAAAAAAACAATGTGTAGTATATTTACAGTTAAAAATAAATTGCAAACAAATATTTGTAAAAAGAGCTACATGGTACAAAACAATTCTTAGATATTTATACTGTTACAAAAATACAATGCGTAGTATATCTACAGTTAAAATGAAGTGCACAGTGCATGTAAAAGGAGCAAGATGATACAAAGCAATTATTGATGTTGGGTGTAAATCGTCAAGTACATGCATGTAAATAATTACACGTTGAATATAATAGTAGAATGCTTCAATGCTAAGCTACTGATTCAAGGCTTTCTAAAAGATGGGCAATGATACAGTGCAAATCTGGTCATCATATTTATGTCATACCAGTATTAATATTTAGGTAGAAAAGTACAGCGAAGAGTAAGAAAGAGATCACTTCAACAGGGGAGGGGGAGTAAGGTCATTATTACTCAGAGAGGAGTGCTTGCTTCAAAGAGAGAAAGAAATATGAGAGTGAAGAGACTAATGATGCTTCCTTCAAGGAAACCTCACCCAAAGAATAAATGTAGGTATGCTGAAAGATGACTTTTATTCATGCCTATTGGTCTACTATATTCCATACGAAAATATGCAAGGGATGTATAAATGAAGATATTTTTGGAATGGGGTATTGTCGTTTAGCATGACATGGGCGCAGCCATTTTCTTGATAATTTGACGTACATTTGGCGAACTTGTACATGTATCATGTACTATCATGCACCAAGCCTTTATTTTTAACTTAACGAAATTCATAGCTGAGAAGGTAAAAACAACATTCGGTAAAAAATATATGTAATAGGGGAAAAATTATAACACATTAATTTAAAAAATAGTAAAAAGTAGCACTTGACAAATATATTTTTTGCGAACTTTCACCCCAGAAAAGCAATAAATTAATTATACAATTTGCGTTCTGACAATTATAGTACAAAAAATAAGAGCAGGTGAATAAAATATTTTATCATAATAACTAAAGTTAGTTCTTGGGGTTACGTTTCCTTCAACATGAAGAAGTAAATCCACATGGGAGATAAACTACGGGAAGAAGTAAGGACAGGGGGTTTCCGTGATGGAGATGACAAAAATAAAGAGTATCAAAGCGTCGTTTCTTGATGAGGTTACGAAGGTGTGTCGGTATATTCAATGTTTTGTGTCTGTCAAATTAGAGACAAAAGCAGTGGATAAGTGGATAGTCTCCGCTGAAAACTTAACACTTTGAATGGGTATGTTGGACATAGATCTACTTAGTTTCTTTTAAATTTGTTTTGTCTACACGTACTCGTTATTTAAATTAATTACCTCATCGCATACCTGGTGTAAACGCGTATCTTAAAGCATTATTAAACACCTCATAATCAGTCTTACGTACATTTTGATCAAATTTCGAAGAAAGCATAGACAACTTCCTTTAGGATTCCCCGCTTATCAAGAGGTTTATTATGGATATTTAACATTTGATTTTAGATGATAAAGTTACTTTGAATAAAGAAAACATTTTGTTTGGATTTTATGGACGTGATGAAATTCAATTTAATTTCATTTTTATTCGCAAATTATTACATGTTTTCTACAATTGTTTGTTAGGAGCAGGTGAGTTTTGAACAATGACAAGCCGCATGCCTCGGCTAGATTCAAGCGAATGCTTTTTTTGTAAAAAAATGTATGGAAATCACGTTTCCGATAGCTTTGGAAACTCTCCTGAAAATAAATGCAAAACGAAAGAAAATGAGAGAATAATGTTTGCGCAGCTTAAATCAAAATTTCCCATTGCTGTCCTCCCTTTTCGATTTTTTTGTTGACGGTGTGAAAAATGTCTCCTTTTGGGATTCATTTTCGATAAGTTTTTCAACTTTTATCAATTAATTCCTTTGTCGGGGGCAGGTGGGTTTTTAACAATGACAGCAATGGGGAATTTTGATTTAAACTACGCAACCATCCCCCTCTCATTTCCTTTCACATTATATATATATATATATATATATATATACATTATGTATACGCTAAACGTATACAATTTATATATTTTATGATATAGATTGCAGTCATGAGCAATATTTAATAAATATTTTGTTGTTGAAATAAACAAATGATAGAGGATCCAGGCATGAAAGTGCTGTATGAAAGTAAAATAAGCGTTCACAACTTGTCATATCCAGTAGATTTTTCTCGTTTGTCGAGGATGAGGCTGATGATGAAGTACATGACGAGCGTAACGAGAGACAAAATGGCGGAACCCCTAAACAAATTCCTGGCTCCGTAGTTGTGGTAGATAACACCACCGATAATGGTTCCAATCCCCTTGCCTGTTGAAGAAACAGATGCAGTTTCGTGAACCAGAGATGTTTTCGGACTTAATGATAGAGACACAGGATAAAGTAAGGGGTCAATATATGATTTTATAGGGCATGGATACTTTACATGGATGAACTACGAGGAGAGTATGATCGCGGCTATGGATGGATGCAGTTGAAGTGAGATTAATATTTAGTCTCCTAACATTTGAAAATTTGTCCCATTATTCTAAGCTCGAACCACACATGATAATTTCATACAAAATGAGACAAGAAAACAAAAAGAACATATTCATTTAGTTATTGGAGTTATGTAAGTTACTGACCCTGCACAGGTAGAAAATAGGAGTAGCTACGACAGGAAACAAAGTATTGTGTGTTGCAAATTTTACACTGAACAGTTTTAATCATAGAGAGAGGGGAAGAGGGATATTGTCCTTTGATGTGTAAGCTGTAATCTTCTTAAATATATCTGAGTATCTTAAATTTTCTTTATCATCACATTTTTTAAATAAAAAGACAATATTGGTTTGTTAACTGATGTTTTCACATAGTAGCTTGATATACTAAAAATTTACCCCGAAACATATTTACCTAAACCACGCCTGATGCTGTACGTAAGAGACTGCATGGTTGCTGCCATGTCTGGAGGGGAGATAAGATGGATGTAGGAGGTGATAGCCGGCCACATTGAACCATAGGTGACCCCATGCAGGAGCTCAATTGGTAAGACTGCCCATGGGTTCTGTAGGAGCGAGTAGCCGACGAACCTCAGGACGAAGGCGAAGAGAGCTATCCCGATGACACCCCGGTGTCCGATCTTATCTATGAGTTTAGACGAGAACATCATGAAAGGCACTTCTGCAGCACATGCACCTGTCAAGGTCAAACCCATAATGGTCGCTCCTCCATTTATTTCGGCTAGGAACAAAAAAAGGTAAGTTTCGATGAATCCTAAAAGGATTCCAGTGATGAACACGATGACGAAGAAAAGGATCACCTTGGGTGTCAGCAGGAAACTTTTCGCGTTCTTGCCGAAGGATTCCGTGGTACGTGGTTTAGCACGGATGGGAATAACTGAAGCCGTTGCTGCACAAAGTACCAGGAAGGACACAAAGAGAACAAATGCGGGAAGGTACTTGTTGAATGCGTTTGGATGAGACGCAGCATACGCGTCGACGGCTATACCTGACAGAGGTGCAAGAGCACCGTGTGCTATACCTCCCCACATTCGCTGTCGCCCGTAATCAAAAGTCTGTCCTGCTTCTTTGTATTCGTCGATGAGTGTCATCGTGGATGCATCCAACAGCGGTATAGATGAATAGGCAAACATTTCGCCGACGATGAGTATCAGTAGCATAATTACAAAAACACCGAGAAGATCTTTCTCCTTTATAGACATGCCTCCATTTATAAATTGTGTTGTGTCATTTATTGATACGGGTGTCGAATTATCAAATGAATCATTACAGTTTATTGACAGGTTTTGGCACTCCGTCATTTGATATTGGAAGGTACATACCCTCATCATACCTTCGCAAAATAGACACCTTACATCTGGAGCAACACCACCACTGTTCTCCTTAAAGGCAGATGATGACTCTAACGAAAGCTTGGTGAACGAACAACCATGTATGTCCTCCAGATACACTGTCACAGTAGATCCGTGTCGCCTCTCAGTATTCGTAAAGTTGCAAGAGCTTTCCTCGATGGACTCCTGCAAGTCAGAATACGATAGGTAGCTGATATTACAGGAATCCATGGCTGCAATCATATGCGGGTGGCGGCGGAAGAAGCCGCCAAACACCATCTGTCGAATGTCAGATATAGAATTGGTCACGTTGAGTTCGGTATGTATTGAGTTCATGTGGCTGCTACTTGCAGGTGAGAGAAAAGGTAGGAAGACGCTGCTCCCGTACACCAGAGCTGTTCCACAGAGGCACGCCAGAAGCATCACCTTGTGTTTGTTGAATCTGTCCCCCACCGTTGCGCACAGCGGTGTTGCCACCATGCCGATGAATGGTTCCAGAGTCCTTATCTTACCGATCTCAATAAGATCCAGACCAAGATAAGACAAATACACGGGGATGAAGGGGAACAAGCACACGTGACCTGAAGAAGAATCGGATATACATATAAGAATTTTATAAAAAGTCAAATTTTAACAAGTCAGGCCTTCAATGATTTCAGTTTATAGCAACCAACGGAGAGATATCGTAGTAATATAGTCGTACTTTCATTATTTCGACGGAAAATTGTGTGCGCTAAATATTAAATGGCTAAACTATTCTTCTATTGCATTGTTCAAATCTCTAGGTAGTTAGATTAAGATAAGATACACTTTCATTCATTCATTGCTTATTCAGTTGAAGATCCTGGCAGCAGTATGTATTATTCAGTTTTTGAGAATGCTTCTATTGTCAAGGTTACGTTATTACAAACATTATGGAGTGGCAGGCAATTCGTCCGTGCCTCCCGCCGAATACAAAATAGAGCAAAACAACTTCTGTTTCAATGAAGTACATACAAACGGCAATGATAACAATATCGGATATTCGTATAGCGCACATTGTACACCATGCAAGGTACTCAAGACGCTCCGAATATTACCCGGCTCTGCTAGGCTGCCGATTTCGGCGCTCACAGCACGAAGAATTTTTAAAATTTCTACCGTTACCCATTTAACACCTGGGTGGAGAGTGGCAAATGTAGATTAGGGTCTTGCTAAAGGACATTAGTGCCGCGGCGGGACTCAAACCGCGGACCCTGTGAACCACAGTCCGAAGATTTATCCACTAGACCACAACACCTCTACAATTCCCACCAATTGAAAACTATGCAATATGATAGTAAAGATTAAATATATGATATAGGAGCCTAAAGGAAATACCAATACTATGCTGTCTTTTATGTATAGAGTCATTATCAGATTATGCTCTGACATTATTGTTAATTATATTAATATTGGCGTCGCCTGTGGCTGGGAGGAGAAAATCGAACTGAATCACTATGGCCCGAATTCGGGCCTATGACTTTGACCCTCCGGTCTCTCCTCGCGGTACGATTGGGGATGTGCAGGTGGGCCATACTACACCTTAGTTTTTTCCCTTCTCTTATATAAATAGTGCAGTTGGTTCTTAACGTGCAAAGGTGCATTTGTGAATTGTGTTGTCTATTTAATTTAAGTACTAGAGAGAAATTAACATCGGTAATTTTAATCCAGAATTAGAATGGTTTCTCCTACAAGGCGATTTCAGGCTTGATTAAAGAGGTAACAAACAGAACACTTTACCTGAAAACAATAGAAAATATGCAGATTTTACCGCTAGGAAGATGCGGGTTCCTTTCTTCTTCTGGTCCGAGGGATCTGGGAGAAGGAGAATGCGATAAAAGCAGGCAAATAGACAAAAACAAAAGAATTAAGTGATGATAGGGTTTCCAATTTGAAATGTTAAACGTGGGCCTATTATAAATTGTGTAGTCGTGACTACGGAGAGAGGATGCCAAAGATAGTCAAATCTAGTAACTTGAAAAGATGCTGGAAAGCAAATGCAACAACATCAACTCTCTCAACAAATCTATCAATCAACTAGAGCAATATTCAAGAATGAATTCTAGAAGTATTTTTGGGATAGAAGAGGAGCGGGGTGGATCAAAAAAGACCAACTCGTCCTTAGCGTGGCCAGGAGAATGGGGGTAAATTTGTACCCAATCACATGGACCAGGGTCATCGTGTCGAGAAGAAAGAGAAGAAAGTAAATAAAGAATACTGAAGAAGAAAAATTTTAAAAACACCGTGGTGAAATTGTCAAACTTTGTTCTTATATCGTATATACGTCAGAAACTCATACTAAACCGACCGCCGTCATGCACCTTAAAGAATTTGGCATCTCTGTACTACATGAAACATGGAAAGGTCAATCAAGATCTGGACATTAGGTGGACGGGGTTTTATACATCCAAAGACTGTTGGAAGCAAGAAGCTATCCCTGTAAAGCCTAAATATGATATTGATGTATCCTACAGTTCTGTTTACATTAATATATGAAATAGCTACTTTAGCTAGGGCTAATCAAATATATTGTTTTATATTATAAAAGTTCTGTTTAGGGCCGGAGGGGCGCTTACCAGGAGCGAATCTAGCCGGCGGCGAGGGCGGGGGCCCTAATTCGTGAGACGGGGGGGGGGGGTGGCGAATAGTGAGTACCTGGATCCGCCCCTGGCGCTGGCTACACGTATATTTCACAGAATAAGCCTTTCAGGCTCCAAACGTTATTTAAACTGCATTGTCACTTTTATATTAGTTGTTAATAATATACTGTTGTATGATAGTAATACTGTAATCAACTGCTTATCTCCAGGTAATGGATTTAAAGATCCCAACGTACCTCATTGCACAATTTCTGTACAATGGAATGTTTATAATAAATCGCTGTTGTATATGGCTACTGGCACGGGCGTAAATCTGCAATTGATACCTATTGTTCAGGGGGGGGGGATGATCTATTCATTCATCCCCCCCCCCCCTCCTGAACAATAGGTATTACGTAAGGATTTACGTACATGGCCACTGGACTATATCATACTGGCTATTTACTGTTTGGGGCCTGAGGGGCGCTAAATTGTATCTCTTTACGCAGAGCCAGGGTTCATTCGTCTCCTGAAGAAAGATATTTTATAGCTGCATCGCCACAAGGTCAAATAACTTTGTTGATATAATGCTACCTTTACACTAATTTTTTTTTTACCACTGCAAACATCTAGATCAAACTATTAAACAATACTGCGGTCTCCTTGCACTACACGATCCTAACTCAAATCGATCAATCGAAAACTTTTTTTTTTCAAATACATGTATAATTCCAGTAGTACAGACAAAGATAAAACAAAACACACTACTTATCGCAATGTACTAACATTCATGCTACGAAGGGTAACAAATAGAAGATCCCCGGATATCGCTAAAGCATTTAATTCCCTTTTTTGTAAATTTTTGCCCAAATTTTGCTTATTATATCCCTACTACAAATAAATCGTTTTATTAATTTTTAACAAATCGAAACTCCCAAACCATTGGGTCATAGAAGGAGAAATTGTTAATATTGTTAGCAACTTACTGGCTAAAAAGTTTCGGGTGTGTTCTTTAAAACAAATATCAAACATGCTATTGTCTTTCCATTAATGCATATATTTCAGGCTTCTCGTTGCCCAAATATGGAGGCATCCAGGCACTTCTCTGTCTTCTTATGTGTTGCGAGCGAGCGAAGCTAGCGGGGAAAAAGTATTCCTTTAAAAAACGTTATTTCCTCTTAAAAATACATAGCGGATTCGGAAGAAAAAAAATTACATTATTCCAAAATATAATTAACTTAATTTCTTTCGCGGCACCCCGTTTGAAAAACGCTAATCTACACTAATATAACCACATTTCTAACTTCAACCCCAACCCTATCTTTGAAAAAATAAAGCCTAAAGCAATAAATTGTTGCCGGAGGAAAATGTCGGGCCACAGAAATCTTACCTTCAGTTGGATCACCATCGCCGTCTCGGTCGTCTATGTCATCATCAGGCTTGCCGTCATCATGGGCATCATTTATTGTCTTGTAATTATCTCTGTCTTGACATCGTCTTTCATTTGCTGGTTGACGCAAAGGTTCGAGCTCGAGCACCACCGCTCTTTTAAGGTTGTCTATTCGATGGTCGTCGCGACGACCAAGCGCGTTATCCATGTCGTCTTTGACCTTATTGTGGTCGATGAAGAAGTGATGATCTAGGTCATCATCCGCATCGTAGCTTTGTGATGATGTGTCTTCCATGTCATCATCATCCTCTTCAACCTGGTCATCGGCTCTATCAGTGCTGGTAGTGCTGACATCGTCATCGACGTCATCATGCTTTTTGACACAATTGGAATCATGATCATCGGTTTGATAATGACCATCCACGTCATGCTTAGAAGTGTTCTCAAGCCGGATAGCATCATATTCTTCGGGTGAGGAATTGATTTCCTCTTCGTCGAAACGTGGCCCTAATTTGTTCACCGTACCACCATGCTCCTCAGCGGGTACATTCAAGATTTCGACGTCCATTTCATTAATCACTTCCATGGACATGGGAACCGGTAGTGGTGCAAGGGCTGATGGGGTTAATGTAAAATAAAATTTTACCTTTCTTCCTTCGTGTTCTTGTCGTTGTCCTTGATGTTGTTATTCTTCTTCTTTCCCCCTTTCTTTCACTTGTCAGAATGATTAAGGACTTGAAAGAATTCTTTCCTCATCACCTGTTCCTCACAACTCTATGTCAATCGTTAAATGCTGATCTCTTTCCGTTGACATCTATTTGATCCATTTGTTACGTAGCGTTTGAGAGAGCTAGAGCAAAGTTGGAAATCTACACAACTCTGACACAATAAACATGGCACTTTGATACCTCCTGGAAACGTTGTAGGCACACGACCAGTAATAATGTTTGAACAAAGAGTTGACACTACCCGGACAACTGCAACTGTCATGAGCGGACGTGTTTTTTTTAGCTCTCTCTCTCGCCTAAAATAACGTCGCCTGAAACCGTCACCATTGCAATGCAACACAGTAGTATCTGTCATTGTCATGAAAGGAATTTTATCCAGGCGAGAAGGGAAATGTACTACTCAAAGGAAATGGACTACTCGAAGGTCAGATAGAGGTAGCCAAGCGTAGGATGCATTAATGCATACATTTGCATTTAATACACACAGTATATGGGGTTTTTGATATGCATGATTTGGGGTTGGCTTTTTGAATGTTGATAGAAATAGAAATAGCTGGCATACCCTGGAGGTTTTGAATGTTAAGGACCTGGGGCGGTATTCTGAACCCTGTGTTATCTCTAATATTGTTGTATCTTTGGAGATAAGATAAAGTTGGTATTCTGAACACTGTTGTAACTTTTGTGTTATCTTTTGTTGTATCTTTTCTCTTATCTCATTGGCCGCGCCTGCGCTCATAGTTTGGTGCGCTTGTAATTGTGCTTATTAGTAATAACATGGCGCTTAATCCTTATTTGCATATGCGCACGAGAGATAATATGTCGAGATAATTGGTATTCTGAAAGTTGTTGTATCTTTTATCTTATCTTATCTTGCATGGTATTTACAACAATATTTACAACAGGTAGGGGGTTGTTGTATCTTTCGTGGTGATATAATGGCGGCAATATTTCTTGCCCAGAACCAACTTTGTGCCAATGGACGAGTTAGAAGAAGATTATGTGTTGACCGGAAACATCACAGATGAGAACTTTCTAAGAAATTAAATGCTAGGATATGATGATTTTAACGCTCTCATCTTAACCAATATAGTGAAAGCGTGATTTGTCTTCATGATCCACATGCCACAGCGCAAATGATGACGCGCGTAATAAGCGCTCAAATAACTTATTACGCCCAAGATTAATATGCGCTAGGCGCATCTTCAGATATGGCATAAAGTATTTCTATTGGTTGACCTACTTATCATGCTTATATAAAACAAATTTTGATTATAGGGTCCATACAAATGGGCGTGTCAACAGCGGTCAAAGATAAGATAGAGGCGGTCCTTCAAGAGATAACACAGGGATAAAATGATGTTCAGAATACCGCCCCTGGAAAAGAGAGGGTAAAGGGAAGTTACTGTAGAATAATGGGCAGAACCCTTCAAGTCAGTGCTACGGTGCAGACGTTTAATGCACGAGGTAGATTTATTTGGTGGTATTCTGAACATTGTTGTAAGTTTTGTGTTATCTTTTGTTGTATCTCCCAGAGATAACACAGCGCTAATATTGTTGTAAGTTGGTATTCTGAATATCATTTTATCGCTGTGTTATCTCTTGAAGGACCGCCTCTATCTTATCTTTGCCACTGTTGACACGCCCATTTTTATGGACCCTACCAATCAAAATCTGTTTTATATAAGCATGATAAGTAGGTCAACCAATAGGAATACTTTATGCCATATGAAGATGCGCCTAGCGCCTACTAATCTTGGGCGTAATTAGTTATTTGAGCGCTTATTACAATAATAATAATGCGCTGTGGCATGTGGATCATGAAGACAAATCACGCTTTCACTATATTGGTTAAGATGAGAGCATTAAAGTCGTCATATCCTAGCATGTATTTTCTTAGAAAGTTCTCATCTGTGATGTTTCCGGTCAACACACAATCTTCTTCTAACTCGTCTATTGGCACGAAGTTGGTTTTGGGCAAGAAATATTGCCGCCATTATATCACCACGAAAGATACAACAACCCCCTACCTGTTGTAAATATTGTTGTAAATACCATGGAAGATAAGATAAGATAAAAGATACAACAACTTTCAGAATACCAATTATCTCGACATATTATCTCTCGTGCGCATATGCAAATGAAGATTAAGCGCCATTTTATTACTAATAAGCACAATTACAAGCGCACCAAAGTTTGAACGCAGGCGCGACCAAAGAGATGAGAGAAAAGATACAACAAAAGATAACACAAAAGATACAACAGTGTTCAGAATACCAACTTTATCTTATCTTCAAAGATACAACAATATTAGAGATAACACAGGGTTCAGAATACCGCCCCTGGAAAAGAGAGGGTAAAGGGAAGTTACTGTAGAATAATGGGCAGAACCCTTCAAGTCAGTGCTACGGTGCAGACGTTTAATGCACGAGGTAGATTTATTTAGTAGCAGAAACATTTTTCTTGAGAAAGACTTTTTACGGTAACCCGACACATGCTCCGCCGACGATTGCTCCGCCGACATTTACTCCGCAAAACGCGACAATTGCTCCGCGACATTTGCTCCGCGACATTTGCTCCGCGACATTTGCTCCGCCGACAATTGCTCCGCCGACATTTGCTCCGCCGACATTTGCTCCGCCGACAATTGCTCCGCCGACAATTGCTCCGCCGACATTTGCTCCGCCAACAGTTGCTCCGCAAAACGCGACAATTGCTCCGATGACAAATGCTCCTCGAACGACAGTTGCTCCGCCGACATTTGCTCCGCCGACAACTGCTCCGCCGACATTTGCTCCCCCGACATTTGCTCCGCCTGAAGCGACACTTGCTCCGGTGACATTTGCTCCGCCGACAATTGCTTCCATGATGACCTAGTACATTGTATAATGCTTTACTTGCAGATGGTTTACCTAGTAAGATGCATCTGCTTGCTTGCATTGAGGTCATTTCAGGTCTTACTTATTGATGAGCTGTTTGAAATTAACTAGGAGGTATGCGCGTATTGGGGAATGTGGCTTGCTGCTCTACTTAAAAAAAAAAACTTCCCATGATATGTAATGAGTGTTTAGTGTACATTATATGGTACGTACAGTGATAGATGAAAAGCTATTTCGGTATTGTAACGGACACGGTTCGCTACCCCGGCTGACACGGTATTTGTCAGGATGCCCGTGTCTGGCCTGGTGCTCACCGTCGTTCGTTTGGACAAAGTATATGCCCGTAGCTTGATGGCTGGAGTTATTCACTGCTCACAGGCGTATCTCAACAATCATGCATCCATCGACTGCAATCAGTCACCTAAAAACGTCTTGTACACAGCAACAGTCAATTGAAAATCATCCAGGGCGGTGGCTGAGCCCGAAACAAACCTTCTCGGATGGCTGGATTCATTATTGCGTCAAGAAAGTGACCCCGAGCCAGCTTATCCTGCCCATCAGCACCAAACTCCTGGTAAGCCATTCCTGCCATGTCTCGGATACTTTGGCCCAATTCCTGAAGGGTCTCGTTCGGCTTCCTTCGCCGGGAACGTAGTTCCCAGATAGCAAAATATATGGGGCCCATATGGGTTACTTGTGGGCTTATCTGGGCTAAAATGTGGGCCCCATATGGGTTGCCCATGTGGGCTATGTATGGGCCCATATGGGCCCATCTGGGCCCCTTGTGTTTTTTGCACCGTACACCCCGTCTGGGGCCCATATGGGCCAGGGTTACACGTGTGGTAAATATGGGCAGGCCCACATCGTACCGATGTTAACCATATGTGGCCCATTTGGGCTATGTATGGGCCCATATGGGCCCCACTTGGCCAATCTGGGACCCATATGTACACCCTATGTGGGGCCCATTTGGGCCAAGTGGGTTTAGTGTGGGTTGAATATGGGCAGGCCCACATTGCTCCCATATGGGCCCCATATGGGTTGCCCATGTGGGCTATGTATGGCACCACTTGGCCCATCTGGGACCCATGTGTTTTTTGCACCGTACACCCCGTCTGGGGCCCATATGGACCAGGGTTTTGCGTGGGGTAAATATGGGCAGGCCCACATCGTACCCATGTAAATCATATGGGGCCCATTTGGGCTATAAGCGGGTTTTTATGGGATCCATATGGGCCAAGTGGGTTTGATATGGTCCCATATGGGCCAATGTAGTTCTAAATGGGCTTCATATTGTTTAAATGGGTTCTATTTTTACCCAGTTGAATTCATTTATCCCATTTTAATTTCCAGGGTTACCAGTTGGGTTTAACTGGACCAGTCGTACCATTTGGCACAACTTTCAAACAGTTGAAAGCCCCAATTAGCAGATATAATTAGTACGTTATGTAACACTTGTACTAATTAATTTTGCCAATGGCAACAACACATCGTCTAAAATTTCCAATGTAAAGGCATTGGTATTAAGAAGACTTGGTTAATTTGTTGAGATGAGACATTTCCATATACTTGTATTTTATTGAATCTGTTTTAGTTCACAGTTAGTGTTTTTCTTAATTCATGTTTAATTAAATGTAATTTATACAAAGTAGTGAAATGTCCTAATAATTAGCAATTTACATTTTGTAGTATTTTCGAAATGAATTGCATATAACTAAATCATCAGTAATTAGGAAATATCCTGTAAATTCAGATAAATTGTAAAAAAAACATAGATGTACACGCACCCCATATTCATTATGCAAATTAGGGGGTTGTTTGTGGGTTTTGGGTGGGAAGGCCCATCTGGTATACATCTGGTTTTTAGCTGGGCCCGGCCGATGCTCGATGTGCAACTTTCACCACCAAAAAACCCACATGGGGCCCACATGGGGCCCATATGTGTTGGTACTTGTGGGTTCTGGATGGGAAGGCCCATCTGGTATACATCTGGTTTTTATATGGGCCACGTGGGATCCGTATACCTGTGGGTTCTTTGTGGGAAGGCCCATCTGGTATACATCTGGTTTTCAGCTGGGTGAAGACAATGTTCGACGTGCGATTTTTACCACCAAAAACCCACATGGGGCCCATATGGGGCCATATGTGTCGGTAGTTGTGGGTTCTGGGTGGGAAGGCCCATCTGGTATACACCTGGTTTTTAGCTGGGCCCAGCCAATGCTCGACGTGCGATTTTCACCACCAAAAACCCACATGGGGCCCATATGCGTGGATTCTGGGTGGAAAGGCCCATCTGGGCCCCATATGGGTTTTATATGTTTCTATCTGGGCTCAGTCGATCCATAATTATGCCACTTCGCCCATATAGATACCACATGGGGCCCATATGGTTTTATTATGTAGGTTCTAGGTGGGAAGGCCCATCTGGGCCCCATATGGGTTTTATATGTTTCTATCTGGGCTCAGTCGATCCATAATTATGCCACTTCGCCCATATAGATACCACATGGGGCCCATATGGTTTTATTATGTGGGTTCTAGGTGGGAAAACCCATATGGGCCCCATATGGGTTTTATATGTTTCTATCTGGGCTCAGTCGATCCATGATTATGCCACTTCGCCCATATAGATACCACATGGGGCCCATATGGTTTTATTATCTGGGTTCTAGGTGGGAAAACCCATATGGGCCCCATATGGGTTTTATATGTTTCTATCTGGTCTCAGTCGATCCATAATTATGCCACTTCGCCCATATAAATACCACATGGGGCTCATATGGTTTTATTATGTGGGTTCTAGGTGGGAAAACCCATATGGGCCCCATATGGGTTTTATATGTTTCTATCTGGGCTCAGTCGATCCATAATTATGCCACTTCGCCCATATAGATACCACATGGGGCCCATATAGTTTTATTATGTGGGTTCTAGGTGGGAAAACCCATATGGGCCCCATATGGGTTTTATATGTTTCTATCTGGGCTCAGTCGACCCTCAAATAAGACCACATCGCCCATATAGATACCACATGGGGCCCATATGGTTTTTATTATCTGGGTTCTAGGTGGGACAAACCATATGGGATACATATGGGTTTTACATGGTACATATGGGCCCCAGTAGGCCCACATGATTCCCATATGGGCCCCAGATACTTTGCTATCTGGGGAATTCTGCCAAGAATACATCAGCTTTTCCTGAAGGTCCGAAGTGATGTTTAAGCCTGCTGGTCAATGCACTGTACGTCAGTTCTGCCTCACCATTCTTCCCCAGTAGTCTCAACGCTGGCCCACGTAGACTGGCTGCTAGATAATGCGTTGCCTTCCTCTCCGTCAAATTGTTGATGACTGCGCATGCTTCGAAATGCTCCAAGTAGTCCAGTATGGGAGTTTCCCCGTCAAACCAGTCTGGCAGCATGTTTGGTTCATTATACGACTCCATTGTCGTTCCGCAATTCCGTCAGCTCGACCAGCTGTGACGCCGTCAGTCTTACTGCCCGTCGTACCCAAGCTTTGTCAGCTCGACCAGCTGTGACGTCGTCAGACCTACTGCCTGTCGTCCCCCAGCTCCGTCAGCTCTACCAGCTTGTGACGCTGTCAGTCTCACTGCCCGTTGTCCCCAAGCTCCGTCAGCTCGACCAGCTGTGACGCCGTCAGACATACTGCCCGTCGTCCCCAAGCTTTGTCAGCTCGACCAGCTGTGACGCCGTCAAACCTACTGCCCGTCGTCCCCCAGCTCCGTCAGCTCTACCAGCTTGTGACGCCGTCAGACCTACTGCCCGTCGTCCCCCAGCTTCGTCAGCTCTACCAGCTTGTGAGGGAGGTGCCTGTCTAGGCTGCCTTCCTCAAGTTCTCCCTGTTTTGCTTGTATTTGTACATGCTATGTACTGTAATCAACTTTACCAACATTATCAAGGTTTTCTTCATGACTTCAGGATCCGCCAGGACATCTTCAGAAACATTTTTCTGCATAATTATCCTGCATTTCATAAACTTATCACTTTTCATCTGTTGCCTGCAAAATAGTATTTGTCGCCATGGGTCTTGCATACAGTCTCTCTTCATATACAGTGCAACATCTACGCACACACAATCACCGTTAGTACACACTTTTTGTGTCAGACTGTCCAGAGTGTTATACCATTGGAAGTAAAAGTAAACATGGCTTATCCCGGGGAGCAGCTGGACAACATCATTTATTGTCAGCAAAGTTTGCTGTGGGGATACCCAAGGACAAGTGTGACTCATCGGAAGGCAGTGGTGAGGAGAGCGGGGGAACGAGATTCTACCATCGGGCTTGATGGGCGTGGTGATCATCGACGGAGGTCCAGTTTACAGCGGCGTCAAGAAGGAGCCATGCAGTGAGTAGACTGTCCGGAAATTTCGTTGATGATCTTACTCGAGCTGAGGAGCAAGGATTTTACTTCCTAGTAGTGAACTGTGTACATGTATTTATAAACATATTCTCTTTTTTTAATTATTAGTCGTTGTATTTGAAAATGAATGTCTTAGTATTTTATATGTCTATCTTTTTATTATGTTCACACAATGTCCACACAAGTTTTAGATATGTTCGATTTCAATCACTAAAACGTTTGAAATATTTCCGATCACGAATTTTATATTATCATAATTCATCAGCCACCTTTCAAACGGAAATATATCGAGTAGAGAATTGTATTTTTAATCTTATACTTCTTAGTGGTGATGTGGAAACCAATCCCGGTCCAAACTATAAATTTCCATGTAGAACATGTGAAAAACCAGTTAAGAATAATCAAAACGGTCTTCTGTGTTCCATAATTATGTCAAAAATGGCATCATACCAAATGCCAAGATATAAGTATACACGAGTATACTAGATTATACCAAAACCCAAATGAAAAATGGACTTGTTTAACATGTTCTTTACCCTCTTTTTGCGACTCGCTATTCACAACCTCCATTGCAAATGTTGCACGTACTCGACGTATAAGTGAATCTGAATTAAGTACCCCAACCAATGTCGATAACACAACACTTTATGAATGCTTTAATGATAAATTCGAGGCAAAAGGCCTGCATTTCGTCCATTTAAATGTTAGATCCATTTTGTATAAAATTTCTGAACTTCGATTACTTTTTTCTAAGAATAAAATTTCCATTATCGCAATTTCTGAAACGTGGTTAAACTCGTCTGTAAATGATGAAGAAGTCTGTATAGATGGATATTGCATTTTACGACGAGACAGAACATCTGGGCAAGGAGGTGGTGTTTGCCTCTTTATTAGAAACGATATTGCCTTCAATTTAAAAGCCGATCTCACGTTAGAAAACGTTGAATCATTGTGGGTCGATGTCCTTTTACCACGAACCAAACCAATTACATTTGGCGTCTACTACAGACCCCCTAAAGATCATACTTTTATTGAAAGACTCTCCGAAACTTTTGATAAATTAACAAAAGACGATGAGGTCATAGTTTTAGGAGACATAAATATTTGCCTTTTGCGAAAGTCTCCATTATCCAGAAAATATGAAAATATATTGAATTTAAATGGTTTGAACCAACTTATAAATCTGCACACTCGTACATCACAGACGACTTCCTCATTAATAGATCACGTATTATGTAGTAACGAAGAGCATATATGTCAAAGTGGCGTTATTGACCTTGGCATAAGTGATCATTCACTAACTTATTGCTCAAGGAAGCTTATTAGGCCCGTGTTTGGGCACCACAAAACTATATCCATTAGAAGAATGAAAAGTTATAATGTAGATGATTTCAATTTAAATTTATCTCTAGCCGATTGGTCTAAAATAACAGAATGTAACGAAGTAAATATGGCATGGGCAAATTTTAAAACTATTTTTTTATCAATAGTTAATATGAGTGCACCTCTTAAACAAGTAAGAATCAAGCAAAGAACAGAAAAATGGATGAACAATGAAATTATTGCGATAATTAAAGAGAGAAATGTAGCTTACAAAAATATGAAAAGGGATATTAGTAATTTGGATCTCGCAAGAAAATACAAAGCATTAAGGAATCTAGTACAAAGAAAGGTTAAAAGAGCTAAAGTCGAATATTTTCAAGATCAAATTGAAGAAAATAAACATGACTCCAGGAAGTTATGGAAAAATTTGAAGGGTTTAGGTCTAAAAGGCAAAGGGAAAAGTGCTCAAGAGACAGTTATTAATGTCCAGGGAGAATTATGTCATGATAAATCAAGAATAGCAAATGAGTTCAATAATTATTTTACAACTGTGGCTGACAAGTTAGCGTGTAAATTACCAGTAAACACGAACAAATTCCATGCCGACAGTGAAAGATTTCAAAAGTTTTATGACGAGAAAGACATCTCAAAAGATAGTTTTCACTTTTCTCCAGTTACAGAAAAGTTTGTTTTAGATGAGTTAAACAAGTTGAAAGTATCGAAAAGTACTGGACTAGATATGATACCAGCCAGATTTTTAAAAGATGGGGCGAGAAATTTGTATGAACCTTTGAATTATATAATCAATTTATCTCTTATGTCTTCTACCTTTCCTGACGACATGAAAATTGCAAAAGTAACACCGCTACATAAAAAGAAAGACAAAACTGACGTTGGTAATTATAGGCCTATCAGTGTTTTAAGCGTAGTTTCAAAAATTTTGGAAAAATCGGTTCATGCTCAAATAGAGAAATATTTTCAAGAAAAAAAGTTAATATATGAATTTCAGTCCGGCTTTCGTAACGGATATTCCACTGAAACATGTTTAATACATTTATCGGATTTTGTTAGGAATGAAGTTTCTCAAGGGCGCTTTGTTGGAATGGTTCTTCTGGACTTACAAAAAGCCTTTGATACTGTAAATCATAACATACTGTTAAAGAAATTGGAAGTGATGGGTTTGGATTCGGCATGTGTTAAATGGTTTAGATCATATTTAACTAATCGTCATCAAGTGGTAACTATGCAGAAGGTAATATCTGATTCCCAGCCTATTAAATGCGGGGTTCCACAAGGGAGCATTTTAGGCCCCATTCTCTTTATGTGTTATATTAATGATATGTGTACTTGTGTTAATGATTCTAAATTACTTTTATATGCTGACGATAGTGTGTTACTATATTCAGATACAAATCCTAAGTCAATTGAAGAAAAACTAAGTGCAGAATTGGCAAAATGCATCGAATGGATGACAGACAACAAGCTTAGTTTACATGTTGGAAAAACAGAAAGTATTTTATTTTGTTCGAAGGGAAAGTTTAAATATACACGTGACTTCAAGGTTACCTATAATAATCAAGTGATTGAGAGTAAAGATTCAGTAAAATATGTAGGAATAAATTTAACTAGTGATCTGTCATGGACAGGTTTGGTAGATTCAATTGCCAAAAAGGCTAATTCTCGCTTAAAATGTTTGTATAGATACCAAACTTGTATGAACATGAAGTCGAGACGTATTTTGTGTTTTGCTTTGATACAATGTTTATTTGATTATGCTAATGCTGCTTGGTACAGTAGTCTGGGCAAGATGGATAAGAAAAAGTTAAGAATAATTCAGAATAAGATGGTAAGATTTATTAATTGCTTAGGCCCAAGAACACACGTCGGGAAAAATGAACTTGAAGAAGCAGGTATACTCTATGTAGGTCAAAGGTCTAAACAACTCGTGTTACACCATGTCCATAAAATATACTACTCAGATGTAGATCATTATATTACTAATAATTTTACTCGTGTCTCAAATATCCATGGATACGATATAAGAAATAGTCATTTTAATTTTGTTTTACCCAAGCGAAAAGGACAAATTGGAAACTCTTTTTATTTTAATGGTATCCAATTTTGGAATACTCTCCCAAAACATGTCAAAATAGTTAAGAATTTTTCACACTTTAAAAGTGTATTAAAACAATACCTAAAGCATGAATCCCTTCAAGAACAGTAATATCAGTTATCTTAAATCACAGTTCATTATGTGTAGCGCATGTTTTTAAGTTTAATCTTGCATAATATACCGTAGATCATTGTTTGCTATAAGTTCTAGAAATTTTTGTTGTTGTTTATGTTATATTATTTATTCGTAATATTCGTAGTAGTTATTAGTTGTGATATTTTATTCTCATGCCGTACTGTACACGTACTTTATAGGACCCCGTTGGAAATAAGCCTTTTCCGGCTTTCATGGGTTATCCTGTCAATGTATCTTCTCGTTTCATTTTGCTTTATGTAAGCATTCAATGTACTATACTTGACGAATAAAATCAATCAATCAATCAGTCAGTGCTACTGCCGTCGTCCCCCAGCTCTGTCAGCTCGACCACTCCACGCCATCAGCAATCCCACTTCTGACACCATGTGTAACGGACACGGTTCGCTACCCCGGCTGACACGGTATTTGTCAGGATGCCCGTGTCTGGCCTGGTGCTCACCGTCGTTCGTTTGGACAAAGTAAATGCCCGTAGCTTGATGGCTGGAGTTATTCACTGCTCACAGGCGTATCTCAACAATCATGCATCCATCGACTGCAATCAGTCACCTAAAAACGTCTTGTACACAGCAACAGTCAATTGAAAATCACTCGAGCAATCAATCAATCAATCAATCAATCACCATGCTTTGTCAACTCCTGTCACTGATTCTCGATCTCATGGTCTACGGTACGGTTTCACTGTTCTAAGAAATCAAACCAATCATGAGTTGTATGTCGAAATTCTTTAATGTGAGTGGCCACTTTTTTTTTTTTTTTTTTTTTTTTTGGGGGGGGGGGGTCTCGAAATTTGAAAATTTGGCATTATGTTCCGTTGGGGGTGGGGGGGGGGGTAAAGTCACCTTTTTTAGGTCAGCCATTGGCATTATTATTTTTTTTTATTTTTTTTTTTAGTTTATTAAAACATACACAAAACATACACATTAAAAAAACTCAAGGGGGGGGGGGTTTAACCCCAACCCCCCCCCCCCCCCTGCGTACGTGCCTGACCTCTTAACATAAAACTGTAATACAATTGACCAAGTCATTGCCAAAATTGAAAAACTCAGTCATAATAAAAGACCACTCTATTTGCTCAAATGCCTTTTCGAAATCTGCAAATAACATCAAACCCGTTTTTATCTTTAAATATATTCCATTTCGTCCGAAGCTAAACAAACATATTCCCAAATAATCTGCCCGGTTAAAATCCTGTCTTATTTTATTTGTTCGTGTTCTATATATCATGCCTAATCTTGTAACAATGGTACATTAAATTTCCAGAATCCTCTTTATGTTCATTATACGGCCCAAATTCTATCTCAATATTTGTATGATCAGTCTTAAAGACATCCGAATATTTGAACTATTACATAAATCTAAACGACAAAAAACATTATGCGAATGACATGTGAACATTTTGTGAATTAGATTTTCTAATTGTCCACACATCGGGCACACATCAACTAATAGTGGGGGCTGGCTGTTAGGGCTAAATAGGGGTTGTTTGGTGCAGATTCTTCTAAAAGCACCAAATTTGGTCCAGAGGTAGATTATACCATACTTTTACGATTTCTGCCGGACGCCAAGAAGGGCCCCCTCTGGGTATGCCATATTGGGAAAATCCAAAAAGGCCGCCATCTGAGTTAAAGGTCAAGCGTAGTTCCAAAAGAAAAAGCGCTTGTATGATAATAGTTTACATATTTATGGGGTTTGGGGGGGGGGGTCAGAGAATCTGATTTTGATATTCTTTCATCGATTTGAGGTCTCCTAGGGGCTGCCATACTGGTCATATTGGTCAAATCCAAAATGGCCGCCATCTGATAGTTACAGGTCAAGTGTAGTTACGAAAAGAAATGGGCTAGTATGATAAAAGTTTATATATTTATGGGGTTTTCGGGGTCAGAGAATCTGATTATGATATTCTTTCATCGATTTGAGATCTCCTTGGGGCTGCCATACTGGTCATATTGGTCAAATCCAAAATGGCCGCCATCTGATAGTTACAGGTCAAGTGTAGTTACGAAAGAAAATGGGCTAGTATGATAAAAGTTTATATATTTATGGGGTTTTCGGGGTCAGAGAATCTGATTATGATATTCTTTCATCGATTTGAGATCTCCTCGGGTCATACTGGTAATATTGGTCAAATCCAAAATGGCCGCCATCTGATAGTTACAGGTCAATAGTAATTCCAAAAGGAAAAGAGCTAAAATGATAACAGTTTATGTATTTATGGAGTTTTCGGGGTCAGAGAATCTGGATATCGTGTTCTTCTACCAATTTGAGGTTTACTTGGGGCTGTCATGCTGGTCATATTGGTCAAATCTAAAATGGCTGCCACCTTTGAGTAAAAGGTCAAGTGTAGTTCCAAAAGGAAAAGGGCTAGTATGATAAACAATTTATATATTTATGGGGTTTTCGGGGTCAGAGAATCTGATTATGATATTCTTTCATCGATTTGAGATCTCCTCGGGTCATACTGGTAATATTGGTCAAATCCAAAATGGCCGCCATCTGATAGTTACAGGTCAATAGTAGTTCCAAAAGGAAAAGAGCTAAAATTATAACAGTTTATGTATTTATGGAGTTTTCCGGGTCAGAGAATCTGGATATCATGTTCTTCTACCAATTTGAGGTTTACTTGGGGCTGTCATGCTCATATTGGTCAAATCTAAAATGGCTGCCGCCCTTGAGTAAAAGGTCAAGTGTAGTTCCAAAAGGAAAAGGGCTAGTATGATAAACAATTTATATAGTAAGGGGGTTTTCGGGGTCAGAGAATCCGATTATGATGTTGCTTGTATCAATTACAGGTCTCTTTGGGGCTGTCATGCTGGCCATATTGGCCAAATAAAAAATGGCCGCCATCCGAGTTAAAGGTCAAGCGTAGTTTCAAAAGGAAAAGGACCAGTATGATAAAAGTTGATGAATTCATGGGGTTTCCGGGGTCGGATAATCTGATTATGATGTTGTTTTATAAATTGTATGTCACCATCCTGTCCTAAGGCTACAATGAAGTCCATTTCCTGGTTGAAGAAGATGAGGGAAGATGCGCCAAATTCACACTTGAGTGGGTATAAATCTTGGCCTGCGCCCATATGTTTCATCAATATGCAAACTTTCGTCTGTGAAATGCATAATAAATTCGTTTTCGATGGTTGGCAATGAAAATAGATAAACAGTAGAAACAGACCATGAATAAAGAAAAAACAGATTGTTCGATTTGTTTTGAAGCATTATATTCAAAGATCCGGACAGCTTTATCCTTATTATCCATATAAATAACGTCTATAATCAATCTCAGATGGGAGATAATACCAATAAGAAATGCATTAAGCAACGTCTAGACATAAAGGTCGAATCTCAACTTTATTTTCTCATTCTTCTTTACATTTCGAAGCGTTGCATGGGATCTTAATCCTGTTTTTTCTAAATACATCAATGCCCCTATTTAAACATACTTTGAATCTGGTCACGCTTCGAATAGTTCGTGGCCTAGCATTTTGCTTCTATTGATGATCAAATAGAGAAAGCACCCTTTATAGATCAGGGAGAGTGTGAACAAAGCACGAAGTAGGAGCATGCAGTGCATTTAAATATCAAGGGACGGATTAGAGTTTATTCCTAAAATGAAATGAAAGGGCTATTTCATTTTCAAAAGTTCTTTCACTTCATTGAAGAAATAACCTCTCTTTTATCTTAGAGACACTTTCTCTTGAAAGTCAAATAAACTCGAGAGCATCCTGGGGCTCCGCCCCGGAACCCCCGGTAGGGGCTCTTCCAGGTCCCTAAAGCTGTGCCATATTGTACGGATCCATTATAAAGCAAAATTAGCCCAATAAATAATTTGTATATATATATGTATACATACATACATATATAAATATATATATATATATATATATATAGTTCTCCTATTCAAACTTCCTCTGTGAAATGCATAATAAATTCGCAGTTTCGAGGGTTGGCAATGAAAATAGATAAACAGTAGAAACAAACCATGAATAAAGAAATAAACAGCTTGTTCGAATTGTTTTGAAGCATTATCTTCGGACAGCTTTATCTTTATTATCCATATAAATACGGTCTATAATCAATCTCAGATGGAAGATAATACCAATACGAATTGCATTAAGCAACGTCTAGACATAAAGGTCGAATCTCATCTTCATTTTCTCATTCTTCTTTTAAAATTTCGAAGCGTTGCATGGGATCTTAATCCTGTCTTTCTACATACATCAATGCCCCCATTTAAGCATACTTGTGTAAACTAATCTCTTGGCAATCAATCACAACACCATTCTTCCAAATCACTGCCTAACTCACTAGTCCTCTCTCCTATAAAGTCTCTCCTACCTCAGGCCCACAGAGCTCTAAAAATAACACGTCTGACACAGTATAAGTCCAGTCCAGCTCTGCATCAGTTTTATTAACCCAGGCTGTACATGTGCTCCATGCAAATTATATTCAAATATAGCACAATAGAATTTAAGAATAAAACTGAATATTCATAAGAAAAAGGAGAAGAGAACCAATGATAAGTAAGAAGTGGAAATATGCAAATGAGAAGAGAACATACCACCTGTTCTAGCTTAAAAAGTTGGTATGTGGTGGAGATGAATGGTTGAGATGAATGGTGGAGATGAATGGATAATATGCAAATGATGTGAAATGAATATGTGTGGGGTAGAAGAGACTAGAGAAACAAATAGTAATCGTGACAAATAAAAGTAGGGAATGTGTCTAATTTTAACTCTTACACTTTGAATCTGGTCACGCTTCGAAAAGTTCGTGGCCTAGCATTTTGCTTCTGTTGATGATCAAATAAAGAAAGCACCCTTTAAAGATCAGGGAGAGTGTGAAAAAAGCAAAAAGTAGAAGCAGTGCAATTTAAATATCAAGGGATGGATTAGAGATTATTTCTAAAATGAAATGAAAGGGCTATTTTATTTTCAAGAGTCCTTTCACTTCATTGAAGAAATCACCTCTCTTTATATCTTAGAGACACTTTCTCTTGAAAGTCAAATAAACTCGAGAGCATCCTGGGGCTCCGCCCCGGAACCCCCGGTAGGGGCTCTTCCAGGCCCCTAAAGCTGTGCCATAATGTACGGATCCATTAGAAAGCAAAATAAGCCCAATAAATAATTTGTATATATATATATATATATGTATACATACATATCTATAGTTCTCCTATTCAAACTTCCTCTGTGTAATGCATAATAAATTCGCAATTTCGAGGGTTGGCAATGAAAATAGATAAACAGTAGAAACAAACCATGAATAAAGAAATAAACAGCTTGTTCGATTTGTTTTGAAGCAATATCTTTAAAAACTCAGACAGCTTTATCTTTATTATCCTTAAAAAATAACGTCTATAATCACTCTGAGATGGAATAAAATACCAATACGAATTGCATTATGCAACGTCTAGACATAAAGGTCGAGTCCCTGGGGACTTGGATCACGATAATGCCGATAATACTTTACCGATGACCAGATTCAGTAAAGTTTACTATAAAGAACCAATTCCGACATTCAGCAATGATTTTCGGTGACTGATGTGTCAGATGTGATCATTCACAAAGGAAAGGCCAGCACACAAACAAATTACAGTTCCTCTCTCAGCTCTCTTTATGTTCATCTGACCTTTGTAAAAGTTCGTTCCCGATTTTGGCGCATGCGGAGTGTGCAGTTACGAACTTGCTTATTGATAAAAGAACATCATAATCAGATTATCCGACCCCGGAAACCCCATGAAATCATCAACTTTTATCATACTGGTCCTTTTCCTTTTGAAACTACGCTTGACCTTTAACTCGGATGGCGGCCATTTTTTATTTGGCCAATATGACCGGCATGACAGCCCCAAGGAGACCTCAAATCGATACAAGCACATCATAATCAGATTCTCTGACCCAGAAAACCCCAGAAATGTATAAACTGTTATCATACTAGCCCATTTCCTTTCATAACTACACTTGACCTGTAACTCAGATATGGCGACCATTTTGGATTTGACCAATATGACCAGTAAGGCAGCCCCAAGGAGACCTAAAATCAATGAAAGAACATCATAATCAGATTTTCTGACCCCCAAAACCCTATAAACATATAAACTATTATCATACAAGCGCTTTTCCTTTTCGAACTACGCTTGACCTTTAACTCAGATGGCGGCCATTTTGGATTTGCCCGATATGGCAGTCCCAGAGAGCGCCCTTCTTGGCGTCCGGCAGAAATCGTAATAGTATGGTATAATCTACCTCTGGGCCAAATTTGGTGCTTTTAGAAGAATCTGCACCAAAATATCCCTAACAGCCCCCAATATAAATCAAATTCTTCTATGACTGTTTTTATATTTCTTAATAATTTTAAATGTGTAGACATGCGACGTCCTTTTTTAGGCTTTATTGAAGACTAAAACCAAATCACCAGCCCCTATAACCAATTCACAGTAAAATTACTGAAGGACCGATAAGAAGTTGTAAAAAAACATTTAACAAAAGGACGTCAATATTTGAGCCATAAATAATTACAAGAGTGATTTATGGCCAAATAAAATGCTTTTTCTACAATGCTAACATCTGTGATAAGGTACACAGAAGGCTCCAACAGGGAAATGAAGTTCACCTATTTTCTAATGTGGATCCCGAAGTAAAATGTATAATGCTATAAACGATCCCACCAACTGATTTTTGAATAACGGTGCCCAAAGTGCCGGTATTTTATGTTTTTGTAGGGGCCTATACCACTGCGTTTTTTGTTCATTTCAGACACTATATATTTTGACTGAAAATTTTGGTTTACGTTTGCAGGAGTAGAAAACCCACTAAAGTTGGTTCATCAGCTGAAAGGGCCCAAAGGGCTATAGCCACTCTATATAGACAGTCAAAATAAGAATTTGGGCACCTGAGATATGTATCATGCCATAAAGCCTCATACCCACAATATGTATCATTGTATTTTGATACCGAAATGGAGATTATATCCCAGACAATTAATAGTTAATTTTCTGGGGTAATAGAATTACAGTAAATATTTATTTCGGTAACAATGATGCATTTTGAGTATGAGGCTTTGATGGCCTAATAAGTCTCAAGTGCCCAAAGTCTTATTTAAGCTAAAACTATAGACCTAGGGCCCAAATGTAACAATTCAAGAGCATGATCAAACTAGAGTATATGTTCCTTCTACATGCATGCATATACACGTAAGAGTGTATTATATTGAAAGATATTCTTCGCATTTTGAACCCAGCACGTAGGAAATGCGTGAAAAATCGGGAATTTTGCTGAATAGATTATTAAAACAGTACATATGCTATGAGGAGATGAGACTTGATGATAGGACTATCCGTTCTGTGTGGTTCTGTGGCCCGTTCTGTGGCCCGTTCTGTGGACGTAGTGCTATGACGTCACGTCCCGTCAACTGCACTAGCACTGCGCATGCTTAGCTTGATCGTATCGTCTGCAATTTTTGTCTTATATCCGAGCTAAGTGTCGCAGATTACACCGAGCAGAATCTGACATGAATCGCTTTCATCTTCAATTTAAACATGGGATTGATGAGCATTTGTCTAAAGAATTTGATAAAATTAGGGTAACGTATTTTTGTAACAATTAATCTTAAAGTTACGAGCTTCCTTGCGATATGTGGATTGTAGCTGCATGCTGTAGCTGGTGACACCATCAGTCCCATATGTGTGAAAGTATGTGTGCAAAAAAGACAGTTTTTCATGTCGAATGTGGAATTGGCACAATTTCCAATAACCTTGGTCCTTGTACTGTGTAGCTCGTGTATAGGTGAATTTGCATTCATGTAGTGTTTGGGCATAAATTATTTTGGGCCTTGCCATGAAATAAGCCACTGGGCACTGGTCATTAAATATTGATTGATTAATTAGACTTTAGCCTAGAGTAAAGGAGGGGGTAATCGACCGGCGACAGTTTTCGGCCGGTCCGTTTGATGCATGGTAAAATCCCTTTAAGATACATCGCATAATACTTAATAGCATATCACATATCCCACACAAACCATAACATACCATAGTCACTGAAGAACCACATTTGCAATGGAAAATATATCCTTCAATATCACATTTTAGCGATGTAATCGGCGGTCCCGCTACCCGAATCTGAAAAATCAAGTATCTTACGCGTGTCTGTTAGGAATATGGGTACCATAAAATGAGCTTTATTTCAAGTATTTTTCAGATTAAGAGCCCGATTTTGTGTGAGTTGCAAGCTCAAAAGTATCCCATCGCATGTATAAAATCAATGCAGCCGGTCAACGCAGCGCACACACGATATGTCTAATTCAGATTCCAATTTCCGATCACCGCAGAGATAGTTTTCAGCATGGCGAGCTCCGGGGAGCTCCAACGTGGGATACCTGCTCCGCCCGCTAGTGCTATAGATCAGCGGGGAAACGCACGGCTCGCGCGCGCGCTTCCTATTGACTTTGTACATTCGACCGAAAACTGTCTCGCTATGCCGATAACTGTCTCCGAAACAGTGAAAATTGAAATGAATATTCTCATGGCAATTCATGATTTTATTCTGGGATTCTTTTTTTGTTTAAATAATAATAATATTTGCTTCATGATTTGAACAAAAAATGATAATAAACAGGAAGTAAAGAGTCCAAAAAAATAGGATTTTGTCTTAAAGGACAAGTCCACTCGAAAAATAACTTACTTTCAATAAAAGCAGAAAAATCAGACAAACCAATCAAAAAAAGTTTGAGCAAAATCGGATAACTAATAAAAAAGTTATGAATTTTTGAAAAAGTATGTAAAACTATGGAACAATGAGATTCACGACACAAATTGCCAAGATGGTTATCAGTTTGTGACGTCATGTCCTCACAACTTATCAATTGCTTTATATAGTTTAATCCCATTAATGTCCCTTTTTATCCCCCAAAACTTGATTTCCCCATGCCTTTGCCCAGGTTATATGATTTGTATCATATTGCGTGCATGACATTTCCCAAAAACTTTTATGAATTTTGAACAATTTATACTATTTTCCGAATATTGTATTTCATAATTATTGATTTTTGTATAAATAGTTTATCAAAACTCAATTTTTCATGATTTAACTGGACAAAAATTACTCTTTATTTGTGCATCCACACAAAAACATATTACTAACAATCTAACTTGGATGCTGGTGTGAAGAAATAAGATTCTTAGGGTGAAAATAGGAAATTTATATTATCAATATAAAGAAAATAATTAGTGGATAGTGAGGACCATACGTCACAGACTCATGAGTGAGTTGCCAATTTGTGTAGTGATCTAAAAAAAAATCATGTCATTAAAAATTCACAACTTTGTTATTAGTCATCCGATTTTGCTCAAACTTTTTTTGATTGGTTTGTCTGATTTTTCTGGTTCTATTGAAAGTAAGTTATTTTTGGAGTGGACTTGGGCTTTAAGTGGCCGACAACCCCCTCCTTTACTCTATAGGCTACAGCGCTCGTCCAGAAGCCTATTCAAAATTTGACCCGTAACTCCGGCGTGGCCTACTAAAACATACCCAAAATGAGTAATTATTCATTAAATGTCCAAATAAAGATCAGATACAAGTCATTATGTTTATTACCTGTTTCGTGTCAATTTTCTTGTTATTTTTGGTGTATTTTTCGGATAAACATTGATATTAGTATACACTTTTTCACAGGTTTCCCGGCAAACCGCTGCACATTACAAGTACATAACGATGGTGGGTTGCGGGCGGGCACGCGCGCGCCTGTGTGAAGTTATCTACCGTAATGATATTACTGCAAAACGTTTATAGAGCTTCTTAATCTTCTTTGATGTACTACAGTATGTTTTGGCAGCACACTGTATTGTTCCTAAAATGTGTGATTATTAAAATCATTTTGTATTGCAGTGTAAGCTAGATGAGGAAGGAGATGGAGAAACTAAGGGGAAGTGGTTCAGTCATCTTCTGAAGACGTTGCCCATCCCACCTGCCTATACTATCGTCAGAGTCAATGATCTTTCTTCTGATAGAGATGAGGTTCACCAGCTTCTCCAAAAGCATATCAACAAGGTAAATCATAAAGATTATTTCTTGCTGGGCTATGTGTTTGTAGTTCTGATAGAACCCTTAGCAGAGCTGCCAACTAGTACGGATTTCCCGTAATTGGTACGGAAATTAACGACCATTACGGCAGTAAGGAATGTTGTCTAAAAATTACAGATTTTTTGTTGTTGTTGTTGTTGTTGTTGTTGCGCATAGGGATCTATCGTAGCAAGTGCTGTACAGTATGGTGGCCATCCAGCACTCGCTGCATGCTATGACAACGATGGAAAATTATCAAGTATTCTCTTAATAGAAGCCAATTTTTCATTGAAAACTTACGTGTTGTGATGAACTGAAAATCAATATTTAGCAACTTTGTGGGAGTAAAATCACAACAAATTTCAGATAATCATGCACGCATGCGTCCGCTTTCCATTCTTTTAAGATTCATGGCGCCGCATAGGAAATTACTGATTTATTCCCCAAATTACTGATTTTGAGCCTTATGGTTACTGATTTTCTGTTCTGGAGGTTGGCAGCTCTGCCTTAGTGTATTTTTAAAAATAATTTAGAAAAATGATTATTTGTTGTCTTGTTCCAAGCTTTAAAACATATACCTTAACATTTTAAATTCAAATTATGTGCAGCTACAATCTTTTTTTTTATAAATCAAAATTGTTTTTGCAGGATCACTTAATATTTTGCATGGAGAGGAAAGAACAATAGAACCCTGTTTTATATGTTTCGCCCACCCCAAACACCCCACCCCCATCAAAAATAAAATATTATTTGTTTTTTAATTTATTATAAATTCATCTACCATGTCTTGCTCTCCGTTTTTAATCTATTTGATAATTTTTGTATATTCTCCCCACATCTTCCCTCTCCTCTTTCCAAGCAGCAATATGAGCACAAACCATTTGCCCCACCCACAGTGGTGCCCCACCCCCTTCTTCGAGACGTCCTGGTCATTCCCAGTGGACACCAGCGGGATGACTCCGCAGAGCTCAAGCCAGAGAGTAAGGAGGTCATTGTTGACCTGGCTTGTGGGATGGCAGTGCTGAGAGGAGCTGAGGTCTTTGCCCCAGGTGTAATGGCAGCACCAGTAGGTAGACACATGGCTTTCTCTTCCATTTTTCTTCTTTCCCTTTTATGTTACAGGCCTTAAATTAATCGACGGCCATCGACGGCCAGGCCGTCGATGCCCCTATGACTGGCCGTGGTGCCCTCCCAAAAAAAGATAAATTCATGGCCAAAAAGGCCGTGCCCTTTTTTTCAAACTGGCCGACGTGCCTTTTTTTCCAACTGGACGTGCCCTTTTTTTGAAATTTGCGCTCATAAAACCACCAATTGCGCCCATAATCATCTAAAACTAGACGGCAAGGCGCAAGTGTTTTCCGTGAAAATGCGCCCATAAATTATTAGAACAGTAAAAATACACGAATCACGAACAGTTTGCCGCCCACGAGCTCTCTTCTAGCTTCGTATTTAGTGCTTTAATAAGGCGCAAGTGCCGTGAAAATGCGCCCTTTCTTATTATATAGGCATTCATGCGATCAATCGCTTGATATGGTGCATGCTGTTGACGCACGCACGTACAGTACATGCGTACAAATCGAAGGCCAGTATCAAGAAAACAAATCGTCAAATGTGACCCGGCACCACAAAACCAACAAAAAGTCGCAACCAGCGATTCTCCGTAATCAGCTAAAATGTCAATTTAGGTGAAAAAAATAGATTTTTGTTTTTTTGCATTTTCTGAAAGAGTGGTCTTTTTTGTACCTAGTATCAAAATTTGGAAGTCTAAAACATAGTAGAAGATGTGTTTTAAACGGTTTTTCTAGACCAGTTTTTTTCGCACAGCCTTCGGTCTCTTCCAAAATTTGATCACTTTTCCCGAGCGAAATTATCGTAGTCCAGAAATGGTCGGTCGTTGCTAACGGGTCGTGCTACGCGGGCTGTGATTGGTCCGTTATAGCAATCAGTGCGGCGCGCCATTTTGTTTGTATCCGCTTTCACATCCGAGTTCCAGATTTGCGTTCGTCTTATATTCTCCGTTAACTACTTCGAGTAGCTTGATTGTACATCACATATCCAGAATTTGTTGATCAAGTGTAAGAACATTATTATATTTTATACATTTGAGAGTGACAAGTTGCGAAAAAATCTACAACGTCGTTACAATGCCAGATTGTGTACGTGAGCAGAGCCGTGAGATGGTACCGGGGTGCACCAACGCAGATGCCCGGGTAGCTCGGGCGGTCAACGAAGCGATGATGCGGGGGCTAGCTGCGGGGGATCAGGCCAACCTTACAGCTTTGCTTACTGAACACTTCGGGCAAGACAGCGACGAGAGAATTCCTGATAATGTGGTTACAAATAATTGCCCAGATGTATACAAAACAAGATAGGTGACAAGCAGTGTTATGTAAGGGGGAACAAAAAGACTCCGGGTCCCCATGAATAGGCATTGTCTAGTGCAGGTGTCTCGGCACTATGTTGCAGTTCACTTAATCTGTCCAATTACAACTCTATACATTTACAACATAATAACTTTTGAAAGACTTAAGTCCACACATTGAAACCTCAGAAACATAATGAACAGACTATGTTTGACCATCAGGCCAAATTTCAGCCTAATCTGAAAATCTCTTCATAGTGGTTGCTATGGCCTTTTGAATCACCCTTCTATTGATTTCCCTGTGGTTTGCTTGCTCCGCATGCTTGAATAGCCCCAAACTTTAAAGCTCTCTTTCTCACAATTTAATACCAGTAACCTCCCTCACCAGCTCTTTTCATTCACTAAATTGAAAGGGTTAGGAAGCTTCAATTTGGACAAGTAATATACCATTTTAATGAGGAGAACTTCTTCTTTCATAATCAGATGAAATCAGGAAAATAATTTTTTGCGACTTTTTGGTGGTTTTGTGGTGCCGGGTCACAAATGGAGAAATAAACAAGCATTCAAATAGTCATTAGAGATCTGTCGAGGTTTGTTTGTAGGTCTAGTTTATTATTTTATCTGAAATAGAATTTAGAATTATCTTATTAATAAGTTAAGAACACCTACGATGTTCTCGATCGTAGTTACTCTCATTTTGCCACCAGCCGACCTAGCTTCAAAAAGCTACCCCGCCGGCTTCCCAAGACGAACGTTTCGAGTCCCGGTAAAATTACGCGCTGCAAATCTCCGAGGGTGCATCGGTTTCGCTGGCAAACTTCCAGCCCGACAGCTTCCCACCAAAAGTGGCGAGAGTGTGTGTGCGAGGAACGATTTTGGTTTCGTGAACGCACGTTACGCGACTGAGCTGAGCATGTCACTTTCAGCTGTCGAATGTCTAAGGACATTTTTACATCTTATTTCATTAGTTAGGCCTATCTAGACCTTTCTATACAACAGTTAAAAAGATAATTTCTTCAAATTTGCTCCTACTACCGAGAGTGTGGCGGAAGGTTTGTGTGTGAGGTGCGATTTCGATTTGGGATACCCGGCCCGGTAAACTTGCCAAGTCCTTCTGACTTTCGATGTTTGTGAAATTGACAATTTATTTATTCATTTGCTCATCAATATTTTTAGTTAATTTAAAATACTGTTTAATGTGCAAGTTTGATTTTCTTAATCAATCTTAATTCCTGTTCATATTGTTAAGATTAAAAAGTTATTAAATTGATCGTTCTATTCACATTATGAAATTAACATTGTAGACTCTCTTTGAACTTATGATTAGATAAGGGGCCTATCTGTTTTTGGAAAATTGCCCCTTGCTCTGGTAAATTCCCGTGGGCAAGGGGCAACTTAAAAAAAAATTGCCCCTTGCTCCTGGCTGCTAAATCTAAGGCTTGCGGGCCGCCGCCTTGTTTGTATGTACCGTAGACCTCTATACATTCTGTGAAGAAGCTGGTGCTAAAAGTCATGGGAAATTGATCCCGCACAAGTTTCATAAAATACACATGACATCTAACAAAAATAGAATCAATTTTTTTGGCCTCATACTCGATGCCCTTTTTGTAAAATATTTTGGCCTCGATGCCCTTTTTGTAAAAATATTTTGGCCTTGGTGCCCTTAAAAATATGAGGTACTCAAGGCCAAACTGGCCTTGCCCTAAAAATGACAAAATTTAAGGCCTGATGTTATGTTATGTTTTATAAACATGCAGGGTGGTCTACAAACAAATATGAAACATGAAAATTTGCAACTTGGAAGGAGTATGAACTGATACTGTACACAAAGCCCAAGTTCCTTGTTACCTGCAAGGGGCTATAGCAGCTCTTGTGTTCTCAGATGCTTTTCTAGCGGAATCTGAGCCATATTCTGAAGGATTAGAAAAATATATTATCTTACAACTAATATTTCAGAAATAGTCTTGGTTCAGATTGAATTCATAACATGTAGCTGATTTTTAAACTGTAGTTTGAAAAATTGAAACCTGTCGCTGTTTAAACTCCTTTTCTTTTGGACCACCCTGGTCATAAACATACTTTAATAACAAAACTTGTACCTGTACGTATTAACCCTTACTGTACTGGGGGGGGGGGGGGGGGGCCTGGGAGGCCCCCCCCCCCTCGACATTTTCGGAGATTGCGCCGTAACCGCTTGGAATTTTGAATTGTCGTTTCATGACTTTTTTCCCTCAAGTCTTACGCACATTTTGATACCATTTTCTTTGAAATCGGATATACCTGTAAGGCGTTACATAACAATTAGTATGCGCATGTCATCAAAAAAACAAAAAAAAATTACAAATCGCATCAAAATTTGCATAAATTATCATTATTAATTACATTAAAATAACTTTTTTGTGTTAGAAAAGAAGTTTCATATGAATAATGAGTTTCAACATTCAAAAATTGGAGTTTGACACGTTTTCTGTAAAATGCATAAAATTAGCGCGTTTTGCATAATTAATTAGGCTAACGACAAAAATTTGCATATTTGGAAAAAACTAATTATACCATCTTGTTCCTTACGTAAATATCTACAAACATGCAAATTTTCGTGTTCATCGGACAATCGACGGCCGAGATCATGGGGGGGGGGCCTCCCAGGCCCCCCCCCCCCCCCCCCCCCCCCCCCAGTCAGAGGGTGCTCAAAATAGCCCAGTACAGTAAGGGTTAAAACTAGTACCCCGTAATTAACGGTGTATAAACCGCACTTTTTTTTTTTTTTTTTTTTTTTTTTAAGTTTCGATTTGTGGCCCTTCATCTGGCGCTATGCCTGGCAATGTCTCCCAGCTCGGTAATCGGTGTGTTGACTCACCACTCGTAAACTAGAACAACACTAAAATTTGTCTGTCATCTTGGTTTGAAAGTAATCGTTCTGATAGATCTCAATATGTAGTTTATAATAATAATTCCTCCAATTTTTCTTCTATTACATGGTGTACCACAAGGTTCTATCCTAGGTCCTTACTGTTTTTAATTTACATTACCGTAATGATCTTACGAACAAAACAAAAAAATCTCGGCAAAAAATACACGAGGGCGGTTAATACAACGTTAATTACGGTACTGATAATTTTTTAACCGATTGCCTACTGTAACCAGGTGTTTCCCGTATTAAGCCAATGGGGGTTAGAGAATTCAGCAATCAACGGGTTAATATAGTTCTGGTAATAGTAGTGGTTCAATGAAAATTAGTCTGTAGAAATATCAGCAGTAGTAGTAGTACTAGTAGAAGTGGTATTAGTGGCAGTGATAGGAGGAGGACCTGCGGCAGGGGCAATCAATGGTTGTTGTGGCACTTATAGTTTTGTTGGAGCAGTTAAGCAAAATAGTCTGCATCTCAACCAGTTGGCCAAAACTGATGTGTACTTTAATCATAAATTCCAAGCAATATCAGAAGATGAAACAAAAATTCCTAAAAGTCTCATATTTTGTGGCACTTATAGTTTTGTTGTAGCAGTTAAGCAAAAGTTTCATATTTCATACCTATGCTTCTGTTATTAGTATCATTAGACCAATAATTGCGATATCCCTTCTTTAAAAAAAATAAAAATAATTGCAGCAATGAACAGAGGTGACACAGTCGCAGTCTATTCTGATGTAAAGGGTCTTTGTCGAAGAGGCATGACGACTAGGTTCGAAGGTGAAAGACTATTTCTAGGGAATGGAACGGCCATGATGAGCAGACATGACATCATGGTAGCCACATCGTCTCCCAGGTTTGTTGATGGTTTGATCTAAAGAAATGAAAGAGATATAGTTCTTGTTTTTAGACATGATGCATACTGCAAGTCCTGAAAGGAATAAAAAGACAAAGAATTAATAATATTTAGCATTTATATATTGCTGAATACATTGACCATGTCTCAAAGCGCTGAGCATTCTACATTAACATTTGCATCCTACCCGGGACCCATTTAACACCTGGGTGAAGAGTGGCAAGTGCAGATTAAATGTAAAAGTGTAAATTGTGATCTGCAGTCTGGTGACTTATCTACTAGTCCAAAACACCTCTACCTACTGTTGAAAATGCCATTCAAATTTAACCATTTCATTGCCCCCCCCCCACACACACACACACATATTAAAATTAACAGACAATTTGGTTTTGTACTGACTCGTGGTGTACTAGTATTACGTTTAAATATGTGGGGCACAAGGAGAAAAAAATTGTGATGGTGAAACAAATGCACAGGCACTTTATTTATATATATATATGAACCCCTATTACATAACAATATTTATTTTATTTGTTTGTTATTTGCTCTGTAAAATAAAAGATATAGGGGCATGAGAAAAGGGTTTTGGTATTTTGGCTTTTTCTACATGTATTTTGTCAATCTGTACCACAGAATAGTTTTCTTGAATTATGGCACGTTATAAATCTGCTGTTTATTCTTTTTTTATACCTTTAGTGGAACAGCAGTCGTGATGATAGACCCCGTGTTTGACTGCCCGTCTCTCAACGCTGTTCTTCCATCCAAGATCTTCCTACAGAACCTCCCGTCCATCATAGTGTGTCATGTCTTAAACCCCCAGCCTGGAGAGAATGTGCTAGACATGTGCGCTGCACCAGGTAAAATCATTTTGACTGAACTTCATTTCTATCTTTGCTTTGGTGTTGAAAATCTTGTGTCTATCATAACTCGTATCAAGATATAACTTGCAGGTACAGACTCTTTTCATCACATCCTGCAAGAAAGTCGTTACTGCCATTGGCAATACGTCAATGTAGCTCTTATGGCCATCTTGCGGACATCCAACAATTTGTCATGTGACACATTTATAATAATGATAATACTAACAGTAGATTCTTGGATGGTGCTCATATCTGTTAGACATGACACTCCTGGCATTTCTCAAGTATTACCCCGGCTTTAGCATGGCTGCTGTTACGGCGCTCCAGCATTTCAAGGAATTAATCCATTTACATCACCTATGTCTAGTGTGGCAAATGTAGATTAATGTCTTGCCAAAGGACATTGGTGCCGCGGCGGGGCTCGAACCGTGAACCTTGCGATCCACAGTCCAGTGACGTATCCACTCGACCACGACACCTCAACATTATTAACCCATTGAAAGGTTATATGTTTCCCATAGGTTAAATACAGGAATCACCAGGTTCCAGTAGGCGACCCATTGACTACTGAAAGGTTATATGTTTCCCATAGGTTAAATACAGGAATCATCAGGTTCCAGTAGGCGACCCATTGACTACTGAAAGGTTATATGTTTCCCATAGGTTAAATACAGGAATCACCAGGTTCCAGTAGGCGACCCATTGACTACTGAAAGGTTATATGTTTCCCATAGGTTAAATACAGGAATCACCAGGTTCCAGTAGGCGACCCATTGACTACTGAAAGGTTATATGTTTCCCATAGGTTAAATACAGGAATCACCAGGTTCCAGTAGGCGACCCATTGACTACTGAAAGGTTATATGTTTCCCATAGGTTAAATACAGGAATCACCAGGTTCCAGTAGGCGACCCATTGACTACTGAAAGGTTATATGTTTCCCATAGGTTAAATACAGGAGTCACCAGGTTCCAGTAGGCGACCCATTGACTACTGAAAGGTTATATGTTTCCCATAGGTTAAATACAGGAATCACCAGGTTCCAGTAGGCGACCCATTGACTACTGAAAGGTTATATGTTTCCCATAGGTTAAATACAGGAATCACCAGGTTCCAGTAGGCGACCCATTGACTACTGAAAAGTTATATGTTTCCCATAGGTTAAATACAGGAGTCACCAGGTTCCAGTAGGCGACCCATTGACTACTGAAAGGTTATATGTTTCCCATAGGTTAAATACAGGAATCACCAGGTTCCAGTAGGCGACCCATTGACTACTGAAAGGTTATATGTTTCCCATAGGTTAAATACAGGAATCACCAGGTTCCAGTAGGCGACCCATTGACTACTGAAAGGTTATATGTTTCCCATAGGTTAAATACAGGAATCACCAGGTTCCAGTAGGCGACCCATTGACTACTGAAAGGTTATATGTTTCCCATAGGTTAAATACAGGAATCACCAGGTTCCAGTAGGCGACCCATTGACTACTGAAAGGTTATATGTTTCCCATAGGTTAAATACAGGAATCACCAGGTTCCAGTAGGCGACCCATTGACTACTGAAAAGTTATGTTTCCCATAGGTTAAATACAGGAATCACCAGGTTCCAGTAGGCGACCCATTGACTACTGAAAGGTTATATGTTTCCCATAGGTTAAATACAGGAATCACCAGGTTCCAGTAGGCGACCCATTGACTACTGAAAGGTTATATGTTTCCCATAGGTTAAATACAGGAATCACCAGGTTCCAGTAGGCGACCCATTGACTACTGAAAGGTTATATGTTTCCCATAGGTTAAATACAGGAATCACCAGGTTCCAGTAGGCGACCCATTGACTACTGAAAGGTTATATGTTTCCCATAGGTTAAATACAGGAATCACCAGGTTCCAGTAGGCGACCCATTGACTACTGAAAGGTTATATGTTTCCCATAGGTTAAATACAGGAATCACCAGGTTCCAGTAGGCGACCCATTGACTACTGAAAGGTTATATGTTTCCCATAGGTTAAATACAGGAATCACCAGGTTCCAGTAGGCGACCCATTGACTACTGAAAAGTTATATGTTTCCCATAGGTTAAATACAGGAATCACCAGGTTCCAGTAGGCGACCCATTGACTACTGAAAGGTTATATGTTTCCCATAGGTTAAATACAGGAATCACCAGGTTCCAGTAGGCGACCCATTGACTACTGAAAGGTTATATGTTTCCCATAGGTTAAATACAGGAATCACCAGGTTCCAGTAGGCGACCCATTGACTACTGAAAGGTTATATGTTTCCCATAGGTTAAATACAGGAATCACCAGGTTCCAGTAGGCGACCCATTGACTACTGAAAAGTTATATGTTTCCCATAGGTTAAATACAGGAATCACCAGGTTTCAGTAGGCGACCCATTGACTACTGAAAGGTTATATGTTTCCCATAGGTTAAATACAGGAATCACCAGGTTCCAGTAGGCGACCCATTGACTACTGAAAGGTTATATGTTTCCCATAGGTTAAATACAGGAATCACCAGGTTCCAGTAGGCGACCCATTGACTACTGAAAGGTTATATGTTTCCCATAGGTTAAATACAGGAATCACCAGGTTCCAGTAGGCGACCCATTGACTACTGAAAGGTTATATGTTTCCCATAGGTTAAATACAGGAATCACCAGGTTCCAGTAGGCGACCCATTGACTACTGAAGGGTTATATGTTTCCCATAGGTTAAATACAGGAATCACCAGGTTCCAGTAGGCGACCCATTGACTACTGAAAGGTTATATGTTTCCCATAGGTTAAATACAGGAATCACCAGGTTCCAGTAGGCGACCCATTGACTACTGAAAGGTTATATGTTTCCCATAGGTTAAATACAGGAATCACCAGGTTCCAGTAGGGGACCCATTGACTACTGAAAAGTTATATGTTTCCCATAGGTTAAATACAGGAGTCACCAGGTTCCAGTAGGCGACCCATTGACTACTGAAAGGTTATATGTTTCCCATAGGTTAAATACAGGAATCACCAGGTTCCAGTAGGCGACCCATTGACTACTGAAAGGTTATATGTTTCCCATAGGTTAAATACAGGAATCACCAGGTTACAGTAGGCGACCCATTGACTACTGAAAGGTTATATGTTTCCCATAGGTTAAATACAGGAATCACCAGGTTCCAGTAGGCGATGGGTTCAGCCTAACCTAAGTTTGTCAGTCTATGGCTGGCAGGAGGGAGAAGCAACAGTACAGGGCCTATAGTCTTCATGTTCAGACCTTATGTTATGCATTACTACGAAATGGGTTTGTGCCTGTAAACTAGTCATGATCCTTCTTTCTATTGTAATGGACCATGTGAACCACCCCTCTGTGGTTTTTGTTTTGTTGGAGGGGGCTGGCCATTGATCACATATAAACTTACTGCCTGGAGAATGATGTTAAGACTCTTCAAAGTAGGCAAGTCTCAACTGTACATTATCTATGAGTGCCTAATGTCCTTTTCAGTTGGAATTTTCTTTTGTAGTTAATATATTTTCATTTCCTTTTTTATTTCACTTCCATAGGAGGCAAGACAACTCACATTGCAACTTTGATGAAGGATCAGGGGAGGGTTATAGCCCTGGACAAGGCGTCCAAGAAGATTGCCAGAATAGAAGCCTATGCAGCAGCTCTTCACTTGACCTGCATTCGAGCTTACTACTTCGATGCTACCAAGGCCTGTGCTAGCGAATCAGAGGCTTTAAAAGGAAAAGGTATGAAAGACGGCATATTGCCATATTAAGGGGATGACTACACCCCTTCCCCTCTCCCCCCCCCCCCCCTTCCCCCCCCAAAAAAAAACAACACAAAAACAACAACTTTAAATTGCACTTCGTTAAAAGAGATGACATCATCGACTCATGCTCTGGCAGCAATTGCTCCGCAGCCACCAAACAATATGTACTATACCCTCACTCTAAACCTTACCTAAAATCCAATCTTAAATCCAATTGAAACCCTAAACCTAACCGCATGGTTTAATGAAAGAAACCTGGAGGAATTGTGGCCAGAGCACAAAGTGTATGTCAGAGCACCCCTCTTTTCATTGGCTCTCAATTCTTTCAAATCCATTCTGCAGAAGACTTCCATCCACCATTTTCTGAAATGACCTTTGACCGGATTCTACTAGATGCCCCCTGCAGCGGTCTGGGTCAACGTCCTACGATCTACAACAAGATGAGCCTCAGTGAGGTCAAGTCTTATCCTGCCCTTCAACACAAGCTCTTTTCCTCGGTAAATAAGTCTCTGTTATACATTACTTTCAGTTGTGAACCTCAATTGAACTGACTATTTTGAGTTTTGTCTGATTGTGTTTCAGAATTCAATTTTTAAGCATTCAGTTTGTGCATAATTTGGCATCCAACTCAAAAAAGAATTTAGTAGGTAAAGGAATATCTTTGTATTAACACATGTAGTATTTTGTGTAATAATTTTTTTGGCTGGCATAAAAAATGTTCAAAATTACTTCAATCCTTGAATATGGTACTTTGATATTGTGCACTCTGTGTTGAATTTCTTGCTTTCCTTGCTACCCATGAGACCTTAAACTTGTCTTGAGTCACTTGAGTCATATTATTTCATAGAAAATATTTTAATAGAAATACTGTCTACTTCTCTTTCAGGCTGTCAGATTGCTTCGAGAAGGAGGCACCCTGGTCTACAGCACCTGCACAATCACTCCAGAGGAGAATGAAGGCCTGGTGGCATGGGCACTCCAGAAACATCCACAAATGAGACTAGAGAAACAGGTAAAAATGCTTTAATAAACCAGCAACTCTATTGTGCATGAAATGTTTATACTATATAATGCTCTGTATTATTATTACCCTTGCTTTAGCACGGCTGACACTACAGTGCTCAAGAATCTTAATGAATTAATCCCTGCCAAGTACTCATTTACCTCACCTGGGTGGAATGTGGCAAATGTAGATTAAGGTCTTGCCAAAGGACATTAGTGTTGCAAATGGGGTTTGAATTGTGTACCTTCTGGTTAACAGTCCTGAAACGAGGCCCAGCTCAACAGATTAGCAAAAGTTTCAAACAGGAAACTGAATTGCAATTGACACAATTTTGGCAATGCTGGAAAGATTCTTGCTTTGAAAATGTCCGTTCGTGACAATTGGCAACAGTCTATATCATATTCATTAGAGTAGACTATGCTAAATCTGGCCTAAACTAAGGCGCCACGGATTTATTCAACTGGCATTCGGAATGCATGTAGAATGCATGTAGAATGTCCTATTCAGAATCTATTGTTCGTTAATCCACATTCCAGAATGTACCTAGAATGTACCTAGAATGCGGTAATTAACGACTTAATTGGCGCATTCTGGGTACATTCTGGAATGCTCCATGAATAGGCCATCCGAACAAAGGCGATATCGATCGGCAGCGACTACCTTCTTGATATTGCGTGCCGGAATAGTTTCGATATAGAATGAACCATAAGAATTGATAGAAATCAACAGATATTTAATTGGTTTCGCTTCTGTCTCTCCCGCGATCGGTCGCTCTTTGCATTTCTCGAGCGCAGCTGATAATGGACTTACTTTTATTTCTTTCCGACGGCTAACCGGTAACATCAGCGATATTTAATTGTTTTC